>ML792012.1:406765-430472 GCA_009831015.1 Picea engelmannii
CAAGTCCCAAGTCTGGTTATTTTCCAAGGAATCCATTTCCTCTTTCATGCCTTGCTCCCACTTCTTTTTGGTGTCTACCTGCATTGCCTCTTCATAACATTCTAGTTCACCAGAATTAGTCAACAATAAATAATATAATGAAGCAGAGTATCGTTCAGGGGGTATACTTAACCTGGTAGATCTTCTAACAACACTTGCAGGTGTTTGAGGTACATGCTACTCCTGTTGTTGTACATTTTGATTTTCAGGTTCCTTTGGAATTTCTTTTTCAGTGATCTCATCAAGCACTGTGTATTCATTGGTACAAGTCTTGATTACCTAATTTACTAAATGTCATTGGTACAACCTTGCGGAATTTAAAAGTCCCTAGAGAACTAGCATGTGGTCAGATGGGTCCTTACCAATCCTTTAACTCCCTAGTGTGATTTAATCTAAGAAAGCTTCAAAACTATCCTAGATTGTGGACATGTGGGCATGTATGGGCCCGTTACAAAACATTTAAACTTCCCTAGTGATTTAATCAACAAAGAAAATTCAACAACTATTCAATATGTGTTTGAAAAAGAAACTAAGAGGAGTCCCAAGGGGGATGTTGTACTCTCCTAAAGATTTTGTCTTTAAGGGAGATGAAATTTTCCCTCAATCATTTTTCTGATTCTCAAGATCACTTTGTAGCGCGAGAGAAGAGCATACTCAAAGATTGATGTTCAATTTTTGGTCCCAAAGAAAGTAGTTATATTTGTGATGTAGAATTATTCCAACTTCTCTTTAATCAAAGCAAGCCATCCATGTGGAAAAATGGATGCAAAAAGGAGATAAATATGAATTTTAACCCCCTAAGTGCCTATGTTTTGACTAACCCTTCATGTGGAGAGGGAATCTAAGTGTGGTGCATATTACAATCTACATAGAATCAAACTTAAGAAGGCTATGGGCCTCCAAAAAATAAAAAAAACCCTTACAATGTATGATTTTATGGATAGATGCACGGGTCACAGAGTAGACAGAGGCGCATTGGGTGCCAATGTGAAAATTAAAAATGAACTTCTGGCGCAGTGCACAAAATGCACTGAGAAACACAGTGGGTTTGGTGCACATGCTCAAAAGAGGCGACTATGGGTTAAAAAACCCTCGCACTTTCTGTTACACGGTCGTGAGAAAAATTTCAGATGAAATTCTCTTAACTCAGGTCTGAATTTAGCTTTTTACAAGTAGGCATGGGTTGGTTAAGGTTCCTGCAAGTTAAACAAACCAAAATGAAGTGCTCAAACAACCCAAATGGGGAGGAAATTGATACATATCCCCGACAGAGTCACTAATCTGTTGCACCCCTTTTGTCACCTGAATGAGCAAAATAAGGATGATTACAAGCCCAGTTGGGTTAGCTGGGTAGGACAACAATGAATGAAAGAGTTAGAAACATCAAGCATAAGAAATAAGCAAAGAATTAAACTAATAACAATAAAAGAAACTAAACTAGAGTGCATAAGGGAAATATGACAAGAAAATAAACAACATGTATTCCACCAATGGATAGGTTGTATTAGTGGGAAAACACCAAAGAGAAAGAGATACTTATGGGTCCCCTCTTCCTCCAAGGGAGGGATATTAAACCCCCAATGATTGAGCTCTTCTTACAAGTAACAAACTAGAAGGAAATGGTGAAGAAAAGACAAAGCACATTCACTCAATAGATGATATGAATGGCTAAATGAAATGGTGCTTGTATTCTCTTGATGAGAAAAGAGGATTCTCCAAGAGAATATAGGTAGCATAACAATACAAATGAATTCCTTCAAAATATAGTGCACCCATGGCCTCCTTTTATAACAGATCTTTGAGGCATTATGTAACCAGTCCTTAGTGTGAACAAGGGGCTCTTTAGGGCACCCTTAGGTCTTTGACCAGCCCCCCACTCGGATTCATCTTGGATTTGGGTGTCAAATCAACTTGGGAGATGAACCAGAAGTGGGTGGAAGGTCGACCAAAATCATAAATGCATCGTTCTGAGGTGTGCATGGATTTTTGCGTCCACAATCGCACATCGGGCACATATGCGCTTTTCTGGATTTATTTGAATTTCACATGTGCACGCGCTGCCTTTGTATCTTTTGTGCATGCTAATTTTTTAACTGGTTGTATAGTTTTGTGCCTTTTGGAAATTCATTTTCTGGGCCATGGATGAACTAATGGGTGTTTGAAGATGTTGGATTTATGTAACCATTTGTGGACGGAATTCCAGTGATAACAACTGTCTTGGTGATTGATCTTGGTGAGTAGATCTGATTTGGATGATGAGATTGATGTGACAGGTTGTGTGGTGCATAGGTAATGCACTTGTGTTGGTATATAATTCTGGTACAGTTTGACATATTTCCTTCTGTCTACAAGCTAGGTTTTGTACTTGAGGGTTGGATTCCTCTTCTCAGTTGGTACTGAGATTTGTAGGCTAAGTCTTTCATTAAGAGTTAGTACTCTTGTGGAGTGATTGCTCTGTTCAACTGTTGTTGCAAAAAACCCCAAGGATTGTAGTTTGTAATATAAAAGAAAATTGTACATATATCTTTTGTTCCTTGTATTCTTCATGATGATGGTTTATTGATGATGTTTGTTGTTGAGATATGAGTACATAAAACTTGCTATAGCTGAAATTAATGGATGATGAGTAAATGGTGATTTCTAACTAAGGTGTTTTGTAAAGGATTAAAAATATCCCTACATCGATTCAACCCGCTTCTCATTGTGGTCGGTGTGTCCAAAAATTTGTTGATCTCAAAAGCCAAGGAGTCAATCTTCTTGAACTAGTCATCTGATTGTGTCACTATGTTGTCCATGATTGTGCTTCAGGTGGTTTGGCATGTGGTTTTAAGGTCCCCTAGGATGGTTACCAAGGATTTATACCAATGCTATCAACTTCATGCAAGAAGGCATTTGAGATAAGGAAACCACAATAGTTGAATTGGGTCCACAAAAAATGTGACTTGGAAGTTGTAGCAATGCTATTAGCGACATGTAAGGAATCATTTGAGATAGATATCCAAAAATGGTATGGGTTGTACCCAAAATATTTGTTTTCTCTAATGGGAGTATTACTTTTATATGAGTATTATTGCATTGACAAAATTCTATTTAAATTCTTGATATTCCCAATATGTAGGAATTTTGTTCCCTATTCCACAAAGTCTCAAGTTGTATGGTACTAAGGAAATAAGAGTGTTAGGTTCTATAGATCTATGATATAATGGAGGGTTTCCAATAATAGTACTCAATTAAATATTTCAGGACACCAATTAAAGAGGATAGATTGTACCCTTATCCATATAACCCATTTCCTTACTGCGCGAGAGTGATCTCCCTGACTGTTGTTCTTAGTTTATTATCACAACATGATGATCAAAGAGATTATGTAAATGTAATACCCCTAGGATGAACCCCAAATTGTAAATGTAATACTCCTAGGATGAACCCTAAATTGTAAATGTAAATGTAAAAATATTTATAAGTTGGTGAGTTGTTGATATAATTTTGCATGCACCTTCCATGGTATAGTGTGCACATGTACTGTGCGCTAAAATGATAAAGTGTGCACATTCCATGATACCACGCACAACAAAATTAAGTGTGTGTGGTTTTGATTCTAGGGAGCCTTTGTGTATATGTTGTGCTTTATAGGTTGGTGAACCAGTTATTATAAGCTAGGAGGCTTATGTGTTGAATTAGGCCGAAGAGCCTAGATGCTGAAGGCTAGTGAGCCTATTTTTTTATATGTAAATACTCATATCATTAATATTATACATCGTTGTGTGTAGAGAAACCACAATAAAATAGTATGGGGGACTAAACTCCACTAGTTATGGAAAGGGGGGGATAAAAGTTAAGGAAAAGGGATAAGCTATGGGGCTTAAGCCAAAAAGGAATATTATATTAATATTCCTTAAAGCATAAAGTATGGATAATTATTTTATCCTAAGTTCTAAGGATGGGGATAGGTGGACCAAAGTATCTCTCAACATGACAAGTGTCAAGTTGGGGACATGCATACACATAGTTTGGAATTAGTGCATTTTCCCATTCATTCATTTATGGATCCCATCATCAGGGACTCACTCATTGAGTTGTCCTCCGTAAATTTATGTTACTATCATTGTACCTATACTATACCTGTATCCGTACCCATCTTGTATCTATTACACATTATTTTCATCACCCTTATGACCGTTAATGATGTAAACCTATATGTTTCCTTCAGAGGGGTCAGTGGCCTGAATTCCTAAAGAAAGAAGGGAGAAGAACTTTTCCTGAGAGAAGAAGTTGCATTTCCCTTTGTAAAAAACCCTATTAAGGAATTTTCTGCAAGCTGTACTATATGCAGAGTGTGATGATGCCTGATTTCCACACCCTACTCTAAAGCTAGATTGCAGAGTTTCTGCACATAATAGATCTAGCTAGAAAATACTACACACATTAGCAGAGAGAAATTGAGAAAGAAGAAGCAAGATAGAAAGAATGGAAGAATTCTCATTAACCGTATTCCACACTCAAAGAGTGAATAATTTACAATAGATATAGGATACATGAGTAACTAATGAGCCATAGTGGTGGTCTAGATTGATCTGGACACACACCAACAGTTACAAGAGTAAACTGCCACCTAGTCTAGTCTCTCAGGCAGTTACAGGAGTGAACTACCACCTAGCTAAGTTAACTAGTCAACTAGTCTTCAGTTAACTGACTGAACAAAGAGTAGTGAGTTGGTGATGATCCCAATGTTGCATTGTGACAAAACCAATGCAACATCTAAACTCAACTCAACTAGTCAAACTGAAGTGTCAACTGAAAGAGAATATTCTCCAGGTGGAATATTCTCCCCAAAGATATAGGAGACTGGATAATGACTAATTATGACTAATAAACAAGGAATAACCTTAGGAAAAAATAAATCCTAGGTGTGTGTGAAGTAACTCCAACATCCCCCCTGAACATCACTATGGTGAAAATAAAGAATGGGTCCCGGCTACGAGGCCATGTTAGGTACCCAAATATAAAAGATACACTAAACTAAATGAGGAAAGAGGGAAAACCTCATGGGAACAAACCCCCCCCTAAAATTACAATGCATAAAATAAAAAATGATAAGGAACAAAAGGCAGTTGCTAAGCAACCATATCCTTCACTCCAAGAAGACCTCGAAACTGTGCAAGTTTGTGCTCTTTGAAGATTTTGTTGAATATGCAGATGTTTGCACAGATTTGATGAAGTATATGCATCATTGGTATTTCTACACATATCCACTTTATATTCTTGTAATGAATAATATCCAAATAAATTTTGGATGAAATTTTGAAAACCGTGCGGCCATTTCCAAAAAAATGCTGAAATTTTGTTGATTTTAAAACGATCATAACTTCACTTTCCGGACTCCATTTCGGACGATTTTTTTTTTTAAATTTGATATTTTCCCGAGAAGAATTCAAATATCCAATTTGTTTCTGCAAATTTTTCTCAGAAAATATCAGAATGGCATCTGATGTGCGCGGATCCCTTTTTGACTACTGAGATGCATGCATGGTGCATGCAAACATGTCTACATGTGACTCCTGAGGTGCATGCATGGTGCATGAAAAAGTTTCTGCATGTAAATCCTGAGATTCATGCCATATATCTTCCACATGAATTTCAGAAAACAAATCTGAAATGGAGTAGACATCATCTTCAATTATTGGAATACAAATTTCTGCAAAAACTTTTGTAGAAGACTCTTCATAATAAGAAGCATGATCTTCTGATGGCTTCTCTTATGGATCTATATGTTCAACCTCCTGCATGAAATATTCACAATATTCTTTATTCCCAAATAGAACCTCCAATCTGGTCTAGAATTCATTTGGAGTTAAGCCTTGTGATTCTTCATATACTTGATGGAAAAGTTTGAGAGAAACAGACATGCCGATACTTCCTATGGCCATATCTTGTCTATTGAGAAAGTCATTCTTCTCATTGACAGAATCAGGCTCTACTTCCATTGCCATATTTATTTGGTACAAGCCTCTGCATCTAAGATGAAGCAGAATTTTTGGCTTCCATTCCAAATAGTTATGAGGCATGAGAAGTATTTCCGGCGAATAATCCATCTTTTTGTTGTCTTCAATCTTTTGTACCTGCAAAAAATGATTTGGTGTAGATTTTTCTTAGCAGTCCGTTGGCTCTGATACCATGTAAATCTGTTGAACCTGCACATAGTAGATATAGCTAGAAAATACTACACACATTTGTAGAGAGAATTTGAGAAAGAAGAAGCAAGATAGAAAGAATGGAAGAATTCTCATTAACCGTATTCCACACTCAAAGTGTGAATAATTTACAATAGATATAGGATACATGAGTAACTAATGAGCCATAGTGGTGGTATAGATTGATCTGGACACACACCAGCAGTTACAAGAGTAAACTACCACCTAGTCTAGTCTCTTAGGTAGTTACGGGAGTGAACTGCCACCTAGCTGAGTTAACTAGTCAACTAGTCTTCAGTTAACTAACTGAACAAAGAGTAGTGAGTTGGTGATGATCCCAATGTTGCATGGTGACAAAACCAATGCAACATCTAAACTCAACTCAACTAGTCAAACTGAAGTGTCAACTGAAAGAGAATATTCTCTAGATGGAATATTCTCCCCAAAAATATAGGAGACTGGATAATGACTAATTATGACTAATAAACAAGGAATAACCTTAGGAAAAAATAAATCCTAGGTGTGTGTGAAGTAACTCCAACAAGTAGTGTATTGTCTTGTTTTGTTCTAGTTTCGTAGTAGGGGAATTGATTTGTGTCCGTACTTAACAATTAGCTCGATAAAAAAATCGGCGACCATATTGGGGATACAACCTGTTTGTGGTTTTTTACTGTCTCTTTTCATTTTAATCCAGTCTTTGAGTCTGTGGGGGATCCATCCAGACTCTCTAGATCTGAAAGTTCATTTAGACTCTTTGCCCTTTTTTCCAATTTTCCTTTGTTTATAGGCATTTCTGCATTGTATCCCATATGCATCTTGAAAAAACCTTAGATCGTCGCACCCTGACTATTTAGACTAGTGCGGAATCTCCGCACCCTACCCATATCTAGCCTGCGGAAACCTAAAATTTTCTCACTGTACCTTACTGCTGGGTTGCGATGTCTCCTATAGAATTTTTTGGATTAAGTCTTTTTGTCTTCTATCACCCAGTTTTTCTTTGATCACTTGGGATGAACTTTTGGAGGATGTATTTGACTATTTACAGTTTGCTTGATAGTTTTTGAGCTACTTTTAGCCATCTTTGCTTTGTTTTCTTTTGAAATATTTTGTCTCTTGTTTTGAGTGTCTTTCAATTACAAAGCATTGTTTTTATTTAGAATTTTTTAGTGAAAATAACACTTCTTTCTTTTGAATAACTCATGTTAAAAGAGAAACTTTGTTTGAGTTTCTTTTGTTTTCAAGAAGTTCTCTATTGCTTTTAGTGTCTCTTTGAAACAAAGAACTTTTTAATTTCTTGGTTTACATTAGATTGGGGGCATCCTTGCATTTGAAGTAGCGAAATTGCATGATTTTTGGCATTTTTTGGTCTTGAATTCTAAAACAAATTCCCCCTCATGGTCGGGTGGGGGGAAAGAATCGTTTATTAGTGTACAGTCTCTTTGGCTCATTTCTTGAAGTTCTTGATATTGATGAGTTTAATGTATTTTGGGACATTGTACATTTGGGAATGATAAACGTTTTCTCCTGATAAATGAGTTTAATATAGCTTTCATCAAAGTGAAATATTTTCTTTCTCATTTCTTTGCATTGTTTAGAGTCGGTCAAAACATCATTTAGTCCACGCCATTTTCCTCTTGAGTAACAACAAACTTAAAATAAAGCGCTTATAAAAATTGATTAGACATTTTTATATTTTCTGGCAGAAAACCTACATTAGCTTAGTTGTAGGGATTTGGAATAGGTGTGAAAAATAACTTTCCAAAGTTGCAAACAAACATAGACTCTTGAGTTAAGGAGCGGTGAAATCCACTTGCTACATTTTGTCCTAGGAATCCGTTCTCACACAAGGGTCAATCACAAGGTCGCATTGAGACTGGTAGAGTTACCCACCCTGCTTTGTTGGTCTTGGTGTAGATATTTCACGTATTATGGGGGTCACTTGAAGGTATACCCACAATGATGAGTGGAAGCCTTTCAATTTGATTTCTCGCTAGATACCCTACCCTTGTGCATGGATCGGATTGTCGATTGCTTCCCCATGCATTACTATTGTAGTTGGTAACCTTAGTGGCCTATCTCTTTAGGGTATTTACACAAAGTGAATGTGGAGGGGCAAGTCTTCATGGTACCTGGAATCGACGTTGGCCAAACTCACTCAGGATCCTTGGAGGGTATACCCACGTTTATTTGTGGGAGATTGCACCAAGGTGTAAGTCCATTAAGAAGGTATTCAACGTAACTTTTCCACCTGCTCTATCTCATCCCCTTCTTGCATTGTTCCTATGACATTGGATTTCATCACTAATTAGTGAGTTCATTGTGAGAAGGTTTTGTTTTCTTGCTTGCTTACTAGATTTTTAGTGTGTGCTTCTTGTTTTCCCTAGAAAACTCTAGTTTGGATCTTTATTTAATGGCATCATTTCCTGGAACAACCAATGAGGGAACCTCTTTTCTAGGGGAACCTTTTGTTTTTCCTTCTTACGGAAACATTGGTCCTCCTCACATCGCAACTTTGAGCCTTCCAGGCCTCACGATTGGATTGTCGGTGTGGTTGTTTTCCACTCAGGTAATCCCGAATGCAGCTAGTGCTTTAGTTGTAATCATTTCACTCAAAGAACATCAACCTCATGTTGATCCTTCACCCTATTCACCAGTAAGATCTTCTTCACCTTATTCACTTGCAAGGTATTCTTTCATTTCATCTTCTTCGTTGAGTGAAATCTCTCAAGTCAGTAACCCGATGGATAAGAAGAAGAAGAAAAGGAAGATTAAGAATAAGAAAAATAAGAAAGGGTCCAAACTTCCAACCACTGATGGACATGTTGGAAAGAAACCAATTACTGTTAATCGTGTTGGGAGTCTTGATGATGTCAAGATCACCCAAACAACCCGTAAGCCCAAGTACCCTTGCAGGATTTGTAAGGGTGACCATATTCTTAAGGATTTCCCTGGTCTATCCAAGGTTATAGAAGCATGGTCTACAACTCATTTCTAGTCCATGTCGTCGGCCTTTTGACAACATGTTGATGACCTCCCGTCAACTAGTCATGATACAGTTGGGAAGAAGAAAAGTAGATTCAAGTTCCCGTGCATGTTATGAAAAGGGAGTCATCTGACTCACCTTTTCCCTCATGTGGATGAAGCCTCGAAATTACTGGAAGACATGACTATTTCAAAATCTCAACTTCGAGCTACTTATTGCAAGCTCACTCTCGACCCACCTATAGTTGATGGAATGATCAATTCAGTCCCTTCATTGATTAGTTCGGTTGATCATGTAGTCAATCTAGTCATGTCCTTAGTTGAACCAGTTGACAAAGTGGTTGATCCAATCCCATCCTCGATCAATCCCACTCTCCCACTAGAGAGTGAAACCCAAGTGGTCGATCCATTTCCACCTGTCAACCCCATTCTCCCCTTGGATAATGAAACCCAAGTGGTCAATCTGATCTCATCATTGGTCGATCCTACTCTCCCACTCAAGAGTAAAACCAATGATGCCCATGTTTTTCTCATTGATATAGAATCTACCATGCAAGGGAGTACTCCTCCTTCTCCTATGGGACCCCCTCCAAGTAAAGAGGCCATCCTTTTTAATTGGGGTGTACTAAATGGACCTCGTCTTACCTCTCACATCCCTTTCAAGATTACAATACAAGTTTGTGGTCAAGAAGTTCCTAAGATGTTGATAGATGAAGGTTCATCTGTTAGTATTTTGTCCTCTATTGCTTGGAAAGCTTTGGGTTATCCTCATCTTGTGCCAATTAACTAGACTCTGTTAACTTTTAACAGAAGAACCAGTCACCCTTTAGGAATATTTCCTCAGTTTCTCGTAACTTTGGGAGGGAAAACAGTCTTTATTAACGTCATGGTAGTCCAAGACCCCTTGGATTTTGATTTACTCCTTGGGCAAGATTATGTCTATGCCATGAAAGATATTGTTTCCACCTTTTTTCATGTGATATCCTTCCCGCACGATGGAAGAATTGTGACTATTGATCAATTTTTTTTCATTGGCTCTGACTTGAACATCAACTCAATAACCTCCTTAAATGGTTCTTATATGAAAATAGTATCACCCCTGCCACAGGTCAATTATGTGGTGTTGTCTCCCATGCCTTCAGTTTTCGATGTAGATGAGCCTCTTGTTACCCATGATTTTGGTCATCATGATGGTGTATTGATGATGGTGTACTCAGGCTCCTCATAAGAACTTTCTCCTGAGAAAAATGATATTCATCTCTTCCCATAAAACTCATTTTTGAAGAGAGTTCGTAGGTTTCTAGTATCCCAGGGTGTGAGAATGACCCATTCTCGCAGGCTGCCTTAAGCTGGGGTGCGAACTTCTCGCACTGTGTAACATAGCTAGGGTGAAAACCTTCTCTAAAGCATGGAAAAATATGAATTCTCGATGGTTCTAGAAGGGAATCTTCTAGAAGAATGGGTTGGCATTCGAATGGTTATCCTTGTACTGGATTCCATGATATTGTGGGATCATTCTTATCTAAGTAACCATCTCATTCTCTCCTATATATTGATGGAATTCTCATGGAAAAGGTTAAGCAAGATTCATTGGAGAATTGGTGAAAGAATTGTGTGAAGGACTTAGCTTGAACAGGAGCTTGGAGACTCTAGCAAGTCTATCAAGAGGATTTGATCTTCTTCATACAAGTATTGAGCAAGTGTGTGTGTTGGAGACAAGAACCATTGAAAGGAATCTTGCGACATCAAGGCGATCAGGTTGTAATCTTTACTTTCAATTAATATGATACAGTGGCATGTCCCTTTCCCATAAAGCTATTCTCACTTTATTGTGTAATTCCTTGATCATACACATAAGTTGACAGTTGAATATACTTTGCTATCTTCACTTTGGTTGGTTTGTGTTGTCTTGGTCTTGACCTCACGAGAGCACTAGAGTGAAGTGGGAGCAACAAAGACCCTAGGAAGTGATACTAAGGTATGTTACTTGTCCCTTCCTACTAGTTAATTCAATGGTCAAAACTTAGGGAAAGAGTCATGTCTTGTCCTGTTTTGTTCTAGATCCAGGCGGATCTAGGGAGATCTGTTAGTGTCTGCACCTACCGATTAGTCCGATAACACCTCTCACTGTAATATCACTCCCTTATGACTTGGACACGGTAGTTGACATGGTAATATCTTTAGTAGGGCTATTGGAGCCTGATCTCCTTACCCCTATCGCGGCCCTTGACATGTGTTCCTTCTAGAGTTTGTTTCTTCCATCGAGTGAAGATCTCTTGGAATCCATGACCGAGTTTTCTCCCTTGACATGGTGTCATTCCAGAGGACTTTCCTATTGGAATTCATGATCAAGAAGAGAGTTTTGAGCATGGTTTTTGATTTCAATCTCATTAAAAAATGAAACCATCTTTGAGCATGATTTTCTTATTTCAAGCTCGTTAAAAAATGAAACCAGTTGTGAGGATAGTTTTGAGTCTCTCTGGAAACCTCATTAAAAAATGAAACAAAGACTATGAGGATAGTTTTTTCGTCTCTGTGGAAACCTCGTTAAAGAATGAAACAAAGGTTACAAGCATAGTTCCTATTTCTGTGTCAAGCTCGTTAAAAAATGAAACAGAGGTCTGGGGATTGAACCTGTATTCTCGAGCATAGTTCTTGTTCCTGTGTCAAGCTCGTTAAAAAATGAAATAGATTTTCCCCCTCTCCATTTCAGTCAAGTCCTATGTATAGTATTTGAAGCTTCATTTCATCTACTTGTGCCATTGGATAAGACAAAGCTTGGGGGGCAATGCTTCCATCCTCTGGACTTCATGCTGAAGTTAAGTCATTAGCTTCTTAAGTTGGGGGATAAGTACCAACCATGTGTTGGAAAGTCATAAGCATAGTTTTCTCTGGTTCAAGCTTATGCAAAGATGAAACCACCTACCTCAAGCATAGTTTCTTCTGGTTCACGCTTGTGTAAAAATGAAACCAGGTTCAAGCATAGTTTTGTTTAGTTTTTAAGCTTGTGTAAAAATAAAATATATCCCAAGCATAGTTTTGTTTTGTTTTAAAGCTTGCGTAAAAATGAAAACACTCCCGAGATTAGTCTTTGTTCTTTCTCATGCTCATAAATACATGAGAATAAGTTATCGAGCTTAGTATTTTTTCTTTCTCGTGCTCGTAAATACCTGAGAATGTAACCAAGTAAACTTTTATCACTTTTTTTTACTCGTAAAGGTTATACGAAAAAGGAACCCCCTGGAGTTCCCTTTAATCTCTTTTCAGACTCTCTAAACATGAAAAGATTGCCAAGCGATCTTGTTCTTTTCACGCTCATAAAAGTATTTGAAGAAAAAGTCTGATGAGAGGTAGGTTATCTCTTTTTCGGTCTCATTAGACTATTTTACGAAAAAGGACATTTTGGAGTTTTCTTTAAGTGTTTTTCAGACTCTCTAAAACATGAAAAACCCATGAGTTTTCTTTCTTTGGACTCGTAAAACAAGCATCAAAAGGCCCATATGGGACTGAACCACTCATTCCTAGGGTTCGTTAAACATACTCTAAGGGACTCATCCGAAGGATGAGCTTACAATTCAAGAATATGTTATCCTCCTCAAGATTGTGTAAAAATAAAGAGGTACTCGCCAAAAATGGTGGGGCAAAAATTGGGAAATAAATGTATCTAAACTTGTATTCTATGAAAGAGTCACCTTTGAACATGACACCCTTTCACTCGCTTTGTGTCTAGGTTGGAAAATTCTCTTGTATCTTGATCATACTCCTATAAGATTACAAATTGGTCTGTGATCCATATTGCTGAGTCAGTTTTTCCGAGACATTTGTCGTGTTGTCAATATGTTCAAAGAGAAGTGCAACCAGGAAATCCTTCTATTGCGTCGGCCATTTCTGCAGTCCTTAAGCCTTATATTGCATCGGCCATCCCCGAGTCAGTCCTAAATCACTTGTTACTCTTATCTACCTAAAATAGTTTTACCCCTTTTGCGTCATTGATGGAGGATACATTAAGGCCCTCCTGTGATGAGTCTTTTCCTATCAACTTCAACTCATTATCCTGGAATTAGACTTAGAAACTAATTCATACCTTGGAACTTGTATGCCTCAATGGAAGGTTTCCTTGCTTTTGATAGTGGGTTTTCATTATTGACCCCTAATTAGGAGATTCCACCGAGTGTTTGACTTCAGCTCATTAATTCACATTAGTTGGATTGTACTAGAGTACCTTGGGAGTCATTGACATTAATGGTGATTTACCTCACACTTGTTAATGATATTCATTAATGACCGGTAATCAAGTGGTTTCTACCATGTTCGACTTCATCACATGTACTCGCATGGTTAGATTTGTACTATAGAGTGGTGGAGATGAAGACCCTAGATCATTTTTATCAGATTCAGGTTGTGTTGGAGTATATTCAGTGTATTTTTGCATAGATCCACATTGTATGTCTGGTTTCTATGTTTAAATTTGAGTCTTTAGCACATAGATTCACAGTGTATTTTTGGTGCCTATGCTCAGATTTGAGTCATAATGGCATGGATCCACAGTGTATGTTTGGTGGCCATGACCTGTACTACTTGACATGGATTTTTGCATGTCGACATTTATGCTTTGAGTCATTTGTATTCTGAGTATGGGAATTACTACCTTAGTGATGATATATTATTGTATTGTATTTCCTTGTTTGTTGGCATGTTTCCGACCGACGTATTCCTTGTTCCCTACACACACTCGACAAAGTATTTCAGCTATCACTTTGTTCTAACTTCATACTTTGGGGGGCTCTTTGTTACTCATTATTTTCGTCACCCTTATGACTGCTAATGATGTAAACCTATCTATTGCCTTCAGAGGGGTCAGTGTCCTGAATTCCGGAAGAAAGAAGGGAGAAGAACTATTCCCGAGAGAAGAAGTTGCATTCCCCTTTGTAAAAAATCATATTAGGGAAGTTTCTACAGTTTTCACTATACTTAGGGTGTGGCGATGCCTGATTTCCACACCCTTCTCTAAAGCTAGATTGTGTAGTTTCCGCGAGCTGCACTATATCTGGGGTGCAGAAATTCCTGTACATGGGAAAAACGAGCATCTTCTCGATGCTTCTAGAAGGAGAAGATTATATGGTGAGGTAGCCTCTAAACGGTTTGGATCTTACTCGCTTTCATGATTTAGTGGGATCATCCTAACCTCCTCACCTTATCCTCTTTAGCTTATAAAAGGAGAGGAGCTCTCATGGAGAAAGTTAGATTGGCTTGTTATTTAGTTTGTAGCTTGGAGTTTTTGGATCTTGTATATTGGCTTTGAGATTTTCTTTGTCAATATATATTGTGAGTAGATATTAGATCTACAGTCTCAGAATCTATGAGTTAGAAGTGTGTAGGAAGCAAGGAACTATTGGAAGGAACCTGACAACATCAAGGCATATGGTTGTATATTTCTTCCACATTCTTTAATACATATATACTTTTCTTTCCTATATGAATGTTATTTGTCCATATTGTATGATTCCTTGATAGTTTCATATCAAATGGACTCTGTTATTCTTGTCTTTGTTGGCTTGTGTTTATTTGGAGATATTTCTCTATAAGCCTCGTGACGGAGCTTGGATTGCAATGGTGAAGTCAGATCTTCGATATTTAAAAGGTATGTTCTAGATCCATTTCTCATTTGATAATTGAAATCTAAGGAAAGAGTAGTGTACTGTCTTGTTTTGTTCTAGTTTCACAGTGAATCTAGGGGGATTGATTTGTGTATGCACTTAACAATTAGCCCGATAACAGTATCTGTACCTAGTTAGCTTGGGAGATGGATTTGAAGAAGCTAATTGTCAGGCCCGTGGGATACTGAAGAGGCGGGTTGTTAGGACCATGAGCATTTTCTCTCTAGGTGAGAGAATTGTTGGGAATTAATTTCCTGAAGGTGCGAAACTGTAGCTATAGGGCTCTTAGACTTCCTGTCCGGCCTGTTGTTGAAGCCCTGGAACAAAAGTGGGGCAGTTGAGGGATTGTTGAGAAGATAAGGGGCACACTTCCTGGGGTGGGACATGCATGTGGGCAATGAGGGACTATAGGCTATTAGTTTGAGTTGGCACATGTGACATAGTATTTCTTGTTGTCTGAGATACATGAGCATGGTTAGGAATCCCATTACCCAGGTGGAGTTTAATCCCAACTCAGGGGTGACCCATTGTTGAGAGTGATGAGAAGTGTGGTCTAAGGCTAAGAGGTTCGTGGAAGGTCTGCACACAGTTGGTGATATGATTACCAATATAAGTGGCAATTGTGTGATGAGTTACATGTTTCATTATTATTTATGTGTTTATTTTTATGGGTTTTCCCTATGTATGGTTTCTACTTGTATTTATATTTATGGGTATTTCCTATCTATGTTGCATGTATATGTTATTATTATTTCCGTATGAATCTGGTCATTTACATAATGTATTTGTCTATTTTAACTTATATATATAAAGTTCGACAAGCGTTTGTGTGTATATGCTTTAATTTGCATACAATTCAAAATATTTTATGTGGCATAGCCCAGTTGGATGCTGGGGATGTTACAATATGGTATCAGAGCATTTTTTGGAGTAGCATGGCCCGAACTGGGTGTTCGGGGATGTTTCAATATGGTATCAGAGCTCAAGTTTCACAACACTGAGCCTGGATGGACCGAGAAAGTTGAACTGAAGTCACATTTCACAAAGAATTGATTTCGAGGTGGCCAAATTTCAAGTTACAGAGCGTCCATGGTAAAAATTAGAAGCAATTGCATGGAATTGGTAAAAATCCCCAATTTTTGTTGTTAAATTCATGGGAAAATTGAGAAATTTGGCCATGTAGTGAGATATTCCTAATTTAATATCTGTTCTAGCAAATTAAAGCCTGAAATTGGTCGAATTTGAAGTTACAGGGAAGCCATGACAGATGGAGTGAGATTAGTTGATTAAAATTCTCAATTCTTGAATTGAGTTTGGGAAAAATTTGTTCCAGAAATGTCAACCAACAACGATTTGTTGTTGCATAGGTTGAATTGTTTTTATCAGGGTGAAATTGAACAAATTTCATAGTTGCAGAATGCCTATGGTAAAAATTGAGAAACTTTTTGGCAAAAGCCCCAATTTATGCAACGAAAGTCACGAGAAATTGATGCACATAAAAATGAATGTGTGTAGGTGGGTGATCTGGGTGGCTATCGGTGGACACCCACCTATTCCACTGGCTCAAAAAATAGTTTTTCACCTCGGTAGTTTTTTAGCAGTGTTTCGGCTTCCAAACTTCTGGGGCCATTTTGAGGCCCTAAATGATGTATTTTGGGGATTTGGGGCCCAGGTGACTTCCAAAGACACTAACCTCATCAAGTTGAAAATTGTTCTTCTTGGATAGACCTTTCCAACAAGCTATTGTGCATCTAAAATAGAGATTGTATGAAAAAGTTATGAATACAGGAAGTTGATGTACTAACTTACCCAAACGGGGCCAACATGACTTTTGGCGCTTCATCTCCTAGGTTTAGGTTTTTGGATGTCTAGGGTTTTTGACATTCATGTTTATTGTAAAATTCCTTCAGAGCCTCATGGTAACCATGTTCTTTCAAATGAGCAAAACCATCACATCCCTTCTCAAAGATAAGCCACCACCATTCCAACAAGATTGTTTTTCACTGCATGTTACAGTTTCAGCTTATTTCCTTATTGAATAGAAAACTAGTTTTACTGTATCTCTGTTATTTTATGTTAAACATATTTTAATAATCTATATTCATTTCATTCTGCTCATAAAATCCAGATAAGTGGTATCAGATCGGTCTTCTCCTTTTCATCTTAATGCATGTCCCCAACGAGGTCAGGGTACAAAGAATTGGGCCTCGAGCTTCTTTCTCTTGAGGAAAAAATCTCTCACACACCCAAGCGACCTCTCATGGAAGGAGAAAATAAATATGATGAGACATGAGATGCTTTCAAAAAAATTCTCGAGGAATCCCTCACATAATAGAGGAACGAGATGATGGATAGTTTCACGCAAATCCTTTGGCGGCTACCAATAGGCTACGCATCTTCCTCAAGAAGAGGCGCTACTCCCTTCAAGGTACAAATCAACTTTGATATTCCTATATTTGAAGTTCAGATAGACATAGATGTTGTAGACAAGTGGTTGAATCTACTAGAAGGGTATTTTTCTATCCATAACTTTTTGAATAGAGAAAATATTACTTTTGTGCTCCTCAAAGTCATTCCCCATGTCAAAGATTGGTGGGAAACTTTCTGTGATCAAAAGGAAACAAAGGATCCCTCATTATCTATAGTCGTGACCATCGGGGAATCCTTTAGGGATGTTGTTAAGGAGAAATACTACCCTGTGGGAAGTTATGATGATTTGTATACCAAATGGACCACATTGTGCCAAGAAAGAGACCAAGCAGTGCCAGATTTCAAAAATATCTTCCATTTCTTGCACAACAAGATGGGTATCAAAGATTCAGAGCGACATCTGGTGCTCAAGTATTGCAGTTCTCTGCATAGATACATCCAGACCAAAATGGAATTTTTGGACATTTCGTCCTTGGGTGCGGCCTATCGATATGCCATCAAAATAGAGAAGAATCTCAAACAAAAGATGTGTCAATTTGGGCCTGGGAACCCCTCACAGAAAAAACCAATAAAGGGTGGTCCCAACCCACAAAAAAAAGGATAGAGAAAATATGGACAGTATCAGGAGAACTAGTCCAACCCGCAAGCAAAGAAGGACACCAGAAAGACAAAGAAAGATACTAAGAAGTGGTGTGACTTCCATAAGAGCCCTTGGCATAACACTATTGACTACTGCTCAAAGAATTCATTGGTGGCCAAAGTGAAGGTCTTTGAATCAGATATGGGTTCTGAATCTGAGTCAGAACCAGAAAGGGGAAGACATATCATTGATGTAGAACCCATTGCCACTGTTGCTACCACCAAGCTCCAGCCTGGTGAACCAGATAAGCCAGAAGAAGGAGAGTGCCTCTTCCATTCATAGATGTGGGTAAAAGGCACCCCGCTGCACTTCATCATTGATAGTGGTAGCCAGAAAAACCTCATCTCAGTAGAGGTCATCAAGCGATTGGCCCTATCAATAATGTTGCACCCAAAACCCTACACCATTGGATGGCTCCTCCAAGGAAGCGATATCCGTGTCAGCCAACAATGTCAAATTTTGTACAACATCAAGCCCTTCAAAGATGAGGTATTGTGTGATGTTGCTCCTCTTGAAGTTTGTAATGTTCTTTTGGGCCAACCTTATTTATGGAAATGTCATGTTGTATGATTCAAATTATTTTCAGCACTAAATGAGAGTGTAGATATAACACATAAATATACAGAGATATTGCAAGAGAGACAACAATATAACAAATATATATTGGAAATATAACAAGAGTCACAGATATATAGTAATACATGATTTCTATTAATGAAATAAATGTACAGAGACTGTAAAAATAAAGAGTGAAAGACTCGCTAGAATGGTGGCAGCTTATCTCTAAGGAGAGATGTGACGGCTACTCGCATTCACAAGAAAATGATTGTTACAGTGAGGCTCTAAGGGAATTTCTAACATAAGTAAAATCCAAAACCCTAACCCTGGAAGATGAAAATACAAAAGGTTTGCGGGCCTCGGTGGGGGTAGTTGATACATCAACTTCCCAAGAGCGTAACTTTTGCATACGATCTCCATTTGGGGCGCTCGATACACCATTGGAAAGGTCTAACCAAGAAGAAATTTTTTAAACTAGTATAGGCTAGTTCCTTTGGAAATATCTTGGACCTAAAATCCCCAAAAAACATCGTTTAGGGCCTCACAACGACCCCAGAAGTTTGGAACCTGAAAAATTGCCGAAACATTGCCAAGATGGAAAACTATTTTTCGAGCCCATGGAATAGGTGTGTGGCCACCGATATCCACTTGGATCAATCCTCCCTCCTTAGGAAGAAATGGTATTCATTTCATTGAGTTTCCGGGGGAGAGAGGGAAGCATTTGTTGAATTTTGAAGGGCAAACCCAGAGTTCAATGCTTCAACAACGCACCAACAAAACCTTAACTACCTGCCCTTTCAGCAACACCTGCGAAGCATATGAAGTCTCACCTAAGGTAGAGGTAGAGGGGGTTGTAGGAATCAGGTGTATGCAACCTAGCTGGGACATAGATATTTGATCACAATACTTAATAGAGCACTTAGAAATTAACATTCATTAGTCTTTAACCCTTATTCACATCGCAGGTCAAACCCTGATTACAAAACAACATAGTATTAATCAATATCTAAGTACATCTAATCATTTAGCACATAGAATTAGAACAAATATAGCATTCATTCACATCATAAAGAACTAAGCATCATTGAATCTACCTATCATGCATCTAGATCAATCAAATAAGTACATAAACACCATAAATATCATTGCACAAAGAACAATAACACAAGATATATGTGGTTCACCCCAGTGTGGGGCTACATCCACCAACTCTTCTTCTCTTCTTTATTAGTCTCTTCAATATCCTTACAATCACCAAGCCACAAAACCAACTCCGCATAATACAGGAGATCTGCGTGCACCTCACTAGATGCTCCTTCCCCAAGTTAGATCAAAGCACAAAACCTTACACAATTTGTGCACAAAGTACTTACAAAACACTTGCACTTAGCTCTGCAAGCCTTAACACATCTTCTTGCACATAGATAATATCAACACTAAGCCATAGGTTTCTTCTTACCTCACCTAGCTACTTATTTATACATTACAAAAGGGCCTAAACATGGGCAAAACCCATGGGCCAACATCCCATACCCGTTACATAAACCCTAAAACCCAAAAAACCCGCAAAAAGGGAGAGATCTCGCGATCTCCGCTTCGCTTGGGCGCTCAGTCTTCGACCAACCTGTCGAAGTCCTAAAAATGGTCAAACATGACCAATGTTTCCACAAAACTTGGTTGAGGGCCAACAAGACCCCAACATTCACTTGTGACTCGTCCCGAGTCACTCTGATTTGGGTAACACTTCTTCGAAGGCCTCGAGCTTATCTCGAGCTACCTCGACTTACTACTTCGCCAGAGCCTCCTGCTCGATGAACTCCTGAATGACTTGCTTGATGATAGGCCCTTCTAGGCATTGTTCCACTGCTATGACCACTTGTTCTAGGTGTGATCCTTGTCCCTCGATTTCTTCAAATAGGGTGCATGCTTCATCCTGCACCAGCTGGAGTCACTATGTCACCTCCATCACTTTTCTCTCTATAGTAGTGACCTGCTACTGAACTGCGCGTTGCTCCTGTGATATCTTCATATTCTCAACAGACATAATCTACTTCAGTTGTTCTTTCATGACTGACGCTTGTTGCTTAGCCTCTTGGAGCTATGCCTCCAATCGCCTTAGCTCTGGGTCTTCTACAAGGCACTCATAAGTCTGCACACTTCGATTACTGAGTTTCTTTCATTCTGAGGCTAATGCCCTGATTCTTTCTACTGCTCTCCTGGCAATTTCTTCCCTCTAATCTCTTACTTCTTGCAAGATGCTAGGCACTGCTTGCAGTTCTAGCTCTGCTACTCTTTCTTGAAGTTGTTGAATAGCTTCAATGAGCTTCCCCACTTGGCTCTGTATTGTCTCTTCTTCTATCTGGGCCAAGCCTGACACAGAGAGAAGTTCTCTAGTTACTGCCTCTCTAACCATAGTCTGCTCTGCTAGTAGTGAGTCTTTCTCTTTCTGGATTTTCTCCTTGTCTTCTTCGAACTTTGCCTGAAGTTCATCTGTCTCTTGCTGCGAAACCCAAAGTTTCTCTAGGGCTTCCTCCTTTGCTTGCTTCAAGGGCTCTGTGGCATGTTCCTTTTCTTCCTGTACTCGACGAACGTGAGCCTCTATAGCATATTCTATCCTTCGCTATTGGGTGGGATCATCCCCTAATTCTGCACCTTCTGATGACGACGGTGCGGTAGACACTGTGCAGTTTGAATAGAGAGCATGTTGTACCCTCTTCAACTTCACCTCGATTATTTCATACATTATCTCCTGCTTTGCTTCATTTCGTTGCAAAATATCCTCTGAAGCATTTGCTACAGCAATATCATCCACTGTGAGCAAATTCTATGACTGAGGCTTATTGGCTCGAGATTTCTTCCACGTTGAAGGCTTCTTTGAAGAAACCTTTCATTTTTTTGATGTCTTGGCCTCTGTAAGGGGCTCTTTTGGTGGTGTTACTTCTCCCTTTTCTTGTTTGTCTTCTTCCCCTTCCTCTTCTTGGTTTACTTTGTCGCCTCCTCCTCCTCCAAGTGAGTCAAGCGCAGTTTCCTCTGATGCGTTTTTTATCTCCTAAACTTATTCCTTATTTTTCTTTTTCTTAGCACTGCTCAGTCCATTACACTAAGTCCTAGTGACCACAGGAATTTCGATGAGGTCGGGGTCGGAGATTTCTGCATCTCCAACTGGTACAAGGAATTCTGCAAGCCATTCCTTGGTTATCTCCTCCATATATTTTTTAGTCAATTTGTAGTAAGACTGCAACTCCTCCTTGTTTTTGTCCTCACACGTGGTGATATATATGCAGTGTCAGTTTGCATGAAACTTCACGAGTGGCTTGAACCTATGGAGTGTATTCGGCGTCATTCAGGGGAAGGATTCAATGGTTCATGTGAGTTGTAGGTAGTAGGTGTGGAAGACAACATTCGACTGCCACTTCTTCGTCATATCACTTGTATACCACAAGGTGGTGAACCTCGTGGCTAGTGGTTCTGATGGATCGACTTATGGGAATGTCGCTCCCTCTGGCATCTCCCAAGCGAAAAATACTATAGGAATGAGTAACCAGCTGAAGTGGAATTCATAGGCTTGGTCCTGCGCTTTGTGACAATCCTTCTCCAACTCATTGACGAGGTAGCTCACCCAATTATCTGCATCCCTTCAATGCACTTCCCTATGAGGTTGACGATGAACCCTGTAACTTGCATTGGTCTTTTCTTCCTGATGAGCTTGCCAGTGATTAGTTGACAAGCTAGGTGCACTGCGCCATATTGGATGGAGGCTACCTTGTAGCCTTGCTTCCCCTTCTCCACATCGCCATAGGTTTCCTTTATATGTTGTGTCAGGGAGTGATCTGTATCCTTCCTTGGATAGAACTGGTGAGGGTCTCATTCCTACATGCTCAATCTAGTGATCATGTGGATCAGTGTCGGATCTATAGTCACACACCTATATAACCAGAGATAACCTCCATGGTAGCATGACATGAGGAGTTTAATGCATGCGTTAACCTCTTGATGTCTACTGAAGTGGGGTATCTTCATGACGTTGAGGATCGTGGACCTCACAATCTCCTTGATCCGCAACTGGGGGACTATCTTCAGTTTCTTCCCAGTCATCTTTGTCAAGTACCTATGCGGTGTAAGAAACGCATAATTCTTCTTATCTCCTAAGTTAAATTCATTGATCTTAAGATCAGGGATCAGTCCTAGTTGTGATCCAACTGCATGTATTCCCTTTGAGAGGTACGCAGTGATGAGTGTGTACTCAAAGTCACACGGGACACTGTCATGACTAACTGCGTCAGCCATAGGTGGGATGTAGTCAGGAAATACCAACAGGATCAGCTTCGCGTTCGCTAGGTCATCGCGGTGTTTGCTTCTCCTCTCTGTCACAGTTCGGGATGGCCCAAATCGACGTCCAGTTGAGGGGGTGTTGGCAGCCAATTCAATTTTTTTTTATTGCCCTAAAAGATGCCTACACTTGTTGTCTTCTAAACGATAAGTCATTGTCGCATTTTACATCTAGACATTTGTTTCATTTTTTGTGACAATTGCAATTTGGTTTCGATTCAGTTTTCACAACTGAAAGTGTGAAAACCCATCCATCGTTGTTTGGACTGTCGTAGTCTTTTATTAATTTTCTGAAGGGCACTTTACCATTGGCTTATCACATGACTGCAAAGGTTCTTTCAAACTATGTCCCTTGGCCTACTCTTACTTTGATTGCGCATTTGGATTTACTTGATTAATAAGCCATTGAGCATGCAAATTTATTGGTTACATTTGATTCTATAAGGGTCATGATTGATGTTGGTTTTATGTGATATGATCCTTATTGTTTTGAGCTCTTGACTTATCGATTTTATAAAACCATTTGTCATAATGTTTTATAAAACATTGATTATATATTATGCTATGAGCGCATGATCAATATATGAGTTTCGATTTCAAGTTGAAAGGCAAAGGTTTGAAGTTATGAAATCACGATCGGGTAAACTTTTGGTTTGATAGTCTGAATTTATGCAATGGCACGATTGGATAAACATTGGTTAAACATTTGTTTTGATTTCATGATTAATACAATGGTGTGTTGGTTAACGTTGGGTTTTGCTTTAATGGTTTTAAGTTATGCAATGGCGTATCGATATAATATATGGTATGGCGAGTTGATACATTGTCCACCGCCTAAATTATTCGGTTGGCCGATTCATATGGTTTAAATGACATTATGT
>ML792013.1:35085-50033 GCA_009831015.1 Picea engelmannii
TAGAAAGAAAAGAGGGATATAAAAATCCATTAAAGTCATGGATACAAAATTACAAAGATTCTTAGTCCAAACTTGGAAGAAATTTCTTTATTAGCTGCCTATATATTTGTATCTAGTCCTTCACTAGCTTGTCAATTTCATAGCTACAAGAAAAGTGAAAAAAACATAGTAACTTATCATTTGATTCTAATGAGTTTGTTGGATTGTTTCTTCTTCATTATTTACTTCCTTTGGTTCCACTAGATTGCCCAAATGTTGAAACTTTGTGTTCACTGGAAGACCTAATTGTTGAACCTCCTTAGTGATTTGATACTTTGCTTCTTGAATTGGGATGATACAAGCTAGAGGAGGACGATCCCTAAGAGAGGGAGATGCGAAAATTGAAGCTTTGGATTCAAATGAGGCTGTAGGAACAAGGATCAATTGTTGTTACCCTGGTAATTTCCTTATCTGTTGGCGAAGGGAGCTGATATGCCCTATATTATGGCTGACGACTCTAATTACCTCTACCAATTCTTCATGGTGTCACAAATCCGATGTCCGGAGCCACTGGTGGAGTTGGTCATTCGAAATTCAAAGCTCTCTGATTGCTTTTGTCTGCTCCTGAACCTGCTCCTAAAGGATACATATTGCACAGTTGACGCATTCACAGTTATCGTGACTGCAACTCATCGTTCTCCTTTCAATTGAATTCGATGGAACAGTGTGATGAATAGGCCTGATTCTTCTTATACTCCAAGAGAAATTTTGAAGGACCAAGCTCATGTGGGACCAAGGAACAATGTAGATTTAAACTTTGTTCAATATTTACTGCAAACATATTTTTCAGTAAAAGAACAGAAAAGATACAATGGAAAATACAAACATTACACATAGATTTTTCCCCTGGAAACTCAAACTAGGAAAACCAACATATTTTATATTCATTCATTGTGATACATTGTTTACAATACAATATACATATAGGAACCAACGACATCCAAAACCCCAACCCAATGACCTGGATTAGTCAATAAACTTAATTTCTTAACCGGAAATAGAAAACCATGGGAAAAAAACCATGTGCCGAAAAACCGCCCAACAATGGATACGAAAAATGAGGCAAAAATGCAACACGTTTCTCGAGGGAATTTTTTTTCATACCCAACAAAGATACAACAAATACCTAACATAACACATACCCAACATTCTAGTGCAAAGAATACAACACATACCCAACATTATCCCACTTGTTGTTTTCTTTGCATACATGGGGTTACAGGGTTACATAGTCAACAATGCAGGGTAGCAATGCCCATGGATCCTCTACACCAAGAGAAATTCACAGTGCTCACATATTTTGTTAATGAATCTGCAACATTCTTCAAAGTGTCCACCTTCATCAACGACACTTTCTTTTCTTCAACCATGTCCCTCACAATGTGATATTAGTGCTGCAACATACAAAGCCTTAGGCATCTACAACTCTTGGAAGGAATCTCACACCAAAAAGATTAGAATTCCTCACATAAATAAGGGTCTCGATTTAGATGACACTCCAACATGTTGGTTCGATGGAGAAACGCTCTCAAATGGCTCTCAGAGTGCAACTAGAGGTTTAATCAAAATCTTGCCAAATTCTTTTTATAAATGGCCATTCAATTGTGGCCTTGGCACCAATACCAAGGAAAAAAAATTGGGTGCCTCGGCCACACTATTCTTGGCCTTTAGACTTCACATTGTTTCCCTCTAGGTTCTCGGGGATTCCATAATTGTTATTGATTTGTTGAGTAATAAGGGAGATCTACAAGCAATCTCTCTCACAGCATGGAAGGATAGAATTCGTCATCTACAACCCACCTTCAATAACCTTAGCTTCAAACACATATATCGGGAACATAACAAATATGCAAATCACCTTTCAAAGATAGTGCTCCAGAAAATAGAGGGTATCCTATCATACAACCTCTGGATTGATGAACATGAGAGCCCCCCCTCTTTTTTTTTTTTTTAAGTAAAAAAGGTGGAGCCTATTATATTACCATAAACAAAATACATAGCTGTTGGTGATGCCAGCTGTCTCGCCTGAGCAGGAAACCGGGACAACTGGGCATCCTTGTCCATTTGTCACCCAGTTTGCAGAATTAGCAAAATTAACAAAATTGACGATGCTACGTCCTGCCCGAAGGAAACCAGGACTAACTGTCGCAAGCATGAAACTGGTTCTCCTGACTAGTTCTAAGAAATACTGGTAGCTAGCTATCTTAAGGCATAAATTATAACAACAAAACCAAAAACAAAGTCTAGTTCTGAACATTAAGTAACCTCTGAACC
This sequence comes from Picea engelmannii, assembly GCA_009831015.1. Classification (NCBI taxonomy): domain Eukaryota; kingdom Viridiplantae; phylum Streptophyta; class Pinopsida; order Pinales; family Pinaceae; genus Picea; species Picea engelmannii. The sequence continues at coordinate 37,399 of ML792013.1, forward strand.
GGGATGCTTGTCCTCGTCCTCGGAATGCCTCCATCTTGCTGGGAACAAATAAGCTCGTGCACAAGTCGGACATTGTTTCTTTGGCGGAGCTCTGGAATGGGCCGCAAAGAACATGTCCAGTCGCTTGTCCATTCGCGCGAGGCGGAAGATTTGGTCTTCTAGCATATTCCTCATCTCAAAGACGAGATTGAGGTATCCCCAGTCAACTGAATGTGGCTACTCCAGGTGGTGGCTGTCCATTAACTCCTCGCTAGTGGCCGCTTCTGCTTCCTGCGTCTTGTGCCGTTGTCATGCTTGCGCTTTCCCCTCCGCTTCCTTGGTGGGTTCGGGAGGAACCTCCTCTTCCACGTAACAGGGGGAGTAAGGCTTCTTTGCATTGGTTGTATGAGGGTCAAGCGTGCTGCTTGCAGGCGGTGGTTTGCTGTTCGAGCTAAAGTTCGAGCTTGGATTCCAATTTTCCGGCACCATAAACAGGGTGTGCTCAGGAGGGCTTTCCAGGCCTCCTTCCGGGATGACTTCCTCCACGTACGCCATTGGAGGCGTGCGTGGTCTGTTCCTTCATCTCCTGACTGCCATCGCCATGGCTTTCTCAAAGTTCTCCTTTCTCTTGCACCGTGACTCCGCCGTGTACCAGGCCGCTCCCCTTCACGGTTTCCCTCTCGCTCGGGGCATAATGGGGTTCCAATGAATTGTCTAGATGCTATCAACTGCAGTCGGGCTGCTCCTGAGTGTTGGCGAGGTTGCCGAGTGCGGTCACTGTTCCAGTGAAACGGGAGAGAGGCTGCTGCAGTTCTGGTTCACCTGTGGATCGGAGGCCCCCGGGAGCGACCTGCTGCTTGGTCTTATGACTTGGACAATGAGCGCGAGTGCAAAAACAATCACCATAACCAAAACAATCACCATAGCCATTAAAGTCTGCTGGATAATGCGCTGGTGGCGGGTACCCTTCCCTTACGCGAGGGGCCTCGTCGTTTGAATGCTCTTGCGCATATTCATGCTAAGTTATTGTCCGAGGTGATGTGAGCCGGTGGATGCATTAAAGCTGCGTCCCGGCTCGCTCCCGCGTGGCACTATTGCGCCCCGTGTCACCCCATCCGGGGAATGAAGATCGCTAGTGGCTAAGGTTTGACACCAAGTGAGGATCTCTGGAGTTGGTGAGCTGTGGCCTTCCCAGCAGAAGTGTTCCTCGCCTGTTTCAACTGCCTCGTTTGCTAGGCGATCTGCCACTTTATTTGCGTCCCGTTTCACATGGGAGGTAGTGATGCTGAGATGCGGTTGTAGGTGGTGACTGAAGTCTGCAAGCAGGCCATAGAGTCTCCAGCTTGGTGAGATTTTGTCAGGGTCGCATCTGTGGAGGATTCTGGTGGCTAGCCTTATGATAATTTGCGAATCTCCTTCCAGGATTATCCTTTGGTAGCCCTTGTTGATGGTTGCTTGGAGTCCTCGCAGGAGTCCTGTTAGCTCGGCTACATTATTGGTTGTCTCCAAGGAATCCTGCGTCCAGACCGAGGATTTCCCCACCTGAGTTCCTGATCACTGCCCCATATCCTGCTGGTCCTGGGTTGCCTTTGGAGGCTCCATCAAAATTAACTTTGATGAAGTGTTCTGGAGGGGGAGTCCAGTTGGTGGGGCTGGTTGGTTGTCCCTTATGGCTTCTTGGTTTCAGTTGGTTGCCAGTTTTGAAGAATGCTTTGCTCCTCATGGCTGCACTGCCGATCTTCCTCTATCCAAGACTTGCTCCTGATTGTTTCTTTTATTAGGGATCTGATTTTTTCCCATGTGGTTTCAGGGAGGGAAGATTGAGAATGGAAAATTCGCTTGTTTCGTTCCTTCCAAATTTGCCAAAGGGTGAATCCCGACAGCAGTTTCCATATGAGATTTAGAATGGGGTTGTTAAAGGAAATGCTATCCCAATTCTCAATTGTGCCATTGATGCTGCTTCGGTTTCGGTTGGATTTACGCATTAGTTGCGCTCCATAGTCCCAGATCCTTTGGCTATAATGACAACCGTTGAAGAGGTGTTCCTTAGTTTCCTCCTGTTAGAAGCATAGAACGCAGAGGGAGGGTCCGATGAAGCCTCTCTTTCTTAGGTTGTCCCACGTTAAGGCTCTGTTGTGCGCCACTAGCCACAGAAAGGTAGAAACCTTAGGCCAGAGAGCGAGATTCCAAACTTTGCTCCAAATATGCTCCTTTTTTGATTCCTGTTGGTTTCCTTGCAGTAAGTAAGCTTCTTTGATAGTGAATATGCCAGATGTTGTGTACCCCCACCTCAGGATGTCTGGTCCCTCTCGATACAGATGAGAGCACCCCCTCTTTATAATTCTCTACTAAGATCATTTTTTTTCTCCCTTCCCGAGAGGACTTTCTAGATTTGAAAGTGGGAGTTTTTTCATATTTCTAGTCACTATTTTTCTCTCTTATATTTCTGAATTTATTGCTTCCATAGCATTCTCATCAGTTTAATAGTAACTTCAAACTCCTGTCTCTCATCTCCATATGCTCTTTCTCCCTTTGCCGTTAGTAGACTCTAATAGGCAAAAGACATATTTACATTTTCAACAGTTTTCTCCGCTACTAACGCTTATAACTTTCAGTCTCGAAAACAAATTATATTAATATATAATTGTGAAATTTTTCCATTGAAAAAAGGTAGTGAAATCGACGAACAAGTACAAGCAAGGAGAGCGAAGGGAAAGGTCCTGAAAGGCAGTCCTGCCCTTCTTTTAATGATAAGGGAAGGAAGGGTCCACCAGTTTTTCTTAAGGGCAAGTGGTGGGTCAATTTCCTGGTTACCTTACATAAATACGATACAATGCATGCATGATTTTAGATAAATACGATACAATGCATGCATGATTTTGGGTGCGTATATAAAAAAGCTCAAAAAATAAATATTTACAATGATCATAATGAGATCTATTATATTTTATAATTTGAATTATTAATTAAATCTAAAAATTAATATGTTAATGAAATATATATATATATATATATATATAAAATTCCTAATTTATATGTTTTAAAATAATATTGGTTTTTAATCATTATAATTAATATGTCAATAAAACATAACATGTAAATATTTAATATAACTTAATCAACTAATTAAAGATAATTATTAGAAAAAATTATGCATTTCTTTAATTGTGAACAAAAATTATTAATATAATTTAAATAAATTTTATTGTAGTTTCATTTTAATACGACACTTTGATGCTTTCTAAGAATGTGATGTAGATTAAAGTTAATATACAACCAAAATTAAATCTAGTGGATTATTGATTCTCAATACATAAGAAAAGTCTCACTTAAAACCCAACATTTAAATTTATCTTTGTTAAATATTTAAAGCATAATATACTAGCAAAATCACATAGGTGAATATTAGATTATGAACATTTTAATTAAGGAGTTATTTCACTGTTTTATATTTTCACTTTTTTTTATAGGAATTTTATATGAAATCACAATTTTCTATTATTTAAATTGTATTTATGGATGTAGAAATGGATTCAGCCTACTAAAAAACTCATGAAGACACCTGAATTATACAAAATTAACCAATCAAATATGCAAATCTAACAATTTCGGACTGTCGGACCACAACACTTGACCTTATTTTAACAGGGAATTCACAATTTCCGGTGTGAGAAATAGGCAGGATTTCCTATAAATAGTATTTGGTAAATGACTTGACAATGATAAGAAATGCTAAGATATGAACACCATTAATAATAAAATGTTATGTATCAAATTTAAGGTCATCTGATCAAAATGTTACATTAGATTGAACCTACGTTTTATGATGAATTTAAATGTTACATTAGATTGGACATATGTTTTATGATGAATTTTATGGTGTTTTGATGGAAGTTGCTGCCAAATTGCCAATAAGCAAAAAGTTTGACCATCGTAGTCTTTTTTTGGATTTCGATTCTATACAGAATCCCATTAAGAAATTGAACTACCCTGAAAATTTAATGGAGTGTTCATGATAGGATTCAATATGGAAAGCGATTAGCAGCTGGGCTGTATTGTTTTAGAACGATAGAGCTGATTGATTGGTTTGATGAAGAAGATTAGGTTGGTGGGCTTGTTAGTATCAAGGGATTTGCATCATATGGTGGTGATGTTCGCTACCTAAGATTCAACTTTTTTTTGGTATCCATATACAATGGATACATTGTAGTTGTTGTTTTTGGACGCATACAATGGATATATTGTAGTTGTTGTTTTTTTTGTTTATATTTTTTTTTTACAATTTTGTGTTTTGGCATGGTCTTTGGTTCAAAGTAAGAGTAATGAGGGATGTGCATTATATGGTGTTGTTAGCTGTTTGAGATTATGGTTTTCATTGAATTGTTTTGAATGCATAATACATTGGATATGTTTGACTTCTTCTTGTTGGCAATTCTGTATTTTGACATTGTCTTTAGTTAAAAGTGATTGTGGCTTGTTTCATAATTTGTGAAGATAAAAATATGAGTATTGAGATCTTCATAGGGTTTTGAGTTGTCACTCTCTTTTAATAGTTCATAAAATTTAATAATTCAAATTTTTAACATATTCAATTTGTTTCCACCCAAGCAAACATTATAATAACATCGTTAAAACAAATATATAAAAATAATTATTTTACATATATTATTATATTCCAATTCACTTCAAAATTATGATATAATATTTTAATCTAGTGTTAGAATATAAGGATGGCAACTGTATATGTATATTAGCGTGGATTTTAGTTTTCATCTTTCTGTTCGTTAATTCAATATGCATAGTTTTTTAATAATGCATCAATCTTTCTAAATCCATCTGAAATAATATATATACATGATTTATTAAATAAAAAAATGTAAGAGTGCCACATAGTACAAGGGAAACCTTAATATTATATAAAATAAAAATTATATATATATAATTTATTAAATAAAATAAAAATTTAAGAGTTCCACATAGTATAAGGGAAATCTTAATATTATATAAAATAATAATTGTGAATAGTAATTTATCATCATTAGTGTTAAATGTTTAATAGAAATAACAGTTTAAAATTGATAATTTTCATGGCATTGATAAATCGAGGCCCCTCACTGCTTCGTGGGCGGCTCTATCTTTTTAATCTTTCTCAATCATTATCGTGTGTAGTCTCCTCAACCATAAGTTTTGTCATTGCCTCTCATCGTTGAACCTTTTTCTTGGAATTAGTTGTTTTTCTTTCCTTGGAATCTTGGCATGGGTGTTGGAGATATTAATTATAAGTGGTGAGTTGTTTTTTGTCACGGAAAGAAGGTGTGTTCTTAGGGAAAGCAAGCGATTTATTAATGAGTGGATCTTTTATCTTTCTCAAGTTTTGTTATCCAGATAGAGTCAGTGGAATTTATTGTTGCTTTAAATGTTTAAGTTAGTTATCTTCTACATGAAGTCTCAGTCTCAATTTCTTTATATTTCTAGAGTCCATAAAGAGTTGATATAGAGTCAGTTAGTTGATACAAAGAAGCAGTGGAAGCTATGTAGGGAGTTGGAGAAGTCTTAGAGCACAAGCTATGTTTTATAAGTTTGCAGTATTCAAGTTGGTAATATTATGTATTTGTGTGTTGATATATTTACGAGTATATCTCTCAGTTGCAAGCTTAAGTAGTTTATAAGTTCTTGAATCTACACTGAAAGTTGAATCTACACTTAAAGTTCATATGTGAGCTTATGTGTTAAGAATAACACAACGTTAATTTTATGAAAACCAATTTCTTTATTATTGTTAGCATGATAATGTGCATTCTACCACGCAGCATGGGAATTGTCGAGTAAGTTTTGAGACCTCAGTGCTGAAATATAATACCACGCAGTCGTTGTAACCGTGACACGTTGAGTGAGTACTATGCGTTATAGATATGCGATCTGGTATTAGAGAAGGTTTATCAGAATAGATCTGAAGAGCAGTTTTAAAGAGAAAAAATTTTGTTCTAAGGTGAAATCATGGCTTCTACTTCAAATCTTGAACCTCCCACTTTTACAGGCAAGAATTATGAGTTATGGTCCTTAACCATGAAAGCATTATTTCGGGGTCAAAGTGTGTGGGAGATAGTTGAAAATGGCTATGTGGAACCAAGAGATCAAGCAACATACAATGCCCTCACAGAAGCTGAGAAGGATGTCTTGAAAGATCAAAGGAAGAAGGATGGAAAGGAAATGTTTTACATACATCAAGCAATGCATGAGATCATAATCCCAAGAGTAGCATCAACAAAGCAAGCCAAGGAAGCATGGGACATACTAAAAACTTCTTATTAAGGCATGGGCAAAGTCAAGACTTCAAAACTACAAATTCTTAGAAGAGATTTTGAAACTCTGTTAATGAAAGATACATATTCAATCGATTCATTTTGTTTAAATCATATGGAGAAACCATAGAGGATAGAAAGGTTGTTGAGAAGGTACTTATGATTATTCCTCCTAAATTTGATACTCTTGTTGTGACTTTGGAAGAGAACAAAGACCTGAGTCAGTTTAGTCTAGATGAGTTGCAAGCCTCCCTTATTAATCATGAACATAGATTAAATAGATCAAATATGTCATTAGAGAATGAATTTTCCATGCAATCATCTGTAAGCCATGGAAGAGGAAGGGCGAGAGCTAACTCTAGAGGAAGAGGAAGGGCGAGAGCTAACTCTAGAGGAAGAGGAAGGAGTTTTTCTAGAGGAGGACATAGTAGCAGTCGTGCAAACACTGGTGGTAGAAGTAAAAATCAAAATAACAATCAACCAAGTGGTCATAGATTTAATAAATCAAAGATTCAGTGCCATTACTATAAAAAGTTTGGTCATTATGCATAAAAATGTAGGAAGAGACAATATAATTAGAACAATCAAATACAAGAATAGTAAAATAGTGAAAATACCCCCACCATCCCTATGTTTATGGTGCACACTAAAGAAATGACTATAATTTCCCTAGTTAAATGCAATTTTTCTCAAGAAATTCCATGTGACATAAGGTATTTAGATGCAGGCTGCAGTAATCACATGACATGAAACCTAGAATTGTTTTTTAGTTTGGATAAGTCAATCCAAGCTAAGGTTACACTTGGAACCAATATCCAAGTCACTGTCTTGGGTAAAGGAAGTATTAACAATTTAACTAAACACGGGGAGAATTTTTTTATGTCCGGTGTATATTATGTTGCTAGCCTAAAACATAATTTGATGAGCACAGGACAATTGTTACAAAAATGGTATAGAATCTATATGGAAGATAATCACTGTGTGATTTTAGACAGATATCCAAGCAATTAGCTTATTAGAAAACTTCAGATGACAAGTAATAGAATGTTTCCATTGACATTAAAGCCATCCATGAAGAGAAAAAACTTTGAAAGTCTGAAGCTGCTACATACAAATGATATGGTGAAAGGTTTTCTATTAATTGAAAAACTAGAAAGAATATGTGAAGGATGCATCTTTGGAAAGTGGCATAGAGATTCATTTCGAGTTGGCAAGTCATATAGATCAAAATATCCACTGGAATTTGTACATTCAAATATCTGTGAACCAATGCAAACACCATCTATAGGAGGCAATATATATTTTCTTACATTTATTGATGATTTGATAAGAAAAACATGGATTTATTTTCTAAAACGTCACAAATCTGATGCATTTGGTTATTTTCAGTAATTCAAATCACACGTGGAGAATCAAAATGGTTATTAAATCAAGGTTCTAAAAACTGACAGAGGTGGTTAATATGATTCAAAATATTTTCAGAACTTTTGTAAAGTTCATGGCATTTATAAGCAATTCATTTCACAGTCTACACCATAGTCGCAGAAAGAATGAACTGAACCATCACGGAAATGGTGTGCAGTATGTTACCATCTAAACATTTTTCAAATGAATATTGGGATAAGGAAATAGAAACTACGGTGTTCATCATGAACAGATGTCCAACAAAGAGTGTGAATTTTTTTTTCCTCAAGAAGCCTGGACAGGTATGAAGCATAATGTTGCGCAATTAAAAGTATTTGGTTGTGTCGCATAGGCACATGTTCTAGATGAGATGAGAAAGAAGTTATATAAAAAAGGACAAACATGTATATTTTTTGAATACTCTGAGGATACAAAAGCATACAAATTGCATGATATTATTGCAAGAAGAGTTATAATCATCTGTGATGTTCAATTTGTGGAAAATGAAGCCTCGGATGGAAGCATGGAAAAGAAATTTAAAATTATTGAGGCTATTGGGCATGATGATATAGAGGATGAAGTGGTTCAAACACCAAACATAAGTCAAAGCACAGTTCCTTGCACTCCTAGAATTATGACACAAGTCACATCACAAACTACTGTAGTGAGATCTACAGGTGCGCAGTCCACACCAATCATGCAACAAACTCCAACAAGCAATCTGAGTAGTTCTACATCTCGAGATCCAACACTAGCAAGTATGTTAACAAGGAAGACAAGAGGTCTGCGCAAAATCTACAATGTTGATACAACAAATTCACTCTCAGTCTTTTCTCTATTTTCACATATAGATGATCCATTAAATTTTGAAGAATGTATCAAGGATGATGTTAAAAACAAGCCATGGATGAAGAAATTCAATTCTTAGAGAATAATCAGACATGGAAATTGGTAGATGTACCTGAAGGTAAGGATGTAATAAGTTTCAGGTGGATTTATAAAACCAAGCAAGATGCAAATGGAAATGTGCAGAAACACAAGGCAAGGTTAGTTGCAAGGGGTTTTATACAACAACCTAGAATAGATTTCAATAAAACATTTGTGCTAGTTGCGTGGATGGACATAGTCAGAAAGAACTGTGTTGGCCATTGTTGTGCATAATAAATGGAATGTTTATCAAATGGATGTAAAGTCAACATTTTTTAATGGTTATTTACAAGAAGTATATGTGGAACAACCACAAGGCTATGAGATTCCATGACAAGAAAATAAAGTATACATATTGAAGAAGGCACTGTATGGATTAAAGAAATCTCTCAAAGTTTGGTACATTCGCATTGAATCCTATCTCATTCAGAATGGATTTCAAAGAAGTGACTTTGAGACAACACTGTACATCGAAACCAATCAAAAAGGTAATATGCTAATTGTTTTCTTATATGTAGATGATTTGATTTTTAGAGGTGATTTTGGCATAAAATAATTTAAGTCAGTCATGAAGGATGAGTTTGAAATGATTGATTTGGGGCTTATGAGATGTTTTCTAGGTATTGAAGTTCACCAGTCCAAAGATGGTATAGTTATTTCACAACCTAAACATGCACATGAAAGTTTGAAAATATTCAACATGATAAATTCCAAAGTAGCCCCAACACCTGTCATATCAGGATTGAAGTTAAGAAAGGAAGATAAAGGATATAAAGTGAATCCAACTTTGATTAAAAGGTTGGTAGGAATCCTTATGTATTTCACAACAACAAGGCCTGGTATTATGTATGGAGTGAGATTCATTTCAAGGTTCATGGAAACTCCAACAGGCTCTCATTGGAAGGCAGGTAAGACAATTATGAGATATGTGAATGGAACAAAATATTTTGGAATTATGTATTCTACTTCAGAAGATTTCAGACTTGTTGGATATACTGACAATGATTGTGGAGGCATCAAGATGACAGGAAAAGTACCTTTGGGTACACATTTCATATTGGAACAGGTATAGTGTCATGGGCATCAAGAAATCATCCCATTGTGACTCTTTCGTTAGTTGAAGCTGAGTATGTCGCAACTACAAGCATGTCTTTTCAAGTTGTTTGAATGAGAAGAATGTTAAAGGATTTACTATATGAACAACAAGAACCAACAACAATGTTTTGTGATAACAATTCTACCATCACGTTGTCCAAAAATCATGTGTTTCACAAGAAAACCACACGCGTTGATACAAGGTATCATTTTATCAAATAATTGGTGAATATAAAAAAAAAAAAACTTAGAATTTTGCAGGTCTACAGAACAAGTCACAGATATATTTACAAAAGCTTTGGCAAGGGATGCATTTTAGAATCTGTGCAATTGTCTAAGAGTCGGTGCAGTCACAAATATTTGGCACTTCATGTCAACTTAAGTTTTTTTATGTAAATTTTGTATTTTGTAATCCCACCTACTTATAATTAAGGGGGCGTGTTGGATATATTAATTATAAGTCGTGAGTTTTACATTTACACAATTTTTTTCTTTCACGACAAGAAAGCATGTTCTTACAGTCTATCAAGGAAAGCAAGTGAGTTATTAATGAACCAATATTTTATCTTTCTTCATTATTCAGATAGATTCAGTCGAATTTATTATTGTCTTAAATGTTTAAGTTGGTTAGCTTCTACATGAAGTCTCAGTCTCATTCTTTATATTTTTAGAGTATGTAAAGAGTCTATATAGAGTTAGTTAGTTGATATGAAGAAGCAATAACACCTGTGTCGGGATTTGGAGAAGTCTGAGAGCAAAAACTCTATTTTATAAGTTTGCAGAAGTTGTTGGAGCCGAGCATAGCATTAATTTTTTGTAACCGTGCCTAGTAATCAAGTTGGTAATATTAAGTATTTGTGTGTTGATATATTTACGATTATATCTCTTTGTTTTTGCACAAGATTAAGTAGTTTATAAGTTATTAAATCTACACTGAAAGTTCATATGTAAGCTTATGTGCTAAGAATAGCACAATGTTAATTTTATGACAAGAAATTGCTTTACCAATGTTATCATCACAATGCGCAGTCTATCGCACAGTCTCGGAATTGTGCAGTAAGTTTTGAAACCTTAGTTACAAAATATAATATCGCGCACTCCTTGTATCTACAATGCACTGAGTAAGTACTACGCACTATATATCTGAGAATTAGTTGGTAGGCTTTGAATATGTACAATTACGTATAAACATTTTTACCCATTTGCAAAGCTTCTCTCCTATATTGCTTTTAACCAACATGTGCATGTTGGTGACGTGGATCTCCAGATTTTGTTAATCTCCCCTACCATAATTTCTCAACTACTCTCCAACTGCCGCATTTAATTCTTCTTCCCTCCTTCTACATTCTTCTATGTATCTCGACTCTTCTACTTCAGTGTATTCGAGAAGCTTCTCCCGTCTCTTAAAAAATGACTCTATTTTTGTAAATGAATGTGGATGTTGGATACTCTGTTTCTGGGATGAATGTATGATTCAAACAGTAGGTAGTATAAAAACTCTGTTTTGTTTTAATTACTCAGCTAAAAACTATCATTGGGTTCCTTCCTATTTTTCTGTAGGAATTTGGGCATTTTGTAAGTAGATGTTTTTTTTTAACCAGCAAAGTGGTATCAGAGCCAAGTTAATGGTATTTGATGCTGTCCAAAAACTTGAAGCTATGGAAGTTGATGTTGAAGGGGATTCAAAAGAATCTATGAGTATTGAAGAATGATAAAGCTATAGACTTAGCAAGTGTATCGAAGGTTGGAGAAAACAAGTATCTGCTGTTTTTTTTTTTTTTGAGACTTTATTGCTGAGTACTGAGGAGGTGTTAACCTGTTGCAAAGAGATTGCAGAAATTTAAGGGTTTTAATCATACAAAAGGTTTGACAGAGATTGGAAAAGGAAATAGAGGAAGAACAGTAAAAAGAGGCAAATTTTATTTAAAAAAAATCATGGCAGGAGCAACTGGAAGCATTTTACAACCCCAGATTCCAACTTTTAATGGCACAAATTATGACTATTGGAGTATAAGAATGAAAACCCTATTTTGTTCCCAAGATGTTTGGGATTTGGTTGAAAATGGGTTTCCTGAACCAGCAGACTAGCAAGCTTATCAGGCTCTTTCACAAGCTGAGAAGGATTTGTTGAAGGAAAATAAGAAGAAGGATTCCAAAGCATTGTTTTTTATTCAGTAGGCAATGTAGGAATCAATTTTTCCTAAAGTAGCCGCTGCTACAAGATCAAAACAGGCATGGGAAAGTTTTCAAACAACATACCAAGGCACAAGCAAGGTAAAAACAACAAAATTACAAATGCTTAGAAGGGATTTTGAAAACTTACAAATGAAGGATACAGATTCAATAGATTCATTCTTCACTCATGCAATGGCAATAATAAATCTGCTTAGATCATATGGAGGAACCGTTGGAGATCAAAAGGTTGTAGAGAAAATACTTAGAAGATTACCTACAAAGTTTGATCCAATTGTAATAGCCATTGAGGAATCCAAAGATCTCACTCAGCTATCAGTAGATGAATTAATGGGATCACTCTTATCACATGATCAAAGATTAAGTTGAACAGGGACATCATCATTGGAGAATGCATTCAAGACTTAGCTTTCATTGGCAGAACAAGAGGGAGATCAAATTACAACAGAGGTAGAGGACGTTTTACACCAAGAGGAGGAAGAGAAAATACACAATTTGAAAGCAGAAGACCATCATCAAGCCCACATGCTCATTCTACACCAACAAGAGGAAGGGGGAGCAACCATTATCATAGTCATCATCAAGCTGAAAAGTATGATAAATCTAACATCCAATGCCATTATTGCAATAAATTTGGGCATTTTGCATCAGAATGTAGGAAAAAGCAATATGACATGAATAAGCAAAAGGCACATTTTACAAATGAAAACCAACCCAACAATGGTGAAGAAAACA
>ML792013.1:61145-94277 GCA_009831015.1 Picea engelmannii
TATAAAATGTATAGCTTCTTCAGCAACATCATTTGAAACCATCGATTGATCCCAATTAAAGAAAATATCAAATTCCCTTCGACCAAGAGTTTGAAGGTCAGAAATTGTGATATTGTTTGGAGGTATCAAGCGAGACAAAACTTACTATTCTTCAAAATCATCTTCAACAATGGTTTCTTCTTCATGGGAATCTTCATCTTCATCAGCAGTATCAGAAGGTGTAGGGGAATGATCAACATGCCATGCTCGATATCGGAAATTCCGCCAATTTTCAATCACTGTTTCACTGGAGAGGCCAATATCATTGGGAATATTACGAAATGGTTTTTACAAAAGTAACTCAGTCCAACAGAAAGTCTCAAATTCATCAGAACCCTCACTAAGAATAGAATAAAAGCATGGCCAAACTCAAACAATGGCATGAACATATCTATGTTTCCATGGTTCTTTTTTATGTTTTCCATCAAAGGTCCAAGATCTTGCTATTTCTATCATAGACAAATGATCAAGAAATGAAGGTTGATTTTGATATATTTCAAGAAAACTATCTGGAGATGAAAATGGATGGGGATCATTTGATACTTTCTTGAAAACCTTTCTACCAACATTTAAGGAAAATAATTTCCTACTGCAAACAACAAGAGGTATTTTCATTAACATATGACATGTTTCTTGTGCACCAATGTCACGATCAACAAGGGTTTATGCAAGGAACCTTCTGTATGCACACAATACAGGAGCTTCTGAGCCACTTGCATTTGAAATTCTACTTAACATATCTTGGTAACTTTCTGATCTCTTTTTTTCCTTGGAAGCATACTTTGCAATATATTTCAAGACAACATGTCGAGAAACCACAGGCTAACAATCAACATTAGCGCGCCAAATTGCAAGAAGATCAACATTATGAACATTTGGCCTATCATCATTTCGTGGAGGATCGTATTTCTTTTTCCCTTTCTCATCTATGAACAATATTGAATCATCGTGAACCTCCCATGGAGCATTGTATCGACATTTGAGAATAGACCCTTTTTTTCACAAACAAGAATCTACACTGCACTTTGTATGTCTTTGAACACGATTTAACAAATGCGCATAATCATCTTGAGCATTAGAAGAGTGAATTTGTTCACTATTTAATAGGAATGGATCATCATTTAAGCTTCGATGTACCATTATGTTTCATCGATGAATATCATGTGGATTCCATGTTGTTACATATTTATCAAAGAATGTCTTTGTAGCCTGCACATTAGAAGGGTTTGACCAATCCAATGTGTCCATGTTTGGTGCACCTTCCAACCACAAGAAACCATGTATGTGGGTTGAACCTCCATGTTGCCACTCATACCTAAAAAAAAGTATATATATTATATAAAGTTAGTATACATATCTAGAAGAGTACACGAGGAATGTGAAGGTAAACAAAAATATAAATCAATCAAAACAAACCTGTACCAAATGTCTTTAGCTTTAAGATATTTTTTTATGACTTCTTCCTCGAAGATTTCAAATCTTTGATGCATATACATGGCAACAAGATGCGGGTACTGGATGAAATTTTCAATTTTTTTACGATGTTCATTTAAACGACGAGAATGTGCATTTTTGAGCATGACATTGTGTAAGTCAGGCCAATTTGTGTCAGCTGCACTCAAAGTAAAAAATAATGTTGGACAACCCAACTGAGTAATCATGTCAGTGAGTTCAGCATGACACTTTGTCCAATATTCCCTTGTACCTCGAAGAGTAGAACCAAAACGCATGAGATGCTCAACCAACTTATTGTCAAGTAAATCAATGAGTTGTTTCTGCAAGTCTAGAATTGTTGTAGGTGAGTTATCATGTATATTCTTCTTTACAAATATTGCAATAGTTGCTTGGATACGATGGCGCATAATCATATTCAATAAGAAATACCGAAACCTTGGATGGCTTCCAAATATTTGATCAAAGAATCTGAGAAGATGTAATGCATATTCATGCAGTTGAATATTACAAATACGAGGATGCAACGAATCAACCTCACCAATGGGGAATAATGTGGGGAAATACATGTCCAATAACCCTTCTGTATTATATTCATTGATGGGAGACAAACCAATGTCTGGCCAGTCCAATCGTTCAATAGGTGTGGAATCTGCATTTTGAATGAATGTTCTTATTTCTTCCATTTCTCTCCCTTCATTGGGTAGTCAGGCAACAAAAGATGAAGGATGAGCATGCAAACGATCAGGAGCAAGCTCTTGATTGTCAAAAACATTACTCTCTATTTCTTGAATATCATAATCAACAAATTTAAGCCTACTTGACACATCTGTTGGCCTTTCAGGGAGAGAATCAAGTGAATCCATGTCGATTTGAACATCCCTGTAATATTTATCCATTTGAATTTTGTAACGCAATGCATCCAAAACTCGTGATCTCTTTACATAGCATTCATAATGTTTAGATTGTGCACCATGTCTCCTAACAATGAGGATGTCAATATCTTCAACACGCCGTGGAAGGTTTTTTTCAATCGTGGAAATATCTTGTGGAAAACTAATTGTGTGACCACTATATTTATATTGCCCACCACGAGCATGTGTCACTTGCAGTATTGGATTAACCCTTGCTATTAGCATCTCTTCAACTTGGGTAAGAACATTTAGAACATGAGGTTGGTCACCTGGATCCATGTTATTCCACCGAGAGAAACGGTGTGAGCCTCACTCATATTTGCACCTTTTGCAGATAGGACCTTTAGACCCTCTCAAAACTTGGATTCCAGGATAAGATTCATGACAAACATGGCACATTTGCACAATGGAGAGGCTATCAATCTTAGCTCAAAATTTTTTATGAACTTCGATCATGTTGGTATGAAATTGATGGAAATCAAGTTGATTCAATTAATGGATATGAACTCTAGACAACAGAGCATGTTCAGGACCAATGTCAGAGGCCCTACCCAAATTTGGTCCAAGAGGAATTGTTGCATTGCTTCCAACATTTCTTTCCCTTGAATTTATGAACTGCATATCTCCATTTTGATTGCATTGAATGGTGTCCTAATACAAAAAGATATAAAAATGTTAATTTCCAACTTAGTAACTTACAAGAGAAGGAAAAATAAAAATAAGGAATGCAGATGAAGAACAATTACATTAAAATGTTCATAAGATGGTCCTGGTTGACATGGACGAAGGTTATGAGAAGGCTCCCCTTGAGTTTGAACATGTGTTGCTGGAATATATTGGTTGTTGATTTCTATACCTCTATTGGAATGGTTAGTGTGCTGCAAATAAGGAGAACAAAAAATGTTAATTTACTAATTTTAGTAATCTATATATCGAATGTTGTTGAAGAAACTTGACAAAAAATTATGGCACTCGAATACCTTAGTTGTTCCAAGTGAAATAGTTCTAATTGATTCTGTTGGTGGATGGATATTATCTCAGAAATTTGGGAGAGAAGACATACATCCAACAACAACAGGTAAAGGTTGCAAATTATCAACCAAATTGGCAAGAAAATTACTGTCACCCACAAATTTAGATGGCCCTATATTTTCAATGTCTTCGACAACTCTTCCATGAAGGTTTTCCATCCTTCCTTCAAGTTGCAATCTAGGAGTTCCATTTGTAGAAGACTGAGGGTTCTCATTTGAATCAAGGTTTTGAACATGATCATCTTTTGGAACATGAGAAGTTTCCGCAATGAAGACAACATTGTTTTGAGATTGTGGAACATAAGAAATATCTAGAGTATGAAAATATTGTGAGAAAGAAACATCAACAGGTATTGTTGTTCGCATGATAGGAGCTAAACTTCGATACTTACGACTATCGAGAAAATCATTTTCAATATTATTTCGAGTGGTTCTTGTACGATACAAAGCTCTTCTACATTCATTTATTGCATCTTTGTTTTGTTGATACCGTAAACGACAAATTTCATTTCTCCTCTCACATGTTGTCGGAGAACGAGTTCATTTCGTACTACGTTTACTTGTCCCTTCAGTAGACATTTCTACAAAAGGAAAAAATACATCATGATTAACTTGGCATATATTGTGCGTTCAGTAAACATTTATATCTTTAGTAAACATATATTGTGCCTTCAGTAAACAGTATTTATATCAATCCATATGACAATGATATGAAAGTGAAAAATGACAGAATTGATAATGGAATATGAACATTTCTAAATCAAGTAAAATATCAAATATAATCCAAATGGTGAAATATGAAAGTCACAAATATGAAAATCTACAAAGGAATATCAATATTTTTAAGATAAACATTTATATATTTAGTAAACAATCTTTAGTAAACATATATTGTGCCTTCAATAAACAGTCTTTATATCAATCCATATGACAATGATATGAAAGTGAAAATTATCAGAATTGATAATGGAATATGAACATTTATAAATCAAGTAAAATATCAAATATAATCCGAATGGTGAAATATGAAAGTCACAAATATGAAAATCTACAAAGGAATATCAATATTTTTAAGACAAGTACAAGGAAAAGTAAACTAAGCCAACAAATCTATTCCCAATGGTGGAATGTCATCAACAGAATCCATGTTTGGAAGTAGTGGGAAAACATTTCCATTTTCAATCAGATCATTGCACTGGTCTTGAAATGGAAATCGCAACCCAGAGTTTTGTAAGATGGATACATTTGTGATATTTGTTGGGACACAAGAACCGGTCATCAAATCATAGAACATGAGTGGAACTTCATTGTTATTACACATCAACACTATCCCGTCCACTGTTCAAAATGGAAGATATCTAGGACATTTTATATATATGTCTGTTGAAAGGTGTTGCAAAAAATTCCATTTGAATCCCCAGTCATCCTCAAAACACTCCAAACTTTGTTTAATAGTTGGTTGACCAAATATAAAATTATCCACTTCTTCAATAGACCAAACAGAGGTGGAACCATCATTTATGAGGCATGTAAATTGGTTATTGTATAATGCCAATGACATACATCGTATGTCTGGGATTGGAACAAAAGAAAAACCCCACTGATTATTTAAAACATCCATCCAATATATTGTGTACCCATAGTAAGGGTAGTCTTCATAATCTTTGTCCAAATACAACCAATAAATTTTACTTTTATAGACCACTACCTCTTTTGGAGGTGTAGTGCCACCATAAGGAATGTTTGTACTGCTCCACACCCTGTCAAGACTGCTGCAAATGAAATACTTTGATTCCATGTTGTTCGAAATATGTTTCAAAACAACCCATTCATATTTATTAGCACTCACATTTTCCAAGAGTGTAAAGAAACCCGAGTCTCCAACCCATATAGAAACTATGTTTTTGAATGACTTTGTAAATGGATTCATCACAAAATAATTCTTTGTAAGGGAGCATGTTGTTGGTAAAGATAACAAAATCATGGATCAAAGAGTGCATTCAATTGTGTAGCTAGAATCTATAAATGGCACATGAAAATGAAAAACATGACCAGTTTGATGAAGGTATCCTCCAACGAAGTAACCTTCCTCACTATAGAGCAAAGGAATTAGAAAACCAAATTCATTGCATGAAAGTCGATGACAGTGCGCGAGGAATGAAGGGGTTTGTATAATAACATTCCAATGTTTACAAACTGTTCTAAATGTTGTCAACACTGAAAAAGGCAACCAATAAAATATCAGCTCCAAAATCTGGAATGGAAAACAACTCCATATGGTTGGATCCATAACGATGTGAAGAAGTTTCCTAGCACTGAAAAAATGGGAGTAAAGTGAATACAACTTTTATAAAATAAAACCTAAAACATAAATATTGTAAAATAAATGAACCACTTCTAGGCATGAAATATTTTATTTCAATATAAATTCAAGGCATCAAATGAATATAAATCAACCACTTGTGAAATATAACTTATAGGCATCAAGTGAATATAAATATAATAAATCAAATAACCATTCTACTAAATGCAATGAAGATGACAGCCATAGAGAAACTTATATTATTTTAATGCTTTAAGGTTACCATGGAGTTGATAGTTTTGGCTTTTAAAACATTCATGAATATTAATGCAAATATAAAGGCTTTGGAGATGCTTTCTCTCACTTGCATTCCGCCTCAAATTTTTCTTTTCATGTTATGGTCTAGGGTTTTATCTTTTTTATGTTGAGGGTTTGTGAATATTAATTAAAAAACATTGGTTCTTGTTGATCATTTTACAATCTACTCACCGATTTCAAAAAAAAAGAAGGCTATTCATATATAAAAAAGGCTATTCACATATAAAAAAAGTTTGATGAATAAAAAAAATTGATATAAAAATATGAAAAATTTAACCCTAAAATTGATGAAGCATTTAACCCTAACCAAATCGTCCAGCTAACAAAATATCATTTCCATGTTTAAGATGAGTACAATAAAGGATATAGTTTGATCCCATCCAAACGTATATTATGCATAAAGGAATATCAATTATATTAAGGTTTAAGGTTAAATGGTTCAAATGGTTTAATTATATGCAGTAAGGTGGTTTAGGCTAATAATTGGTAAGGATGCATTATTAATTAAAACCAATTAACCTTATTAATTAAAACCAATTAACCTTATTAAAGATGCATTATTAATTAACACCAATTAACCTTATTAATTGGTTTATAAGGATGCGTAATAATTATATCCTTAAAACCAATTAATAAGGCGTACCAATTATTAGCCTATATATTAAGGTTTATCAATTATATTGGTTTACATTAATTTAGGCTAAAAATCTCATAAACAAAACTGTTATAAAACATGGTCATAATCCAAAAGTGCCTAGGTCATAACAGGGTCATAATCCGACTCCATTGATCCGAAAGTGCCTGTATTTTACAATCGATTAAGATTGAGAACTTTATAAACTTCAGTGCGGATTATTGCTTCCACGGAACTTTATAAACTTTTTTATATCTCCAGTGTGGATTAATGTGGTTTTATACTTATTTCATTTAATGGTGCTAATGTTGTAAGCCTGTAAGCCATTAATATAATAATCGCTTGTGGAGAAGCACTATTCGAGTAATACATAATGAACAAAAAACCTTCCATATGATGTGCATTAAGCCGATTAAACACTATGCCGTGCATTAATATTTTCCTAAGCCTTACTAGGTTTAATATCGGTTTAAGAACAAAATAGGTCTGAGATGGTTTGCCTAAAGTTTACTTAGGTTTAAACCGAATTAATGTATACTTATCGTACCAAAAATCTTTTGCCAAAGCTTTTTCCAAACCTAATGTATACATTAGGAAAAAGCTTTTGCCAGACGTGAAGTCACTGCAACAAGCAACTTTCCAGCCATGCTCAACTTCTAGGATGTTCTCCTCGGAATCATGATAAGTATACATTAATTTGGTTTAAATCTCTTGGAGTCATGATGAGTATCTCCTTGCAATCAAAATCTCCTCGGAATTTTGGTACGATAAGTATACATTAATTCGGTTTAAACCTATTACATACATTAATATTGTCGTAAGCCTTACTAATAAAACATGCAATAAATTGACAATATTGGTCAAAATTGGCGGCTATCACAGGTAAAGATTTTTTTCCATCATTTCCAAACTTATTTTTTTAACAATGTGCAAGCCTGTTATAAATTTTCATAAAACAAAAGTTTTATATGCAGACGCCTCCCGTATATAAAGACAAAGACAATCAGGGAAAGGGAATTGTAATATAATTGCTATTAGGTCTATTCGAGTAATATTAGAGTAATACATAATACATAATGGAGAAACAATATTCGAGTAATACATAATGGACATAAAAAATTGTAATATAATCGCTTGTGGAGAAACACTATTCGAGTAATACATAATGAACAGAAAACCTTCCATATGCTGTGTATTAAGCGGATTAAACACTATGTTGTGCATTAATATTTTCCTAAGCCTTACTAGATTTAATATCGGTTTAAGAATCAAAACAGGTCTGAGATGATTTGCCTAAAGTTTACTTAGGTTTAAACCGAATTAATGTATACTTATCGTACCAAAAAGATTTTGCCCAAGCTTTTTCCAAACCTAATGTATACATTAGGCAAAAGCTTTTGCCAGACGTGAAGTCACTGCAACAAGCAGCTTTCTGGCCATTCTCAACTTCTAGGATGTTCTCCTCGGAATCATGATAAGTATACATTAATTTGGTTTAAATCTCTTGGTATCATGAAAAGTATCTCCTCGGAATTTTGGTACGATAAGTATACAATAATTTGGTTTAAACCTAATGCATAGATTAATATTGTTGTAAGCCTTACTAATAAAACATGCAATAAATTGACAATATTGGTCAGCTATCACAGGTAAAGATTCTTTTCCATCATTTCCAAACTTATTTTTTTAACAATGTGCAAGCTTGTTATAAATTTTCAAAAAACGAAAGTTTTATATGCAGACGGCTCCGGTATATAAAGACAAAGACAATCGGGGAAAGGGAATTGTAATATAATTGCTATTAGGTCTATTCGAGTAATATTAGAGTAATACATAATACATAATGGAGAAACAATATTCGAGTAATACATAATGAACATAAAAAATTGTAATTTAATCGCTTGTGGAGAAACACTATTCGAGTAATACAGAAAACCTTCCATATGTTGTGCATTAAGCCGATTAAACAGAAAACCTTCCATATGCTGTGCATTAAGCCGATTGAACAAAAAACCTTCCATATGTTGTGCATTAAGCCGATTAAACACTATGCTGTGCATTAATATTTTCCTAAGCCTTTCTAGGTTTAATATCGGTTTAAGAATCAAAATAGGTCTGAGATGATTTGCCTAAAGTTTACTTAGGTTTAAACCAAATTAATGTATACTTATCGTACCAAAAAGATTTTGCCAAAGCTTTTGCCAAACCTAATGTATAGATTAGGCAAAATCTTTTGCCAGACGTGAAGTCACTACAACAAATAACTTTCCAACCATGCTCAACTTCTAGGATGTTCTCCTTGGAATCATGATAAGTATACATTAATTCGGTTTAAATCTCTTGGAATCATGATAAGTATCTCCTTGCAATCGGAATATCCTCGGAATTTTGGTACGATAAGTATACATTAATTCGGTTTAAACCTATTGCATACATTAATATTGTTGTAAGCCTTACTAATAAAACATGCAATAAATTGACAATATTGGTCAAAATTGGCGGCTATCATAGGTAAAGATTCTTTTCCATCATTTCCAAACTTATTTTTTTAACAATGTGCAAGCCTGCTATAAATTTTCATAAAACGAAAGTTTTATATGCAGACGTCTCCGGTATATAAAGACAAAGACAATCAGGGAAAGGGAATTGTAATATAATTGCTATTAGGTCTATTCGAGTAATATTAGAGTAATACATAATACATAATGGAGAAACAATATTCGAGTAATACATAATGGACATAAAAAATTGTAATATAATCGCTTGTGGAGAAACACTATTCGAGTAATACATAATGAACAGAAAACCTTCCATATGCTGTGTATTAAGCGGATTAAACACTATGTTGTGCATTAATATTTTCCTAAGCCTTACTAGATTTAATATCGGTTTAAGAATCAAAACAGGTCTGAGATGATTTGCCTAAAGTTTACTTAGGTTTAAACCGAATTAATGTATACTTATCGTACCAAAAAGCTTTTGCCAAACCTAATGTATACATTAGGCAAAAGCTTTTGCCAGACGTGAAGTTACTGCAACAAGCAACTTTCCAGCCATGCTCAACTTCTAGGATGTTCTCCTCGGAATCATGATAAGTATACATTAATTCGGTTTAAATCTCTTGGAATCATGAAAAGTATCTCCTCGGAATTTTGGTATGATAAGTATACAATAATTTGGTTTAAACCTAATGCATACATTAATATTTTCGTAAACCTTACTAATAAAAAATGCAATAAATTGACAATATTGGTCGGGTATCACAGGTAAAGATTATTTTCCATCATTTCCAAACTTATTTTTTTAACAATGTGCAAGCCTGTTATAAATTTTCATAAAACGAAAGTTTTATATGCAGACGACTCCAGTATATAAAGACAAAGACAATCGGGGAAAGGGAATTGTAATATAATTGCTATTAGGTCTATTCGATTAATATTAGAGTAATACATAATACATAATGGAGAAACAGTATTCGAGTAATACATAATGAACATAAAAAATTGTAATTTAATCGCTTGTGGCGAAACACTATTCGAGTAATACAAAAAACCTTCCATATGCTGTGCATTAAGCTGATTAAATAGAAAACCTTCCATATGTTGTGCATTAAGCCGATTGAATAGAAAACCTTCCATATGCTGTGCATTAAGCCGATTAAACACTATGTTGTGCATTAAGCCGATTAGACAGTATGATGTGCATTAAGCTGATTAAACCCATCTAGCCTTATTAACTTTGAACCCATTAAGCCGATTAAACCCATCACTGTTTTAAATAACAATGAATAAAACCATTTTACAACATCGATCCGCGTATAGTAATAACAATGAATGAGCCCATGGAGAGAATCATAATGCCCAGAACCATAAACAGTAATTCAAAAACCATAAATGGTAAACCTAAATAAATGATCGACAAACCTAAATTGCTCATTGCCAATGTAAACATCTGAGTTATGTTTAATTTAGGATGAGCATCTACATTTTCTTTAAAATACCATAAGGATTCTATTTCAGAATGTAAATTATTTAGAAACGTCATACAAATCAAATCATGTATCATTCAATTTGCAAAGAATCAAATCTCAAGACCTGAAGGAATCCAAATTTTAAAACCAAAAAATTGTAGCGATTATGAAAGTAGTCAAGCTCGGGAAATTCAAATGGAATAAGACAGCGACCCATAGAAAATGGCGATTATGAAAGAAGTCAAGCTCATGAAATTCAAATGGCATAAGCAGTTTCTATGCAAGTATAATTTAAAGTATTGTCCAGGTATAATTTTTTGAGTACATACCTATTCCAGAAAAAGGCTACCGAGTTAGATAATCAAATGCTCTGTAGCGCACCTTTTCTTCTACCAAGGCTTAATCGATCTTAAAGGAAAACTATAACACCCCTTTGTACAAAACTCATACAGACATTATATAATCCACATGCATTTAAGCAAAGAAATACATTTAAAACTCAGAGTAACATATTATTTACTGCTATAATTAACAATCAATAGCGTTTAATATTAATTCATATACACAGCGGAATTCATGATAACATAAGCAACACAGTCATTCAAAACATGATTAAAGCATAATCATATACTTATCTTTTAACAGTGGTAGATTCCACCAACCAAGTGCAGGCCTTCCATGAACCTCCCATCCTTAGACCGCACTGCTCATCAGCTCAGCAGTGGGTCACCCCTGAGCTGGGACTAAGCTCCACCCCAAAGCAAGGAATCCTAGGCTAGGTTGAGGTTACAGGTAAAATAGTACACAACCACAGGAAGGGATTCTCTCCCAGAAACCACTCACACTCACTGCCCACAAACCCTCATTCCCCACAGGCATGTTCCACCCTAGGAGTATACACCTTCTCTGTCACCTGGACAACCCTTCAGCTGCTAACCTCCCTTTCCTTGGGTTAAAGCAATAGACCGGACCGAAAGTCTCCAGGCTCTGTGGCAGCCACAGGTTTCTTGCCAGGAGTCCTCTCCTTCCTCAATGCACTCTCTCACTGGGAGAGAATCGCTCACAGGCCAACAAGCCACACATAGTCTAGTACTACATGGCCTCAACAATCCCATGGGAAAAACAGACACAGGTTCAAGCACCACTAGTTCCGCAATCACAGAATGGTCTCATGGTCACGGCTTCGGGACAGGGACTCCACGCACAGGCTCGGTCTCGGCAGTGGTTGCACACGGATTCTCCAGATGAACACCGGTTTTTCAGTTCAGAAGGTGTACAAGGTTGTTCTACAGAGGTTGGATTCATCGTACCGCTCAGAGGTCGTACGCACTCAGGCCGTCGAGTGAAAAAATGGAGGAGAGACCCTCCGCGACTCATCTTGGCCATTTTATTTGCATGGGTCGAGGCTGACACTTGTCGCTCTGGAAACTGCATGCGTTCCTCAGCATGCATTACCTTCCCTATGGTTAGGAACTTAGGATAAAACATAACTGGCACATGTTCTTTTGGAATAATAATAAAATATTATTCCCAGGCTTAAGCCCCCTAGGCCAAACACTTAGCCCCTTCTTCCCACCTTCCAGCCCCTAATTCCTTGCCCACTCTATGGATTCTTAGACCCCTTCACTCATTCATCATGGTCGGTCTACACATGGCGGTGTTTATATTTTATTAATTGTTCTACATGATTACATATACAATAGCAGGCTTTTGGCCTTCAACACTTAGGCTCCCTGGCCTAACAAATACATAAGCCTCCAGCTTATAAGAACCTGGCTCACCAGCCTATAAAACATAATTACAATTCCTTTCAGAACATGGTTTACTACGGGGCTCGGCCTTGGGGACACTATAATCCCTCTCCCCTTATTTTTTCACTGTCCTCAGTGCAACTTACACTGTCTCTGCAAGCCTTTCAAAATTTTCAAAAAGATGTGGGTACTCTGCCCGCATAACCTCTTCATGCTCCCATGTCGCATCCTTAGGATCATACCAGGTCCACTAGACCTTTACAAGCTCTATGGCTCGATTCCGGAGCTATTTTCTTTTCCTGTCCAATATGCGCACATGATGCACTTGCAAGACACCTTCTGGTTCCACTTGAATCACATTCCAATCGATAACATGATTAGCATCCGGTACATATTTTTTAAGCAGTGAAACATGAAACACATTATGCACAGTCATAGATCCAGGTAATGCAAGCATGTATGCAACTGGCCCAATCCTTTCCAGGATCTCAAATGGCCCACAAAATCTTGCTAACTTGGCGCAACTTCCCAGCTTCAGGGAACTCCTGTTAGTTTTCACTTTCAGGAAAACATGGTCACCCACTTTGAATTCTCTGTGGGTTCTGTTACTATCAACGTAACTTTTCTGCCTTTCCTGGGCAGCTTTTAGATTCTGTTTAATTCTTATCATTTGGTCTTCCATCTCTTTGAGTAGCTCAGGCCCAACTACTACTCTGTCGGATGGATTATCCCAGCTCACTGGAGTGTTGCACTTTCTTCCATAAAGAGCTTCGAATGGGCTCATCTTCAATGATGCATGATACCCATTATTGTAGGCGAATTCTACCAAATGCAGGTAGTCTTCCCACCTTGATGGTTTATCCATCACATATATTCTCAGCATGTCTTCTATTACTCTGTTCACTCTCTCTGTCTGTCCATCAGACTCGGGATGATACGCTGTACTAAAGTTCAGATTCGTTCTGAATCCTTTGAACAGTCCTTTCCAGAAATTTGAAGTGAATTTTGGGTCCCTATCAAACACAATTGTCTTAGGAATTCCATGCAAGCGTGCAACTTATTTTAAAAAGATATCAGCAACATTAGCTGCCCTGTGGGTGGTTTTCAGTGGAATAAAGTGGGCAACTTTAGTAAGCTTGTCCACCACCACCATGATTGAATCATGTTGCTTGCTTGTTCTAGGTAGTTAGGTGATAAAATCCATTGTTACCACGTTCCATTTCCACTCAGGAATGGGTAAAGGCTGCATCAACCCTGCTGGGTGCCTGTGCTCAGCCTTAACCTTTTGGCACTCCATACATCTGGCGATGTATTCAGCGATTTCTTTCTTCAAACCCCGGCAAAAAATAATGGCCTTTGACTGCTACCATAGTCTTCTGATATCCAGGATGTCCAGCATAAGCCACGTTATGCATCTCCTTTAGAATTGCGAGCTTCAATTCTTGGACATTTGGTACATACACTCTGTTTTTATATAGAAGTAAACCATCAGTTCCCAAGGTGTAACTTTCCTTGGTCTGTGGTCTCTCATGCTGTTGTAGCTTTGCTATAAGACTTCTGTACTACAAATCATTATTTGCAGCTTCCAAAATTTTGTCTTTCATCTCTGTCTGGTACATGCTAATGGCTATAGCATGTAATTCGTGCACTTTTCTACTGAGTGCATCAGCCACCTTATTTTATTTCCCTTTGATATGCTTGATATCAAAGTCATATTCGAACAGAAACTCCAGCCATCTGCTTTGCCTGGCATTTAAGGTCGGTTGATCAAATAAATACTTCAGACCGTTATGGTCCGTTCTCAACTCAAATCTCTTGCCCATGAGGTAATGTCTCCATTTCCTCAAGGCACAGACGATCGCTGCCAGCTCTAAATCGTGAGTGGCATAATTCTTCTCATGCTCCTTCAAATTTTGGGATTCATAACAAACTACAAATCCCTCTTGGCTGAGAACTTGTCCCAGCCTTTCCTTACATGCATCTGTGCACACTACGTAGTCCTTATTTGGATCTGCAATCTTCAGGATTGGAGCACTGGTTAGCAGCTGCTTCAATCGATGGAAGCTGCTCTCACACTCTTCAGTCCACTGGAACCTCTTCTCCTTCCTTTGCAAGGAAGTGATAGAATGAGCTATCCTCAAGAATCCGACTATAAACCTCCTATAGTAGCCTGCCAGACCCATAAAATATCTAACTTTTGCCACATTCCTTGGCACTGGCCATTCTCGAATGGCCTATACCTTTTCAGGATCCACAATGATCCCTTCTTCAGATATAATATGTCCCAAGTAATGGATCTGCCTTTGATAAAAAGAGCACTTGCTCAGTTTTGCGTACAGCTGGTGTTCTCTCAACACCTGCAGCACCATTCTCAAGTGTTTCTCATGTTCTTCCTCTGTCTTGGAATACACCAAGATATCGTCCAGGAAGACTATGAAAAACTTGTCCAAATGATCTCTAAACACTCCATTCATTAAGCACATGAAAACAGCAGGCGCGTTGGACAGTCGAAACGGCACCACCGTGAACTCATAATGACCGTACCTTGCTCTAAAGGCGGTCTTGCTGATGTCCTCATCCTTTATTCTCACTTGGTGATATCCAGATCGGAGATCTATTTTTGAAAATATTTTTGCATCCTTCAACTGATCAAAAAGATCATCAATCCTTGGCAGAGGATACTTGTTCTTGACAGTGACCTTATTCAACTGCCGAAAATCAATGCACGGCCTCAACGTTCCATCTTTCTTCTTCACGAATAGGACCGGGGCTCCCCACGGTGACACACTGGGGTGAATATAACCTTTCTTTAGTAGCTCTCTGAGGTGCAATTGCAACTCTCTCAGCTCTGGTGTACTCATTCTATAAGGAGCCTTCAAAACTGGAGCTGCTCCAGGCATCAAATTTATAGAAAAATCGATGTCCCTCTTCGGAGGTAGTCCAGGTACCTCCTGAAATATGTCCTTGAATTCTTTGAGTACTTCGTGGTCTTCCAGATTCGAGACTACATCTCAGGATGCTTCTTCCACCCGAGTTGCGAATAATTGACAGCCTTTCCGGTAACATTTCTCCAGCTGCATGGATGAGATTGCCCTCACAGCCACGGCTCTGGGAATTCCTTGGACTGTTACCTGATTTCCCTCTTCATCCAGAAATGTAAATCTCTTATTACGACAATCCAGAAGGGCATGGTGCTGGTCCAACCAGTCCATCCCAATTAAGTAATCGTATGAGCCTAAAGGCAGAATGTTCAATTCAGCCTTAGTTCTCATTCCTTTCATGTCCACTGAAGAGGACTTAACCAATTCAGTGACCTTCCTCTTGGACCTTGTCGCCAACTGCACTAACCAAGACTTCTCATGTTTTCTTCTCGTTAGATGCAAACTATCCACCACTCTAGGATCTATATAACTATGGCTAGCCCCTGAATCAATCAAAATAACAAGTGGTCAGTTGTTGATCGTACCTTCCACTTCAATCATGTGCGATTGAAATTCTGCTTGCTTGTTGTCCAGGGCTCCATAGATCCTCGACATTCTGCTGCCCATATCCTCTACTGTTTCAGCTTGCTGAACAGTATGTATAGTTCCTGCTTTGTCTTTTCTGTGGGGGTAGTCTCTGTACCTATGATTCCCTTTACAACCCCAACACTCCATAGGTGGAGGCCTTGGCATCTGCTCACTCCCTTCAACTTTCCTGGGGTCTCTAAAAGATGACTGTCCCCCAGGGCCATTCTTGAAAAAGGGAGGCTTGTTTCCCTTCTGCCTCTGTTCTTTCTTAAACCTCTTCTGGTCATCCCAAGCCTTCCAAAAGGTAGGATTTTCTCTTTGTTGTTCGTATAAGCATTTTTCCCTTCTTATTGTTTCTTCCATAGTCTTAGGATCATCATATTGAATCTTGTCACCAATGGAAGGTGGCAGTCCACTCAGATACCTCTGAATCTTGACAACCTCATCTTTGATGAATGGAACATACTTCAGTAGTTCTAGAAAACTTCGTTCATACTCATCAATAGTCATGCTTCCTAGCTTGAGTTCGAAGAACTCCTTCATCCTTCTGTCATAGTATCTTTTAGTCAGGTATTTCTTCTCAAAATACCTCTTAAATTCCTTCCAAGTGACCTCTTTCTCTCTAATGTGCTACACCTTCACAAATTGATCCCACCACATGGATGCTTTTCCTTTCCGTTGGTACATTGCAATTCTTCCTTCTGCATGGGCGGAATAATTTTGCAGTTGGAAGTATTTCTTCATGTCAAGCAACCATGTCTCGACATATTCCTCCTTCTTATGTTCTCCATCGAATGTTGGAGGCTTAATCTTGTTCATCTCCCCTTTTAATTCCTCCTTTCCAGATTTTCGATGTTTTTTGGTAGGGGACGGGCTTGAACTACTATGTGTCTCCCTGTCAGAATGTCTTTGGGAGCGACTAAGATGTCGGCTACCAATCCTAGACCTACTTCTTCTCCCATGGGTTCTGCGAATATCCGTTGTACTTGAGTCTCTTCCCTTCTCGAGTTTCTTCTCTATTCTTTCCAAGCTCTTCAAAAATTTTAAGTTGAATTAACCCTGCCGATCCCGAACTTTCATGAGCTTTCAGCTATCATCTCGGCGAGCCTTGGCCTCTCCTTGCAATCCTTCAATGATTTTCATTATGTGTCCTTCCTTATCCTTCTCTTTTCCATGCCCATTAGAGTTCAATCCTTCGACTCCCAGGTTGACACCCTTTCCTTCCCGTTCGTTTTCTATTTCAGGGGTAATCTGCACCTTTTCCCACTCCATACTCGTAGTTGGTTATCTGGAGTCCTAACCTTCGTTGAACTGTGCACACGCACTGTGCAATTAAATTCGAAGTTTGTCAGGCCATTAAAACTTCATGAACAATCCACAACATTTATAAGCCAATACAAACAAGAACAAAAGACATTTCGATTCAAATGAGTTTTCTGAGCTCTCGTTCGACTCTGCAATTTTCGGGTTTTCAAAACTTCCATTTTCGGCACTTCGGGATTTCGAGACTTCGGGTTTCAGGGTTTCGGTCCATGAGGATTTCAGACTTGCTTTCCCTTCCAACCCCCAACTTTTGAAATTCTGACTTACTTTACCCCCCGGGCCCACATAGCACAGTGGTCACCCACAACTACGGTGGCACGTGGCACGTTCATGAGGGTCCACGTCACTTTTAACGACATCATCGGGTCCCACCTCTCTCACTTCTCTTCTCGACCCACTAGCACGTGGTACATCTCCATGTGTCCATGTCCATTCCTAGTAAAATCCAACGGTCAGATCTTTCTCAGATCTACGGCGCAGATCCTTTCGGCGTTTCGGGGTTTCGGGTGTCGGAAGTTCGTGCATCCACACATCTTGAACTTCCATTTGCCGAAATCACGAAATCGTTGTCTACTAACTTACTTGATCCAATGGTCAAGTTCTTCTCCCCACAATCTACGATGTAGATTGTTTCGGGATTTCGGGTTTCGAAGGTGTTCACTTCTTCTCACCTCCCATCTCCCAAAACGTCGATTTCTTCCTGGGAAATCAACGGACCCAATCTCTCTTAGATCGACGGTTACGATCAAATCATGAATTCGTGTTTCGTGAATTCTCACAAACTCACCCTTTGACCATTTCAAGTTACGAGTTAGCGAAAGACTGATCGCTCTCCACGCGTTATTTCTGATGGACGGTCGTGACTAATTCAAGATTTTGCGTATCGCGATTTTCACACTCCCGTGCAATTCCAAAGGGCTTTAAACCCCATGCACACTTTTAAGATCTAACGGTCACGAGGGCTCACCTTCCCTCTCGAACAGATCCTAAAGATCCTACACTTCTGGTGTGGATTCCTCTCTCCCTGTGGACTTATACCACACTGGCTGCGGTTTCATAATGCTGCTATACTTCCTGAGCTTTAAAAAATCGTCAAGTAACTCCTTGACACTTTGGAGCAAACCAGGGTCTGAAATTGGTCCTCCAGACACAATTTCTCCTCACACCCTCAGTCCAAAGTCCACTCAACTGGCCCATCTAGGCTCAGTGTCTAAACCCTGGCTCTGTTACCAAACTGTAGCGCACCTTTTCTTCTACCAAGGCTTAATCATTCTTAAAGGAAAACTATAACACCCCTTTGTACAAAACTCATACAGACATTATATAATCCACATGCATTTAAGCAAAGAAATACACTTAAAACTCAGAGTAACATATTATTTACTGCTATAATTAACAATCAATAGCGTTTAATATTAATTCATATACACAGCGGAATTCATGATAACATAAGCAGCACAGTCATGCAAAACATGATTAAAGCATAATCAGATACTTATCTTTTAACAGTGGTAGATTCCATCAACCAAGTGCAGGCCTTCCACGAACCTTCCAACCTTAGACCACACTGCTCATCAACTCAGCAGTGGGTCACCCCTGAGCTGGGACTAAGCTCCACCCCAAAGCAAGGAATCCTAGGCTAGGTTGAGGTTACAGGGAAAACAATACACAACCACAGGAAGGGATTCTCTCCCAGAAACCACTCACACTCATTGCCCACGGACCCTCATTCCCCACATGCCTGTTCCACCCCAGGAGTATACACCTTCTCTATCACCTGGACAGTCCTTTAGCTGCTAACCTCCATTGCCTTGGGTTACAGCAACAGACCGGACTGGAAGTCTCCGGGCTCTGTGGCAGCTACAGGGTTCCTGCCAGGAGTCCTCTCCTTCCTCAACGCACTCTCTCACCAGGAGAGAATCGCTCACAGGCCAACAAGCCACAGACAGTCCAGCACTACGTGGCCTCAACAATCCCATGGGAAAAACAGACATAGGCTCAAGCACCACTAGTTCCGCAATCACAGAATGGTCTCACGGTCACGACTTCGGGACAGGGACTCCACGCACAGGCTCGGTCTCGGCAGTGGTTGCACACAGATTCTCTAGACGAACACCGATTTTTCAGTTCAGAAGGTGTACAAGGTTGTTCTACAGAGGTTGGATTCATCGTACTGCTCAGAGGCCGTACGCACTCAGGCCGTCGAGTGAAAAAATGGAGGAGAGCCCCTCCGCGACTCATCTTGGTCGTTTTATTTGCATGGGTCAGGGTTGACACTTGTCGCCCTAGAAACTGCATGTGTTCCTCAGCATGCATTACCTTCCCTATGGTTAGGAACTTAGGATAAAACATAAATGACACATGTTCTTTTGGAATAATAATAAAATATTATTCCCAGACTTAAGCCCCCTAGGCCAAACACTTAGCCCCTTCTTCCCACCTTCCAGCCCCTAATTCCTTTCCCACTCTATGGATGCTTAGTCTCCCTTCACTCATTCATCATGGTTGGTCTGCACATGGCAATGTTTATGTTTTATTAATTGTTCTACATGATTACATATACAGGCTTCTGGCCTTCAACACTTAGGCTCCCTGGCCTAACAAATACATAAGCCTCCAACTTATAAGAACCTGGCTCACCAGCCTATAAAACATAATTACAATTCCTTTCAAAACATGGTTTACTACGGGGTTCAACCTTGGGGACACTACATGCTCGTTCAAGACTAATGTTGTCGCCTTTTAGATCAGGGCCGATATACTGAAGAGACCTGCACATATACATTAGGAAAACATTAGTGTGCAAGCGATTGTGTCTAACGTGCATGCAACTGTCTATAAATTTTAAAAACTGTAATTCTTACATACCGATTGCTTTGGCTAGAAAGTTTGAGCACCGATCCCCACTGTAATACCGACTGCTTTGGCCAAAAAGTTTGAGCACAGATCACCACTGTAATTCTTTACTGTAATCCTTTTTTTCGCTGCATGCGACTGAGTCTAAATAAAAAACTTCAATTGGCAAACATTTACAGAATGGGTGGCTCAGAGAATGCGTATGGGTGGCTCAGAGAATGTGTGGCGGTTCAGGTCGTGCGTGCATGTAGCTGTCTATAAAGTGCCCTTCCCCGTGCGTGCATGCTTGCCGCTCTGTGTAAAAAACTTAAATTCCCAAACGCTCACATAATGTGTGGCGATTCAGGTCGTGGAATGTTCATAATGTGGGAGGTAATGCGTGGAGGTCGTGGCATGCATACATATTAATCATTGAACGTGTCAATTATGTATGCGCACAGTAATTTTTTAAGTATTCTTAGGTAAATGTAAGAAAGTAAACATGTTAACGGATGTCTTTATAAATGCAAGGAAGTTATGAGCAAGAAATCTAGTTCATTGATTTTGGAGGATGACTAAGAATATGCCAACATCTTGAATGCGTTTCCATCAGATTAGGTTTTAAAGTTAAATAAGGTTAAAAGATCATTAATTCTGCCCATTGCCAATAGGTGTACGCCTATCGGCGTAATTATATGCGATCGATGTAGTTCGTTGATTGTCCAGATGGAGAACCACAGAAGAACAAGGAGGTGGTGCATTGTGTTATGATCGATGCCATCAATAGCAGGTTAGTGTTTTGATTCATTTACCTGGAGTTTAGTGAGGAGTATTGAAAGAAAGAGACAGTTACAGGTGAATACATACATTGCAGGTGGTATTGGTTGACAGATATTGGACTATTGACATGTTTCAAGAAAAATATCTTCCTATATACATGTCTTCCTCATAATTATTTGATTTAATTGTTAATTCTCTTAAATTATATATATATATATATATATATATATATATATATATATATATATATATATATATATATATATATATATATATATATATATATATATATTATTTATTTTTAAATTTATTATGCTGGGAGGCTCTCTACATCTCAGTATGAGAGATGTTCACCTAATATAAGACATTCAAATAATAAGAAATTTTAAGAAAGATGAGGTGAGAGAAGGGAAGAGACGGTAGGGAAAGGGTTTTTTTTATCAGTGCAGTGATAAGTATTTGAGCGAAGAGGGTTGTTTTTCTAGTTTTTTTATTAGGAGGAAGGGCACACAAAGTTTGATGTAGTTTTTTTATTAGGAGGAAGGGCACACCAAGTTTGACGTGGGTGGTCTTTCATAGGAAACATTGCGCAATACTTAAATGAGCCAATTTTTCACTTTTAGGTGGAGAACGTTGCAGGTTTTGTGTCTCTGAAGGGTGGATATTGCTGCGAAAACTGAAATTTTAGTATAAGAAATTAAATTCACTTGTCGTTGCGGTAGAGAGATCGTTCTTTAATTCTATATGTGGAGGGTGATTTATTATATTTTTTAATTTTTTCTTTCTTATAGGTGACAAACAGGAAGGCGATGCAGGAGCATGATACCCCAAATAAAACTCAAATCGTGAAGCTTCCAGAAGGAGAAATCGTAGCCTTGAGGACATGACACGATTTCCTAGAAAACTGTGTAGATGATAGAGTTTGTTAATTATTATCATGAAATTATTGTGTTAAGAAAGTAATTAGAAATATTAGGAGGGGATTGTGGATCAAATCTTCTATGATCTGATCCTTGCATTCATTGTTATAATTGTAATACTACAAGCGTAATGAAGAGGCTAGCAAAATGTGAATCAGATCCATAGGGCAACCAGGTCCATAGAGGGCATATTATGTAATCATTGAGCTCGATTGTAATAAAATTTAATGTGTGATCTTGATTTTGTTTATATTTCCGACTCCCTGGTTATTCTGTATGTACGTTGGTGTGAATTTACAAAGAGTGAGTGTGTGTGTTGAAGAGAGAGGCCTCTAATCTATGTTATGGTTCAGAGCATGAGGAGACACGTGTTCCAGCGAGGAGAGAGATCCAGCGTCAATCACAGGATGGATCAACGGTGATCCACGCTTTAATTGATATCGTGGAAGTGAAGGATTCAGTCATCCATTAGTTCGAGATATAACTGTTTATCGGGATGGTAGAGACTTGTTTGACAATTAATAACTAGACCACCAAATCCTATACACAAGCACAAGAAGTCGCTATGAGTGTAGAGATTTAAGAGGGCAGAGTTGGCGGGAAAAAGTTCCTCCGTAGTATATGTTCAAGCCGACGGTTCGTAGCCAGAGCCGAAAACTAGAGTTTGTGCCTGGTGTTTGAAGAGGGGTCATGGGTTCAAGCCTACGACGTGGATTTGGACAACACGTGACAAAGTGTTGGGTAGGAGCATGAGACTCAGATGAGAGGTGCGAGATCGTGAATTTCCTATGAATTTCATGATCAAGAGAAAGAAGGAACTCCATTGTATATTGGGGGTGCAGTTAAAGGGGATTATTTGAATTTTTGTTGCCATGAACTTGTTGAGTTCATTGATCTTCTTGACCCAAAAATGGTCTTCCATCAAGTGGTATCAGAGTCATCAAGTGGTATCAGAGTGCAGGGAAATATTTCTATGCGTAGGAATGAGAATATTTGCAGTAGCCTAAAGCAAGGAGTGCTTAGAAGGTTTTACATGAGAGAACCACGAATACCAAAAGACCGAGCTCATGAGGAAGCTTGGTGAGGTATTAGGTAGTAGGTGCAAATGATTGCTACATAGGATTGGTTGCAACTCATTGTTGAGCATGAGGATAAGCTCATCATTATGATGCATGAGGAAAAATGAAGCCCAAATTAAAGATGAAACAACAATGAAATCGCATGATCAAAAGATCATGAATTTTTTCTACCCTGCGAGTCTAATGCAAGAGAATTATACCCCCAAATCAAACTCAAATAGTTAAGCTCCCAGAAGGAGAAAGCGTGGCCTTGAAGACAGGACACGATTTCCTTGAAAAGTGTGTAGAGGATAGAGTTTGTTAATTATTGACACAAAATTGTTGTGTTAAGCATGTAATTAGAAATATTTGGAGGGGATTGTGGATCAGATCAGATCAGATCTTCTATGATCCGATACTTTCATTCAATGCTATAATTGTAAGTGTGTGGGCGTAGTGAAGAGGCCAGCAAAATGTAAATCAGGTCGAGAAGGAAACCAGACCGATAAAGGGCGTATTATGAAATCATCGAGCTCGATTGTAATAAAATTTAATGTGTGATGTTTATTTTTTTATGGAATGCAGAGGGATGAGTCCAATCCATATTTCGTATGGAATGCATCCGAGGGAAATGTATGAGTTGAGAAATTTAGGAAAGCCGGAGTTAAGAAGTGTTGATGGTGAGGATTTTGTAGTGAGTATGCAGGGGTTACAAGAAAGGATCAAATGGAAATTGCACGAGAGAAGCCACAAATATAAACACAGGGAAAACAGGAAGAGAAAAACTTAAAAAAATTGAAGCTAAAAAAGATTGGACCTTGCAGGATATTTTTTCCTAATGCTTATGACATTGAACTTCCAATTGATATTGGAATTTCTCCAATCTTCAATGTGGTAGATTTGTATAGCTTCAAGGAAACAAAAGATGAATCTAGAGATGAACCTGTAAGTGATGTAAATCAAATCATTAGGGGGAAAGAAAAATTTCCTAAGAAACTTCTGAAGGAGATTGAGGCAGTATTGTATAAGATAGTGGAAAAAAGGACCAAGAGTAAAGAGTATTTCCAATATCTGCTGAAGTGGAAGAATTAGGTAGTAGATGATCCTTGGATGACTGTAGCAGAGATTTCCAAGTATCATGTGAGTGGGAGAGAGTTTTGAGACATTCTGGTTATGTATGGTTTCTCTGGTGTGAATATAATATCGGGTTTATTGAATGTGCTTTAAATTATGCTATATGTGTTTATATACGTCTCATTATTCCTCTAAAAATTATGTCAATAATATTGATTATTATTCTTCTCTCTCGAATGGAAATGGGGTATCTCTGTCACTTGGGATTTTTTGACTGTTATTGTTGGAGCCACGGTCGAACCCAAATATTTGCAGGAAGAGACCTCGGGACCGTTGGATCAGAATTGTTGTGATCAAAGTTGTTGTATTAAATCCCAATGGAGCTCAGTGGAATGGTCAAAATAGTTGTTGACTAGTGCGTTGATCGTTGATCACTTTAGGATCAACAATCCACAAATTCGCTGACCTGGATTTTAAATTTCACATTGCAAAGACCAAGCTTTAATATGGATCGTCGGATGACAGGCTAGTTATATCCCATCCATAGATTTTATCAACCAAACCAATTAACCTGGAAGATATATGACCATCGATCTTCAATGGACGATGATCGATCCATCTCACACGCACAAAAATGTTGAGAGTTAACACCTTGGCCCTCGTGTTGTCGATATTTTGAATGCACTGTTGGGATAGGTGTTATATTCGAAGGCATATCAACACTGTGAAAAACCTGAGGTCACCGGTCAATCGGTGTTCGGGGTTCGACGTTTACAAACGCTCGACGCCAAAACAAAACACGCTGAGAATTGCCGAATTGCGATAACGCTGTGGGACCCAGTATTTCGGGTTTCAGCAGTTGGAGAGGCAGAACAAAATAATGCCACGATCATCCTCAAGTCGCAAGACGCGAGAATTCTGTGGGGCCCGCTACATCAGGGTTTCGGGTATCGACGATTGAAAATGCCAAACACCAAAACAAAATGAAACAGGAATTGCCGAGTTGCGATATGTGAGAAAGGGTTTGGGGTTTCGTCGTTTCAGGGTGTTAGAAGGTGAGCAGATCAATTGCACGAGCCAACAAATGACCTGAAGAAAAAAACCCCAAATCGAGTTTACGAACTCAATAACACAAAATTATAAACGCAGAATGACCAATTCAATTAAAAAATTCTTTCAAGCTCATGTTATCTCAACGATTACAATTCAACTATGGTATTTAAACACCAACCAATTTCCCCTTCGATCTTCTGAAAGGTTTAATCAAGGTGGTGATTGTGTTTGGTTTCCTTCAAAGGCTAAGGCGGCCACCGCCTAAACAATATGGGACAAAATAGTAATCAGTGTTTAATCCTCGAGTCTTGAAGGGTCAAGACGACCACCAATTCATCGTTTATACAAAGGCGGTGAAATGATTACATCCTGACATACTCCTCCTTAATCATTTCAGAGCAAAACAAACTGAAATATGTAAAACAAAATTGTTGTAAACAATGCATTACAGCTTACAGACCCCAATATTACTTCTATGGATTTTAAACAGTTCATTTCTCAAAGGCTTCGTAAATATGTCTGCAAATTGTTCTTCAGATCGACAGAACTGAACTAAAATTTCATTGCCATTTACTAGCTCATGAATAAAATGATACCTTGTATCAATGTGCTTACTTTGTTTGTGAAAGACGTGATTCTTTGACAGTGCAATGGCATATTTATTGTCACAGATAATTTGAGTTGCATCATTCTGGTTATGCAACAATTCATTCAAGACCCTTCTCATCCACACAGCTTGACATGCAGTTGCAGCTGTTGCAACATACTCCGCCTCAGTAGAAGATAGAGTCACAATGGGATGTTTCTTTGATGCCCATGCCGCCGCTCTAGATCCAAAACTGAACACATACCCAGATGTGCTCTTCCTGTCATCAATGGAACCTGCAAAATCACTATCAGTATATCCGATCAGCTCAAAGTTTA
Organism: Picea engelmannii; assembly: GCA_009831015.1. Classification (NCBI taxonomy): domain Eukaryota; kingdom Viridiplantae; phylum Streptophyta; class Pinopsida; order Pinales; family Pinaceae; genus Picea; species Picea engelmannii. Next base: position 87,033 of record ML792013.1, read on the forward strand.
AACTGGATGTGTATCGGATACCAAAATTGGTTGTTCCAACAACATATTTGAGGATCTTCTTTCCTGCTTTCCAATGAGTACTCTTCGGAGTCTCCATGAATCTGGAAATCAAACTCATAGCAAACATAATGTCAGGTATGGTTTTTGTTAAGTACATAAGGCTTCCAACCAACCTCTTATACAGAGTTGGATCAACATATCATCCCTCATCATACTTGCTAAGTTTAATACTAGTTGCCATTGGTGTTGCAGCTGGCTTGCAATTCAACATTCTAAACCTTTTCAACACTTCATTTGCATAGTTAGTTTGACAAATGAAAATGCCATCATCCGATTGACCCACTTCAATTCCAAGAAAATACTTCATCAATCCTAAATCAATCATCTCAAACTCCATTTTCATGGCATTTTTAAAGTCTTCTACAGAGAGATCTCCAGTAAAAATCAGATCATCAACATACAAACCGACAATCAAAATTTTACCTTTCTGGTTTACCTTTGTATACAGAGTTGGTTCACTTGGAATTTTGTTGAATCCAACACTAATCATGTACTCATCAATTCTGCTATACCAAACTCTGGATGCTTGCTTCAATCCATATAAAGATTTCCTTAACTTGTAAACTTTATCTCTGTACTTATCAATCTCATAACCCGACGGTTCTCTTACATAAACCTCTTCTTTCAAATATCCATTCAAGAATGTAGACTTGACGTCCATCTGATGCATGATCCATCTATTTTGAGCTGCAATAGCTAAGACCATCCTTATTGTGTCAATCCTTGCTACATGAGCAAAGGTTTCATTGTAATCAATACCGAGTTGCTGACTAAACCCCTGAGCTACAAGTCTTGCCTTGTACTTCTCAACTTCACCTTCTGCATTCAAATTAGTCTTATAAACCCACTTAAAACCAATACCGTTCTTACCTTCAAGTAAATCTACAAGATCCCAAGTGTTATTTCTTTCAATGGAATCAATCTCCTCATCCATTGCTTTTATCCACACATCCTCTTTAGCAGCTTCATGAAAACTTACAGGATCACATGCCACTAATGCAAAATTTGAAATCTGATCTACTTCTTCATTCTAATCATACAATTCTCTTAAGCTTCTAGTCTTATGTCCTTTAAATATGTTTCTTAATGAAGCTAAAGTGGGATTTGATTCACTACTTACCTATGAATCTATTTGATGTCCACCATGTCTAGATGGCTCACTACGCTCATGAGTTTTGGGAGTTCTAAATTGAGATGGACTGAAATCTGGTGCTTGCCTTGTTGGACTTATTGTTGTAGGCGTATGTACATGTTGAACCATCTGTCCATCTCCTTCAGCTTGCTCAGCTCCATCATCATCTTCGCGGGGTAACACAACTCCCTCTTAAATTGATTTGTCAATACTTCCATCCCTAGCTTCATCTTCTTTAAATTGAACATCTCTACTGATTACATATTTCTGTGTGATGGGATTGTAGAGTTTATATGCCCTAGACTCTTCACTGTATCCAACAAATATACATCTCTCACTTCTGTCATCCAAATTCCTCCTCATTTCTGCAGGTACATGCGCAAATGAAACACATCCAAAAATTCTGAAATGAGAAACATTGCAAGTCTTACCATCCTAGGCTTCCTGAGGTACACAATCCCTCACGTTCTTGGTCAGACTTCTATTCAAGATAAAAACAGACCAAATGACTGCATCTCCCCAATATTCATTTGAAAGATGCGTCTCTTTTAACATGCTTCGGGCCATGTCCATGATACTCTGATTCTTCCTTCCAGCCACTCCATTCTATTGTGGAGTATAACAAGCAATAAACTGCCTTTTAATTCCATGAAGATCACAAAATTCAATGAATTCATTAAGTTTGTATTCACCTCCTCTGTCAGATCTTAAGATTTTAATGGTTTGACCACTCTCATTCTCAACCATAGACTTAAACTTCTTAAAAACATCAAAGGCTTCAGATTTCTGTTTCAACAAATACAACCAAGTCTTCCTACTTAAATCATCAATAGAAGTCATAAAATGAACATAGCCAGTTAAAGAAGGTGTTTGCATAGGTCCACATAAATCTGTGTAGACAATCTCCAATGGAACTTTTGCTCTGTAGGAAACACCTGAAATAAATTTCTCTCTATGATGCTTTCCAAGTATGCAACTCTCACAAGAGTTTGTTGGTTGTTGAATACAGGGCAACCCCTTTACCATCTATTTCTTCTGTAACAGATCTAAGCCACCAAAATGTAAATGACCATATCTCAAATGCCATAGCCAAGATTCATCTAAACTTCCAGCCTTATAAGCATTCAAAGAACCACTCAAATCATTTCACATGACAAGTGGAAACATTCTATTCTTGGTCATCTCTACTCTTGCAATCAATTGTTTGCTGGGTAATTTATCATAGATTGTACATACCTTGTTCTTAAAGAATACTCTGTACTTTTTCTCCATCAGTTGTCCAACACTAATAAGATTGCATTTTAAACCAGACAAAAAATAAACATCATCAAGATTTCTTCTCTGATTATTCTTAGTATAGACTGGAACTACACCTTTACCATTAAGTTTAACTTTACATTCATTCCCCAGTGTTACTTCAGAATGAATACTAGTATCAATAAAAGAAAATAAGTCCCTATTACCAGTCATGTGGTTACTGCAACCACTATCCAAAGACCAAATATCTTTAGGAGTTTCCTGAGTGACATTACAAGTCAAAAACACAGGATTTTGATCAAACTCAGACTCGTTTGTGATATTTGCAGACTGCTTTCTAGCATCTGCTTGCTTCTTCCAATATTTGTTGGCAAAATGCCCAAACTTTTTACAATAATAACATTGTACTTTAGTTTTTTCATACCTCTGATTTTCTTGTTGCCAAGGTTTGTTGCTGCTCCTTCTTAAATTAAGAGGATTCTGCTAGGACTTCTGCTCAGACTCTGATTCATCTCTGTTTTCCATTGGACCATAAAATCGACCTCCTCTGCCACGAATATGAAACCTTCCTCTGCCTCTGCCTCTGGTAACATGTAGTTGGGATTTGAAAGCATGCTCCATTGATCCTTCTTCATACCTAGATATCCTAGATTCATGAGCAACAAGAGAACCAGTTAATTCATCAATTTCAATTAAACTTAAATCTTTAAATTCATCTATGGGAACAACAACAGGCTCAAACTTCTTGGGTAAACTTCTCAGCACTTTCTCAATAACTCTTTTATTCTCAACATCATCTCCATACTGCCTGAGCTGGTTCACAACACTCATAACTTGACTCATGAATGCATCAACACTTTCATTATCCTTCATCTTCAGATTTTCGAAATCCCTTCTCAAATTCTGCAACTTGACTATCTTCACCTTGGACACCCCTTGATAACAGGTTTCAAGAATGTCCCAAGCCATCTTTGAAGATGCAGCACTAGCAATCTTCATAAAAATGGTTTCATTTAATCCTTGCTAGATTAATCCAAGAGCTTTATTATCCTTCTTTCTGTTTTCCTTCAGCAAAACACGGTCAACATTAGACAGAGCCAATTCTGCTATAGCATCAGCTGGCTCGACATAACCATCAATAACATAAGTCCACAAATCCTGAGAACGCAAAATCGTCCTCATTCGAATATACCAAGAGTCATATGACTTCTCGCTCAGAACAAGAACCTGAATCTGAGAAGCACTACTATGAGACGCAACCATTTATATAAGTTTGAAAAGAAATCAAATAAACCTTCACAGAGAAAAATAAGAAAATAAAATTTGGCACCAACAGGAATAATTTGCAATGAACTAAGCAATAGCAGAATAGACTGCTAGCTCTGATACCAAATGTGAAAAACCTGAGGTCAACGGTCAATCGACATTCAGGGTTCAACATTTACAAACACTCGACACCAAAATAAAACACATTGAGAATTGCCGAATCGCGAAGTTGCGATAAGGTTGTGGGACCCAGTATTTTGGGTCTCGGCGGTTGGAGAGGCAGAACAAAATAATGCCACGATCATCCCTAAGTCGCGAGATGTGAGAAGTCTATGGGGCCCGCTACTTCGGGGTTTTGGGTATCGGCGATTGCAAATGCCAAACACCAAAACAAAATGCAACAGGAATTGCCGAGTTACGATATCCGAGAAAGGGTGTGGGGTCTCGTCATTTCAGGGTGTTAGAAGGTGAGCGGCTCAATTGCACGAGCCAACAGATGACCTGAAGAAGAAAACCCCAAATCGAGTTTACGAACTCAATAACACAAAATTATAAACGCAGAATGACCAATTTAATTCAAAAATGCTTTCAAGCTCATGTTATCTCAACGATTACAATTCAACTATGGTATTTAAACACCAACCAATTGCCCCTTCGATCTTCTGAAAGGTTTAATCAAGGTGGTGATGGTGTTTGGTTGCCCTCAAAGGCTAAGGCGTCCACCGCTTAAAAAATATGGGACAAAATAGTAATCAGTGGTTAATCCTCGAGTCTTGAAGGGTCAAGACGACCACCGATTCACCGTTTACACATAGGCGGTGAAATGATTACATCCTGACAGACACCTTCAACACAGTTTTGGAAACCTCCTCCTACCCTTCGTTATGGGTTAAGTGAATACCACCTTTGCAAGTGGTAAACCGTCTAAGGAAAAGGCGGTTGGTCATAGTCCTAGGTTTTATGAAAGAAATGCAAGCTATATGCGGCTTTAATTAAATCTTAGTGCCATTTGGATTACCCAAAATTTTATCATTCGTTACATGAGGGTTGAGTTAGCGCCAAAGCCCATAACTTATTTGTCGAGGAATTTGGCATAATCCAAGAAGGATTTGGGGCCATTGATTGCAGGTGTCGAGGAAATCATTTGCAGAATTGTGGGCATAGTACAGGAAGTCTATCAAGACTGTGGGAAATTGACCTTATCGGTCATCAATTTGGTATCAGAATGCAAGGAAATATTTTTCTGCGTAAGAGTGAAAATATTTGGAGCAGCCTAGAGCAAGGAGTGTTGAGAGGGTTCTACAGGAGAGAACCTTGTTACAGAAGGCTTGCTACAAAGGCTTGGTTGCAGCGCACTATTGAGCATGAGGAGAAGCTCACATTATGAGTTGATACACAAGGAAAAAGGAAGCCCAGAATGAAGATGAAGCAACAATAAAAGCACATCATTAGGAGATCATGAATTTTTCTACCCTGGGAGTCTGATGAAAGAGCATCATAACCCCCAAATCAAACTCAAATCGTGAAGCTTTGAGAAGGAAAAAGGGTGGCTTTGAGGACACCACAAGATTTCCTCGAAAAAATAGAGTTTGTTAATTATTGTCCTGAAATTTTTGTGTTAAGCATGTACATAGAAATATTAGGAGGGGATTGTGGATAAGATCTTCTATGATCTGATCCTTACATTCACTGTTATAATTGTAATCCTGCGGGCATAGTGAAGAGGCCATCAAAATGTGAATTAGGTCTAGAGGGAAACCAGGCCCATAGATGGCATATTTTGTAATCATCTAGCTCTATTGTAATAAAATTTAATGTGTGATAATTTTTTTTATATTAATGACTCCCTGGTTATTTTGTATGTACATTGGTGTGAATTTACTGGGCGTGAGTGTACTGAAGAGAGATGCCTTGAATATTTTTTGTAGGTCAGAGCATGAGGAAACACGTTCCAGTGAGGAGAGAGATCCACCATCGATCACAAGATGGATTGACAGTGATCCAAGCTTTAATTGATATCGTGGAAGTGAAGGATTCAGTCATCCATTAGTTTGAGAGATCACTGGTTATCGGGCTCGTCGAGACCTGTTCGACAATTAATAACTAGACCTCCAAATCCAATAGACAAGCACAAGAAGTGGTTATGAGTAAAGGATTTAAGAGGGAAGAGCTGGTGGGAAAAAGTTCCTCCGTAGTATATGTTCAAGCAGACGGTTCGTTGCCAGAGCTGAGAACTGGAGTTTGTGACTGGTGTTGAAAGAAGGGTTGTGGGTTCAAGCCTACGACGTGGATTTCGACAACACATGACGAAGTGTTGGGAAGGAGCACAATACTAGAGATGATAGGTGTGATATCGTGAAGTTCTTATGAAATTCATGATCAAGAGAAAGAAGGAACTCCATTGTATATTGGGTGTGTAGTTAGAGGCGATTATTTGAATTTTTGATCCCATGAACTTCATTGAGCTTCTCGAAACAGAATTGGTCTTTCATTAGACTTTTAGAAGCCCACGAGTTTCTGAAACTTTTAAGGGTTAAGAAAATTAAGACTGATTGGAAGTTGTTCTACCATTGGTAGTGGTATATGGGAGAACTCAATGCAAGGAATGAGGTATGATGTTTGTTAGAGAAATTGATTTGTTAGATAGTTACACCAACAAGTTGCTGTAATGATTTTTCTATATATAAATAATGTTAATGTGGAAAATTCTGTATTTTTTTTTGGTGTAATAGGAAGAAATAAAAAAATAAAATAAAATAAGTTACAGTAGTGGTAGCTCATGACTATGTCAAATTATTGGATGAATTTAATTACTTAACATTATTGAGTTGAGGGATTCGGGATTTAGTGACAATTATTTTTTGGTTTTGCTGATATTTTTAGCTTCAATGTATGTGGTTTAAAATTTGAATAAATTCAATAGGAAGAAGACTACTTACCATAGGCTAATTAATAAAAATATGCATCGAATGGGATTTTCACCTCGCTATATTAAAAGTTTCACAAAGGATGATAAAATCCATTTGAATTGTCTGTTGATTTATCAGCACAAGGATGGTGTTGCAATATCAACATTGTGGGTTACCCTAGTAATTTTAGGCAGAATTCCTCCTAATATTCAAATTCCAGATTAATTAAATCAAAATAGTAAGCTTTAGCATGATTTTGAGTTGAATAGTAAGTTTTAGCAGGATTTTGAGTTGAGATAAAGTTTTTGATATTTCATGAAATCTATTTTAACTTGTAAAACATAGTATGATTTAACAATTTTAGTTGATATCAATCCTAACAGGATTTATCTACCGTTAGTTTTATGTGAGAAACTACAATTTAGAGTATCCCAGCTTACTTCAACTTATGCATGTGCATGGCGGTGATTATTTTAATATTGTTGTAATTTGCAAGTGCGGAAACACAAATTACCATAAGAAAATCAATACATGCAGACAAAGAACACAACAAACAACAATTTACGTGGTTCACCCAAATGTTGGGCTACGTCCACCAAGCGCAGGTATCGATTATCTTAT
>ML792013.1:105237-119647 GCA_009831015.1 Picea engelmannii
AAGGAGTCCCCATGATCTTGAAAACCAACTAAGAATCCTTAAGGATTTTTGCTCCAATATGGGTATGACTGTTAATACTGATAAAACTAAGGTCATGATTATTAAATCCAATAAGATCACTTATGATACCTTCGTATATGAAAACAACAACTTGGAGGAAGTGACTTCATACATATATCTTGGAATTGATATTCACCACAAGCTCAACTGAAATTATAGCATTGAGAAAATGATTATTGGGGGATAGAAAGCTTATTATGGGCTTGAAAACAATTGTAAATCAATCGATCTTTGGAATTGGGATAAGAATAAACTCCTCTTTGAGACTCTTGTTACACCTATTATTCTTTATGGATGTGAAGTTTGGGGCTATAATATTTCTCGTGAATACTCAAGAAAGATAGAGAAAATAAAAAAGAATTTTATAACCTATAATCTCAAAATTAAAGGAAATATGCCCTATTCCATCCTTCTCTTAGAAACAAGTCTCTCCCCCATTGAGAGCACGACTATGACTAAATATCTAATGTATAAGAACACGTTAAACAACATGGAAGACAAGAGACTTCCTAAAATTGCTTCAAATTTGAGTCGTAACCACCATTGACTCAAGCGAGGATGGCATAGAGATGCCCGGTCTTGGCTAAACTATTGGGAATCATGAAAGACACCATTTTGCAGAATAAAGATACTATTAAAAATATCATCTAATCAAAATTTAAGGAGAAAATGTGGTGTGATAAAGAGTTAGAGGAAAAAATAAAATTAAGGTATTATTAGTGAAACTGGGTGTTGGTCAATTCCTAAAAGACCATAGGATGAAAGATTGTGTCACCTTTGTGATACTAAGAAGGTTGAAGATGAAAAACACTATCTCTTAGATTATCCAACCTATACCGAGATTAAATGTCATTTTCAAAATATTTATCATATTATCCCTCTTAAAACATTATAAAACTAAAATAAACCAAAACCCACCTATAAAAACATATAGAAAAAAATATTGACATAATCCAAATACACCTAATTTCTTACCTTTTTAAAAATGTGATAAACTAAATTTAATATCATTAAACGTTAACCACCCAACCATCATCATCACATATTGATACCTTTTATTTTTTTAATAAATTAAAAGATATATAAAAAAATATTGATTATCTTCTTATAATCTCGTGTTATCCAATCATTCGATATGTCGACTAAGGCTTTGAAGTGAGTCATCGTGGATACTTTGTCTCTAGTATTAGATTAGAGTTGTTGAATTACGTATCGTCGCTAACCTTCTATAAATCACTCATTACTTAATATCACTAACCTTAACATTCTTGGTTCATTCCCCTATAGGGTAATTGTAGTATTAAGTAATCCAAATATTTTTAAGTAAATTATTTTATAATAATGGTAAATTATAAAAAAAATCTAAATTTTTTTATATTTGAAAATTAATTTACCAAATTAGTGGTCTTAGCATCTTTTGAGAAAAAACATAAATGCTTTAGAAAGTGAATATACCATGTGTATTCAAGAATTTTTAAGTATATTTATAAATAGAAAATCATAATGAGGGAATATATCTATATATATATATATAATATGTAATTGATTAATTTAATATAGTTTTAATGAGTTTAATAGTTAAGAATATATGTTTTCTTTTTAAAAAGTTTGTTTTATATATATATATATATATATATATATATATATATATATATATATATATATATATATATATATATATATTTTATGTTGGTTGTTGTTGAGATTAATAATATCTTACTCAAGTTTATGACATGGACATTAGAGTGTTCGGTTATGAAAATTATATATAGAAGAGATAAAATATTTAGTAAGATTGCGTCAAACTTTCAAAGTATATTGCTCATAGTAATTTAAGAGAGGTTGGTATAAACATATCAAATATTGACTAAGTTGTTTAGAAATAGAAGGAGGTCACTTTGAAAAATATTGATAGCATTAAAGTATCTTTTGAAAACTAATATAAAAAATAAAGTCAATATTATTAAAATAAAAATAAATTCTTACCAACTCCATCATAAAGAGGGTGTTGGAGAATTCTTAGAAGGTAACCGATGAAGAAATTTATCATATTTATGATACTAAAATGTTGGAAGATGAAACACACTCTCTTAACATGTTATTCTTAACCAATATGAAATGATAATTTCAAAATATCCTAACCTTTTAATTTATCAACTTGTAACCTCTTAAGTGGAAACACATGTTCTTGACAATTAGACCCACTCAAACTATATATACAAAGCTACCCAACGCATATTTTTTTATCCCAAGTTACTAACGAAAAAGACCTTTTGTCGTGTAGTGGATAATTCCCGCACATTTTGTCAGTTGTGGAATCCGTCATCACGTAGATCAACATTCCTCATCTCATTTCAAACTCCCCCGATGTTTCTTCATTTAACGATGGGGGGGGAGAAAAGTGATTTTCCCTGTCGCGAGTCTCACCTAACGTGGCGTCTCCTCATTATCTCGGACGCCCCCTCCTATTTCTGCTTACCACCTAACCCCCCCACCCCCCCCCTCTAATGCAGGAGCATCGTCAACAACCAAACAAGCGTGAAGGCAGAAGACAGCTGGAAGACCACCAACGAACGTTTTTGAAATGTTTTTGAAACATTAATGTAATGGTTAAAGGGAAGCGTACTTGCATATTGTAAACAGATCATGAGCGATTCACTCTCATCTGTAGAATGTAGAGGCATTTATGCATAGTTAATGAAAGTAGGGAGATTTGAATTGTAGATTAGACAGTTTAGAAGAGCAAGAGGGAAAACAGATATAGACACCCTCATCTTTGTATTATTGTATCATTAGAACACGAGCATAGAGCTGTAGTAGAGAGCTATACAGAAGAACCGATGTACAAAAGCACTTGAGTTAATATATGAAGCTTTGACTAAACTTTCATGGTGTTATGATGTTCACTGTTTACATATGCTGAATGGTATGCTTACAATTGTTTTATTCTCTCTATTATGTATTTTTTATGATGTTATGTTGTGTTGAATGTATGATTTCATGTTGAATGTATGAGGTCTGAGAGAGAAAGTGAATGAGTTTCAATTGTTTCTCATCCTGAGAGAGTTCCTGCAAGGAGTGCAGTGAAACGTCCACAAGGTGTGCATTGACAAAGGTTCTAAGTTTTATCTCATAAATCTCAGGAGGGATACCATTGTTCTCATTCCAGCAGAAGTGCGGGTGAAGCACAGAAGTTGTGCAAGGTGTGCGCAGGCTAGTCGAGGCCTTAGAACTTATCAACTAAGGTTGAAAGGTTGAAGGACTGTTGTTGCAGAAGGTGCACAGAGTCGAAGATCAAATACCCAGGAGTACTTGAAAGTTTGCCGCAAGGAGTGTGAGCAGGAACCCTTTTGGAGATTTGAGTTTGCGAATTAAAGCTCGAGGAGGAATAGTGCCTTTGAAGTATTCAAAGGGAGACATGATAGAAGTTATCTCGCAGAAGTAAAGCTCAGGAGGGAGGATGCTGATTCATCTCATAGAAGTCATTAAGGAAGAAATTGAATGGTCAGGATTCTCCATGGAGAACTCGCGAAGCCGCGAGGACCGTAGGATCTAGAGAAGCTACAACGTGGATAGAGGTTGGACGAACTCATCCTTTTGGGTTCAATAATCAACAAGGACCGTTGATTGTGGTCAGGTTGAGCATTGGATCAATTCTTGAACTCGAGGTTTGTAATTTTGGAGGGTAGACCAATTTATTTGGTTGCGCAAATAGCTGAATAGCAAGGAGGTCTAAACCGTTGGATCCAAGTACGAGAAAACTGTTGGATCAGAACCCCATGGAGCCGTCGCGTATCGGGAGCTCGGGGTTTGAGAGGAGTTAGTTTCAACTGCAGGAGTTGTGAAGTGGCGAGAGCCGAGATCTCATGTGAATGTGTGGCACATCTGTCAGGTGGGGACTGCAAGGGTGACAAGTGGCGTGTACTCACGCATAGAGGGGTCAACCCATAGTTGCCTTATCGCATCTCAGGATTTCGTAGGAAAAGAGCACGAGAGCTCAATGCTTCAACTCGCGAGATTGCGAGTTACAAAATATGCTTGTGCCAAGGCCAGTTATGGTCATGTGAAGGTGAAGCTCGTACCTTGTGCCTGTTCGCATAAGGGGGTTTCAAAAGGACCTATGGATCGATTCGTTGTAGGTTCTGATAGGGATCTGAAAGAGCCACTTCAGCTTAAGGAGATTTGAATGATCCTGTGAGTGGATCTCAACCTACGGGTTGGGGGTCTGCACCAGTTTGGTATCAGAGCCTGACTTTGTTTGTATATTGTAGACAGAGGGAGCGAGAGGAGAAAGAGTACTCTGATACGTATCAAAGCCATAGGAAAAGTTATTTGCTTTCTGAAGCAGAGAAAAGAGGAAATTTCTCAGCCATGCCGCCGAGAAGAAGAGACAGACCAATGCCTGATCTAGCAGTGGAGAGGGAAATGCGTGAACTACGTGCCAGGCTTAATGCCATGGAAACAACACAGAGGTGCACAATCGACACTGGGGATATTAGTGAGGCTGACAGTGAAAATGAAGCTGGACACAAAGACGAAGTTGCAGTTGAAGATGCTGTAGACGAATGCCTATTCAGGGTTGTTGCTAGGATAGGTTCCAGAGAAAAAATGGACATTCCAGTATATGAAGGAAACCTGGATGTTGAAGAGCTTGTATACTAGATTAGAGATCTGGATAAATACTTCGACTATGAGGATGTCGAGGAAGACAAGAAATTCAAACATGCCGTCACTAGACTTAAAGGGCATGCAACACTATGGTGGGATGAACTGCAGGCTGACAGACACTACAAAGGCAAGCAAAAAATCAAGAGTTGGGATAGAATGGTTGCAAAGATGAAAGCCAAATTCATACCCAAGGATTATCAAATTACTCTATTTCAGAGGATGCAAAATTTGAGACAGAAGTTGATGTCAGTGAAAGAATACACTAAATAATTCTAGAAGATAAACATCAAAGCAGGTCATCGGGAAAGCGATGATGAAAAGGTTGCCAGTTACATGAATGGTCTGAGATATGACATCCAAGATGAGATGAGTATGACGATCATTCAAATGGTAGAAGATTCTTATCAAATGGCTTTGAAAGTTGAAGAGACGCTGAGCCGAAAGCAGGGTCAAAGAGGCCGAGGCAGAAGTCAAGCCAGAGGCAAGACAATTGCCCAAGATAGAACTCAGAGACCTCAAGAAGAGGAGAAGAAAACTCAAACTCAAACTGAGAGACGAGGAAGCTCACAAAGAGGGAAGTATGCCAATAGAAATACTTTTCCTCGAGCTAGAGGAAGAGGAAGAGGTCGAGGAAGTGAAGTGAAATGTTTTGTCTGTGGGAAAAGTTGACATAAATCTTATGAGTGTCCAGATGGAAAGAAAGAAGGTGGTGAGACTCACATTGCCGAAGGTCAAGGACGAAATGTTGAGGCAGAATATGCTGAGGGTGGAATATCCTTGATGATGAGGAAAGTTCTTTTAACGCTAGAGAAGGAGGCAGAGAACCCAGCCCAAAGGAACAGTCTGTTTTGGACTGCTTGCAAAACAAAAGAAAGAGTATGCAAAGTCATCGTGGACAACGGTAGCACAGATAATATCATTTCTACAAAGATGGTAGAAAAGTTGGAGCTGGAGACTATTGTACATCCAAGCCCATATAGAGTTTTGTGGCTACAAAAAGGAAATTAGGTAAATGTCACTAAACAATGTTTAATTGAATTTAAAATAGGAGGATATAAGGATGAAATATTATGCGATGTCATTCCCATGGATGTTTGTCATCTATTGTTGGGTAGACCATGGAAATATGACATAAATGTGGTTCATAATGGGAGAAAGAATACATACACCCTAGAGAAAAATGGGAGGACGCACATGTTGTTGTCGATTAAGGATAAATAGGTGAACCCACAGATGAGCAACACTGTACTTCTCATGAGTGGGAAGGAACTTCTTAAGAAGGTTAAGAAGAAGGAAGACACACAATTTATTGTGGTCAGGAAGCCTAGAATTGTTTTGACCAGTACAAGAGTGGATGATATACCAGAAAAAATCCAGGAGTTGCTGGAAGAGTTTGCTGATATAGTGGTGGACAAACTACCTCATTCGTTGCCACCTATCAGGAGTCTAAGTCATCACATCGATCTTATACTTGGAGCCAGTTTACAAAACAAAGTAGCGTACAGGTTGATGCCGCAAGAGAATGAAGAAGTAAAGAGACAAGTCCAGGACTTAATGGACAAATGATTAGATAGAGAGAGCTTGAGCCCATGTGCTGTTCGAACAACGCTCAGCCCGAAGAAAGATGGAGGCTGGAGGATGTGTACAGACTCAAGGGAAATCAATAAGATTACCATCAAATATAGATTTCCATTACCAATGATGGATGGTTTGATGGATTTCTTGAGTGGAGCAAGATTTTTTTTCAAAAATTGATTTGAAAAGCGGATACCATCAAATTCACATGAGAAAAGGTGATGAATGGAAGACAACATTCAAGATGAATGAATGGTTGTATGAATGACTTGTTATGCCATTTGGCTTAACAAATGCACCCAATACTTTCATGAGGTTGATGAAAGAAGTCCTGAAGGATTTCATAGGGAAATTCGTCATTGTATATCTTGATGATATATTAATTTTCAGCAAGACAGAAGCAGAGCACTTGAAACATTTAGATGCAGTGATGAAGAGATTATAGCAAGAGAAGTTGCTGATCAATGTGAAGAAATCATCATTTATGAGGACAAAACTCATTTATTTGGGTTTTGTTATCTCTGCAAATGAGTTGAAGATAGACCCGAAAAAGGTGAATGCAATTAAGAATTGGCCATCGTCGAAAAGTGTGTTTGAAGTTCGAAGCTTCCATGGTTTGGCAAGTTTCTACAGGAAATTAATCCGAAATTTCAGTGGGATTAGTGCACCGATGATGGATACGGTGAAGAAAAGACACAAATCTTTTCATTGGACAAAGGAAGCAGAGAAGAGTTTCAACTTGCTGAAGGAGAAGATCATTGAGCAACCAATTTTGGTTTTGCCAGATTTCAGCAAGACATTCCAGGTCAAGTGTGGCGCGAGTGGGTTTGCAATTGGAGCGGTCTTGAGCCAAGATGATATGACGGTTGCATACTTCAACGAGAAACCGAATGAGGCAAAGATCAAGTACTCAACATATGACATGGAATTCTATGTGTTCATACAAGCACTGAAGAAATGGAGGCACTATTTGGTTCCCAAAGAGTTTGTTTTGTACAATGATAATCATTCTTTATAATTCGTGATTCAACAGGAGAATTTGAACCAAAAGCATGCTAAATGGGTTGAATACATGCAGAATTTTACTTTTGTGATTAAGCATATTTTTGGAACTGCTAACAAAGTTGTTGATGCTTTGAGAAGGAAATGTTTACTTATGCAGGAATTCAAAGTCAAAACTTTGGGTTTTGATAACCTCAAAGAGATGTACAGAGATGACCTAGATTTTAAGGAAGCGTATGAGGCATCTGCGAATCCAGTTCTTAGGGACAGGACCCAATGGATTGAATACATGATCCAGGATGTATTATTGTTCAGGGGAAATCAGCTATGTATTCCAAATTTCTCCATGAGGGAGAACCTATTGAAGGAAAAACATAGTGGAGGATTGGTCGAACACTTCGGTCATGATAAGACATTCTCAAAATTGAATGGCTCATATTTTTGGCCAGGGATGAGGACAGATGTTAAGAAATTTGTGGATAGATGCATAATTTGTCAGCACACAAAGGGGAAAAGGAAGAACACAGGGTTATATCAGCCATTACCCATACCAAAAAGTTCGTGGGACGCAGTGAGCATGGACTTCATATTGGGACTGCCAAGAACGCAAAGAGGCTATGATTCGATCTTTTTGGTGGTCGACAGATTTTCAAAGATGGCACATTTCATACCATGCCAGAAAACCAGCAACACAACACATATTGCGAACCTATTTTTCAAGGAAGTCATCAGACTTCACGACTTGCCAAGGAGTATTGTTTCGGATCAAGATACCAAGTTCGTGGGACATTTCTGGAGGACTTTATGGAAGAAGTTGGGGAAAAGTTTGTCATTTAGCTCAACGTATCATCCTCAAAAAGGATGGGCAGATAGCAGTTGTGAACAGGAGCTTGGGAGACTTGTTGAGGAGCTTAGTGACTGAACACCATAGTCAGTGGGATCACATTCTGCCATAGGCGGAATTTTCTTACAACGACTCGTCCAATAGAAGCACAGGGCAAAGTCCATTCCAGATTGTATATGGAATGCAGCCAAGGGGAGTATCTGAATTGAAAGATTCGAAACAAGCTGAATTTAGGAGTGCCAGTGCAGAGGACTTTGCAGAAGCAATGAAGGAGCTTCACAACCGAATTAAAGAGCGATTGCAGAGTTCAAATCAAGAATACAAGCACAGAGCAGATCAACCAAGGCAAGAACTTTAATTTGAAGTTGGTGATCTGATTCTTGCACATCTAAGGAAGGAAAGGTTCCCAAGGGGAGCATATAACAAACTAAAGATGAAAAAGATTGGTCCATGCAGATTCATAAAGAAATTTGGGGCAAACGCATATGAGATTAAATTACCCAATGGGATCAGAATTTCACTGATATTCAATGTTGTGGATTTGTACCCTTACAGAGCTGAAGAAACAGGAACAAAGGATGAACAGACAAAGGTTCAGTGGACCAAACAAATGCCTATAAATGAAAAGCCACAGATGGAAAGTATAATTGACAAGAGAGTTAGCAAGAAGACCAGGAGAAAAGAGTATTTTGAATACTTGATCAAATGGAAGGGACATCCAATTGAAGATGCCAGTTGGGAAGATGAGGCAGAAATTCATAAGCATGGACAGACCGTGCAAGAGCTCATGAATAGGAGTTCATGAAAATTTTCAAGCCAGAGAGTATGATGCAGGAGCATCATCAACATCCAAACGAGTGTGAAGGCGGAAGACAGCTGGAAGACCACGAGCACACGTTTTTGAAATGTTTTTGAAACATTAATGTAATGGTTAAAGGGAATCATACTTGCATATTGTAAACATATGATGGGAAATTCGCTCTCATCTGTAGAATGTAGAGGCATTTATGCATAGTTAATGAAAGTAGGTAGATTTGAATTGTAGATTAGACAGTTTAGAAGTGTAGGAGGGAAAACGGATATAGACACCCTCATATTTGTATTATTGTATCATTAGAACATGAGCATAGATTTGTAGCAGAGAGCTGTAGAGAAGAACCCATGTACAAAATCACTTGAGTTAATATATGAATCTTTGACTCAACTTTCATGGTGTTATGATGTTCACTGTTTACATATGATGAATGGTATGCTTATAGTTGTTTTATTCTCTCTGTTATGCATTTGTTATGATGCTATGCTGTGTTGAATGTATGATTTCATGTTGAATGTATGAAGTCTGAGAGAGAAAGTGAATGAGTTTCAATTGTTTCTCATCTTGAGAGAGTTCCTGCAAGGAGTGCAGTGAAACGTCTGCAAGGTGTGCATTGACAAAGGTTCTGAGTTTTATCTCAGAAAGCTCAGGAGGGATACCATTGTTCTCATTCCAGCAGAAGTGCAGGTGAAGCACATAAGTCATGCAAGGTGTGCGAAGGATAGTCGAGGCCTTAGAACTTATCAACTAAGGTTGAAAGGTTGAAGAACTGTTGTTGCAGAAGGTGCACAGAGTCGAAGATCAAATACCCAGGAGTACTTGAAAGTTTGCTGCAAGGAGTGCGAGCATAAACCCTTTTGGAGATTTGAGTTTGAGAGTTAAAGATCGAGGAGGAATAGTACCTTTCAAGTATTCAAAGGGAGACAGGATAGAAGTTATCTCACAGAAGTAAATCTTAGGAGGGAGGACGCAGATTTGTCTCATAGAAGGCATTGAGGAAGAAATTGAACGATCGAGATTCTCCGTGGAGAACTCGCGAAGCTGTGAGGACCATAGGATCTAGAGAAGCTACAAGGTGGATAGAGGTTGGACGAAATCATCCTTTTGGGTTCAAGAATCAACAAGGACCATTGATTATGGTCAGGTTGAGCGTTGGATCAATTCTCGAACTTGGGGTTCGTAAGTTTGGAGGGCGGACCAATTTCTTTAGTTGTGCGAATAACCGAGTAACGAGGAGGTCTGAACTGTTGGATTCAAGTACGGGAGAACCGTTGGATCAGAACCTCGCGGAGCCGTCATGTATTGGGAGCTCGAAATTTGAGAGGAGTCAGTTTCAACTACAGGAGTTGCAAAGTGGCGAGAGCCGAGAGCTCGTGTGAATGCATGGCACATCTGTCAGGTGGGGACCGCAAGGGTGACAGGTGGCATGTACTTGTGCATCAAGGGGTCAACCCATAGTTTCCCTATCACATCTCGGGGTTTCATAGGAAAAGAGCATGAGAGCTCAACGCTTGATCTCGCAAGATTGCGAGCTACGAAAGACGCTTGTTTTAGGGCCAGTTGTAGTCATGTGAAGGTGAAGCTCATACCTTGTGCCTGTTCACATAAGGGGGTTTCAGAAGGACCTGTGGATCGATTCGTTGTAGGTTTTGATAGGGATCGAAAAGAGCCACTTCAACTCAAGGAGATTTGAACGATCCTGTGAGTAGATCTCAGCCTGAGGGTTGGGGGTCTGCACCACCCTCTCAAATATTCCTAAACCACCACCCAATACCACCACTCCCCCGCCTGCACTCCTCCTCTCCTTACTCAACACATGTCCTGCACTCACCCTACCGTTCACCATTCGCGCCTATTCATACCCCTCACCTATCGTATCTTCTCCTCCTCTCACCACACGCCACATGTCCCCTCATTCCTGATACCTTCCACCTCTCTGCATATCCCTATCAGTTACACTCTTGCATCTAGTCATGCCATATTCCTATTGGACACTTTCCCCCACATCATCCTATTCATGACCAATCACATCTTCCCCCATGACTGTTTGACCGACCACTGCGCCATAACGAGCCTGTGTTGAGCTAAGCTATCATTTCCATCACCCACCATTAACTGTAAGTTTCCCCTGCACAAAATTACTCAAAGAGATAGATGGAAAATTTTAAGGAACAATAAACATAATTCATGGAGGTAGTTTCAACCTCATTCCAGATGTGAGGTGACTCCAAACACCTAGCCATAGAGGATCAACAAGAAATCAATCATTTCGAAATCTTAATGCATAATCCTTGCAGAAATAAGCACAAACATCAGTAAAGACCCGCAACGCAACATAAGTCAAAGAGACAGATCATCAATGACTAACATCAAATCAACACTAAAAGTTTGAGCAGATCTGAAACAGTTCTATATTGTTGTAATTAGAGATACAAATAGTTTAGATTTTTCTTAAAATAAATCCTTCTCATTTATGACAGGATCCTTTGTAAACAACTTATAAATACTTCACATTTAGAAGTATTATGGGTTGGGACCTTTATGTAGGATATAATCAATATTTTAAAGCAACTCACAAAGCCTCCTTTGATCAATTTTCAGTAATATGGTTGTAATTACAGGATTCTCATGTCACTTATGTTGGTGAAGTGCATCTTTCTTTGTATATGTGTTTTCATTGTTATTCAATTATTATCTATAACTTATGAATAATTCAATAGAAGATTAGGATTAGAATTTGTTTAAATGTACACTCTGCCTTTGGCTATGAATAATTTCCATGTTTTCTACTAGAAGGTCAGTCCTAGAATTTTTAATTTCTTTGGTACAATCCTGTCTTATCAACTTTTCTTTCACATCACTCAACAATCTTAAGAATCCAACAAAGTGCCTATCATGCCCTATAAGTTTTCCTATAGAAACTGAATTGATTGAACTAAGCCAGTGACTCCATTTCCCAATGGCCCATTTTACATGTTCCATCCAACCAAATTAAAAACCAAACCCTGTACTATCATAACTAGCCTAAAATTTCAGAAGAACATAGCTAAATCATATAGAGAGATCCCGCTCTGAGTCTAGGAGTGCTAGATCCCGGACTCCAAAGTGGTTTTGTGGTTACCTCTGTTCATTTCTTTCTCAGCCTTGGAAATTATAGAGTGCTAACATAGTGGTGACCATACTAGGGAATGAACATTTCATGTTCCTCAGAAAATCATATGAAGTTCTAGATCTGATTATTGATGGTGGCAAGTGATTAGACACAAGAAGGTTGAATCATCTACCTCACGACTCCAATCGACTCCAAATCAAATACTCCACTGGAGGAAGAACCTGAAACATGATGAGACAATATGAAAAGATCAGGTATTCAAGTTGGAATTTTATCCAACACATAATAAGTTTTATTTTTCATTATTTCTTCTTTTTTCCTAATCCTAGACAAGACCATACTGCTAAAACTTATGTTGATCGTATTCAACCTGATGATCCTGAAAAGATTAATCATAATTTTATAGTTCATGTACATACTCCTACACTTGTTAAAATTCCAGATAGATACAAGCCTCTTGTATTACCTTCTATACTCCATGATTTCCCTACAAATTATTATAAATATCTCCCTAGGTTTGATGAAGAATATGATAGCATCACCACTGAAAAACACATTCAGGGTTTTGAACATTTTCTTGACCTTTTTGAGGTTGAAGAATATGATGTCTGTATCAAGATTTTTTCTCTATCTTTGCAAAGTAAAGCTAAAGAGTGGTTAAAAAACTTACCAGCTACAAGCATTGGTGATTTGCATCAGTTTGTGAAAGTATTCCTTGACAGATGGGTTATCAAGAGAAATATCTTTCTCATTTTAGAAGAATATGATCATTTAAAAAGACATCCAGGAGAAACGATGCAACACTTTTCAGCCATGTTTAATCAAGTATACCATTCAATGCTTGTTGATATAAAACCTCCTCCTGGTTTAGATATCTTGCACTACTCGAATGCCTTTGATCCAGAAATGAAATTTCAATTGAGAGAAAGGAATACTACAACACTTGAAGAAATGCAAAACAATGCAATAGGTGTAGAAGCTAATTTGTTGATCAAAAATTCAAAGTTTAAGGCAGAAGAAAAGGAAAACATAGAGAAGGAGCATATGACATCCTCAGAAGTGAAACTAGAAATGTTGGTAAGCACAATGAAAGAAATGATGCAAAATATTACCATGAGAGATGAACTTGATGTTAAAAAATACCATGTTCCATTATTTGCAAAAAAAGAAAGGGTCACTATTCCTAAACATTTTGTTGTTTATCCTTGGTATGATATGTTAATATTATGGTAGCTGTGGGAGGTATTTACCCCCACGTGTGAACCTGACGAGAATAGAAGACTCCGGGAAGCAAGAGAAACCCTAATGAGTTGGCTAATAACCCTATAAGCCTTGTCGACTCAAGAAGATAATTTATATTAGGCTATTAGCCTCCAAGAGAAGAAGTCGGCCAAAATTAATAATAATATACTGAATAGACACATACCCAGAAGGAGAAGTCGGCCCCAACAAACTGGCAAGATTACTATAAATACAGGGCGCCATTTCTCATATGACAGCATCTCAGAATTGCAGTTTCCCAGTTGGTGCGCACTGCAGTTGCAGTTTGGTGCACAGGTTTGGAGGAGGGTTGCAGGTGCAGCTGCAGCAACATCTAGTTCTCAGTATTGGCTTGAATATCTCTTGGCTAGGGTTTGGAACATCTGATCAGTCTTTTGTGATGTGCTATCCTTGGGGATTTATGCACTACTCTTTGTCTGGCTATCTAGCCTATGGTTTGCTTCCGGAGGAATTCTCAGGTCAAGGTTAAGGTGCTCGGAAGGAGGCTTCGGCCTATGGTTGGGTGACGAAGGTATCGTCAATGGTAAAACGAGCACACCATATTATATATTCTAACAGGTTATGGGTCCACACCCCTTCAGTCAGCCTAAAACGTTGGAAGGAAACATAGCCGCCAGATATTGAGCTCGTTGAGGAACTGCCGCTAGGGTTACTAGCAGGAGCAGCTTCCAAAAGCACTGCAGCTAGGGTTACCAGCAGAAGCAGTCGCAAAAACCCTAAACCTCTTGTCGAGGCACCTTAGGTGACAACATTGACCTAATCTCTGGATAGATCAGTGCACTCTATCCCATCGCATCTCCTGGTACTCTCAGAAGGCCAAGACATGAAGTTTGGATTTCTGGTCAAATCTAGGGTTTGACCAAGTCAAGCAAGCCATGATGAACTCTATGAAGTTTGAGAACAAGCTAGATGGAGCCTCTAACTTCAGAGCATGAAAGACAAGGATTGACCTCATCCTTGCGAAGAATAAAGTGTTGGATATTGTGAAAGGAAAGATCATGAAGCTAGAGTTTAAAGAAGGAGAAGAGAAGGAACCGCAGAACGTTGCATCTAT
>ML792013.1:123309-144721 GCA_009831015.1 Picea engelmannii
GATGCTCATGATCTAGTCATGAAATAGTCTAGATGACTATATTGATGCTACCGGGTAAATGGTGTGTTTTGTGCTCAAGTCCATTACCTATAAATACCTCTCTAGCTAGGAGGGAGTGTTAATATTATGGTAGTTGCGGGAGGCATTTACCCCCACGTGTGAACCTGACAAGAATAGAAGAATCCGGGAAGCAAGAGAAACCCTAATGAGTTGGCTAATAACCCTAGAAGCCTTGTCGGCTCAAGAAGATAATTTATATTAGGCTATTAGCCTCCAAGAGAAGAAGTCGGCCAAAATTAATAATAATATACTGAACAGACACATACCCAGAAGGAGAAGTCAGCCCCAACAAACTGGCAGGATTACTATAAATACAGGGCACCAGTTCTCATTTGACAGCATCTCAGAATTCCAGTTTCCCAGTTGGTGCGCACTGCAGTTGCAATTTGGTGCACAGGTTTGGAGGAGGGTTGCAGGTGCAACTGCAGCAGCAACTAGTTCTCAGTATTGGCTTGAATATCTCTTGGCTAGGGTTTGGAACATCTGATCAGTCTTTTGTGATGTGCTATCCTTGGGGATTGATGCACTACTCTTTGTCTGGCTATCTAGCCTATGGTTTGCTTCTGAAGGAATTCTCAGGTCAAGGTTAAGGTGCTCGGAGGGAGGCTTCGACCTATGGTTGGGTGACGAAGGTATCGTTAATGGTAAAATGAGCACACCATTTTCTATATTCTAACATGATAGACCAAAAAATGATTGTTTTATGTATTCACTTCATGCTATGCATGAAGATAAAACTCAAAATTAGTTTGTGGAGAAGAAATTAGTTCATCTAATGTGTATGCTTGATGACATTTCTTATATGGATGATATACCAAAGTATTATCAATATGATGATGATTACATCAAGGTTCATTCTTCAAAGAAATCAGTAACATATTTTTGGGAGGAAGAAGCTCAGTTGTAGAAACTCAAATATGAAAATCAATCAATGCATAACAATCATGATAGAAATGAAGAAAATGCAGAAAATTTCAATGTAAGTGAAAAGTCTTTGCCCTTATGTTTCTCTTCATTTCAATTTCTAAGAGAAAACTATAAACAAGCATATAAGCAAGTTGTGACCAATATTATGGGGAAACTTTCTTATGAATTAGTTGAGGATGTCATTTGTGATATGAAAGTTTTTTTAGCTCTGGAATTACAGCCCCTGAGTTATATTGATTTTCAAACCACATATGAATTGATGCAACATAATTTTGTACCATTAATTTTTGGTTCATTTCAGTTTATGAAGAAAAATGTTGCTAATATCTCTTAAGGAAGGATTGATAAGCCTATAGAAAATTATGAGGTTTCATTAGAACCAATGAAACAATCTTATTAGTTTCTCCATGATCCAATAATTGATGTTTTGGATGATCTATGTAGTCAAAGTCTTGTTTCATTAACTAGCTATGAGCTCAAAGGAAGTTATGATAAAAACTTGATCAGGCAACTAGCTTAATTGTCTTGTTCAATAGGAGTTTCATTACACAACTCTTTTGAAAATTTGTAGTTAAATCAGAAGTTGTATGATGATATAGATAGAATATGTGCAATGCCCAATTATGACCTTGAATTTGTCGAATGCTATGAACACCAAGAAATAGGCCATGTTTATCATGATCCCATAGCTATCTATATGGAGGAGTTTTTCACTTCATAATTCCAATCAATTTCCAATTCCTCTTTTGTTTTTTATGGTTCCAAAGCTCTCTGTTGTGAAGATCAAACTGACAATCTATTTCTAGTGCCCTTACAAGATCTAGTTCTGAGCTTTGTTAAAAACAATGAAAGATATGAGTTATTGGATCAACTATTGGATTGGCTTCATTGGCATTTTTCCATTACCTAATTGAGCAGTAATTTCAACAGATTAGGGTAAGAGTGTGTGAATAAGCTCGTCTTGGCAAGCATTCCTTTCATAAATTTTTCATTTTCATTTTCAGTTTGGTTTCAGTTTTCAGTTTTATAGTACAATTTAGATTTGAGAGTGAATTTGATTCAGTCAAGATTTGGAGCAGATTATCGATTGATTTTCAGTCAGAGAGGTTTCAAGACAGAGCAGGTTGCATGTTTTGGGATCAGCCCAATGAACAAGGATACTTAGTCTACGGTGTTCTTGGCACCTCACAAGGAGGATGCCATCCCCATTTTGGAGCCACTTTTGGAGTCCTATATTTCATAGGATCAGATGGTGATCATAATTTCTTCCTTCAGTGATTTTATGTGGTAAATAATATTTCATTCTGCAAATAATTTCCCAAAGGAAAATGAAAGAAAACATAAGCATGGTTTTCATTTCAAAATGTGCCCTAAGTTGAATAAATTTGAGTACTTCTAGCTTAGGAAAATAAACTATGGTGTAAACGGGGAAAACGGTAATCCTAGCACTACCCAACGCATATTGTGTATGCTACGTTACTAACAGAAAAGGCCTTTTTTCATGTAGTGGGTAATTCCCACACATGTTGTCAGCGACGGAATCCGTCATCGCACAGATAAAAGGTCCTCATCTCATTTTGTACCCCCCCCCGACTTTTCGTCCTTTAACGGTGGGGGGGGGTTCGAAAATTTGTTTTCCCCGCCATGGGTCCCACCTAATGTGGCACCTCCTCATTCTTTCAGATCCCCCCTCCTATTTTCTCTTACCACCTACCCCCTCCCTCTGAAATCTACCTAAACCACCACCCGATACCACCACTCCTCTGCCGACACTCCTCCTCTCCTTACTCAACAACTTTCCTCCACTCACCCTACCTCTCATCATTCCCGCTTGTTCATACGCCCTCACCTACCGTATCATATCCCCCTCTTAGCACATGCCACCTGTCCCCTCATTCCCGATACCATCCACCTCTCTGCCTATCCCTATCGCTTACACTCCTGCATCTACTCATCACATCTCCCTATTGGACACTTGCCCCCACATCATCCTTTTTGTGACTAATCAAATATTCCCCCATGACCATTTGACCAACCATTGTCCCATAATGATCCCGCGTTGAGATAAGCTATCATCTCCATCACCCACTGTTAACTGTAATTTTTTCCCTCGACAAAATTACTCGAAGAGACAGATGGCAAAGTTTAAGGAATAGTAAACATAATTCATTGAGGTAGTTTCAAACTCATTCCAGATGTTAGATGACTTGAGACACCTAGCCATAGAGGATCAACAAGCAATCAATCATTTCCAAATCTTAATGCATAATACATGCAAAAATAAGCACATTCATCAGTAAAGACCAACAACACAACATAAGTCAAAGAGACAAATCATCAATGACTGACATCAAATCGACACTAAAATTTTGAGCAGATCTGAAACAGTTCTATATTGTTGTAATTAGAGATAGAGTTAGTTTAGATTTTTCTTAAAATAAATCTTTCTCATTTATGACAATATCCTTTGTAAACAACTTATAAATACTCCCCATTTCAAATTATTATGGGTTGGGACCTATACGTAGGATAGGATCAATATTTTAAAGCAACTCGCAGAGCCTCCATTGATCAATTTTTAGTAATATAGTTGTAATTAAAGGATTCTCCTGTCACTTATGTTGGTGAAGTACATATGTCTTTGTATATGTGTTTTCACTATTATTCAACTATTATCCATAACTTATGAATTATTCAATAGAATATTAGGAGCAGGATTTGTTTAAATGTACACTCTGCCTGTGGTTGTGAATAATTTCCATGTTTTCTACTAGAAGGTCAGTCCCATAATTATTAATTGATCTGGTACAATCCTATCTTCTCAACTTTTCTTTCACATCACTCAACAATCTTAAGAATCCAACAAAGAGCCTATCCCGCCCTGTAAATTTTCCTGTATAAACTGCATTGATTTAACTAAGCCAGTGACTCCATTTCCCAATGGCCCATTTTACTTATTTCAACCAACCAATTTAAAAACCAAACCTCGTACTATCATAACTAGCCTAAAATTTCATAAGAACATAGCTAAATCTTAGATAGAGATCCCTCTCTCAGTCTAGGAGGGATAGATCCTGGACTCCAAAATGGTTTTTTGGTTACCTCTATTCATTTCTTTCTTAGCCTTGGAAATTACAGAGTGATAACACCTTTCAAGGGTGATGTGATGGATGGAGGATGATATCCATAAAGTTACATAAATGGGGATATTTTTGATGAACTGTGGAAGGATGTGTTTTACCACCATTCTTCCAAGGGAAACAAATTGAACCATTGTTTTTGTTTATCATATGAAAAGCAATGAAGATGTCATTCTAGACATTTATTCATAATTTATTTTTTCCTATTGGATTGAAGATGGTAATATGAGCTGTGGGCCAATTGAGTACCCAAATAAGAAAAACAATGCAGTAAAAAAATTTCCAGTGAAAATTGGATCTCTATCACTTAGAATAATATTCACGACTCCATGTAGATTTTAAGCTATTTACATTAATGTTTTGGCTAATGTACTTGCCTTAAAGAGATGAGAGAGCGAGAAAAAATGGACATAATTTGTCATTCGATCCACCATGACCATGAGGTGAGATAGTTGACTTAGGTTGATGGACATTTGGTATGGACTGTTGGTTTTCATTGATGTCAACCTTGGAAAGTGATATTGTAGATTGATGTCAACCCTTAGTGATTTATGTCAACCCTTGAATCAAGTCTAGTAGAAAATTTTGGTAGCCCCAACAGTATGATTAAGGGACTTCAGTTTGATTGATGTAAAGTGGTATGAAGTTTAATATATTTGTAGGTAATATTATTCTATATATATAGAACATGTCATGCCATTTCCAATGATATTCTGAATGTCACATAACTCCTCACAGCTAGAGAGTTATGGTCTGGTGAAGTTGGAGAACCCTCATGAGTTATCTAGAAGGTGAAAGAAGTCAAATTAACTCTAGAAGCTCCTAGAAGAAGTTGACTAGTCAAGTGGGTGAAACTAGGAGTTAGTCATGGGTTAAGTTGTTGCAATAAGAAAATAATTAAAAATAATTTAGTTGCAACTAGAAGTGGAGAATTTAGTATTTGTAGCAAAGTGAGTTGGAAGTGGACAAGTGGTTAGAAGTGGGTTATCCCTAAAACAAGGAAAGTGGGTTAAGTTAGTTAGAAGGTAACCCCTTGAGGAAACTACGTGGAAGTATAAATAAGAGATAAAGGCTCTCCCATTATCACTTATTGAATATCTATTATGTGAAAGGTTATTTGGGAAGGTATTATTGATAGAGAAAAGTGCGACGCGAAAAGTGCGACAAAAAAATCACGATAGGAAAACTATGGTAAAAAAATTACAGTAGAAAAACCGCTGCAAGAAAATTGTGATAGAAAAAGCACGGCGGGAAAATGTGGCAGAAAAATCACGGCATGAAAAGTGTGGCAGAAAAATCACGGTAGGAAAAGTGCGGCATAAGAATCATGGAAAAAAAACGTGCAGCAAAAAAATCGCGACAGTAGATTCATGGCAGCAAATTGTGGCAACAAACCTCGACAGTAGAACGTTACGAGAAGAAAGAGTTACGGTTTCCATATGGGTAGTGTTATAACCCTAATTTTCACCATACATGCTTACCTAGCATCAGGCCATCTCAGATTCCTTCTTTGCCAAAACATTACTGAACAACTCTCCTTAAAAACCCCTTTTATAAAGGCCCACGTGCCCTTCTCCAGTACTGCACGCGTGTACACGTGAGCTAACCCAAGTCAACCCGTGTGTACCTACAAAAGAACGAAAAAAAGAAATTTGCTGACGGAACACACAGCTTTGGGTAAGTTAACTAAACCTTTCGACCATGCATGGCCGGTCATTCGACCAAATACCTAGCTCCTTCTAACCTCTAAAAGAAGGGGTAGGGGTCCCATTTGAAAGGAGGAGAATCATAGTAAAGAAACTATACTTGATTAAGCATTCCCTTTGTCCCAACCTTTAGCCATCCTTGTGCAAAGAGAAGTATAGAGAAAAGTAGTTGGAAGATAGTGGAAGAAGAGCCCAGGACCAGGATCGAGGAGTAGTAGCCGACTTTATCATTGTAAGGTATCATTGTGAAGTTAATAAAAGAATTGCTTTTCCCGTCCTGCCATATGAGATTGTAATTATTGGAATATTGATTGTATGATTGATTAAATCTCTAACCTGTTAGTTCATAGATCAAATGCATGTGGAGTTCTTTGTTTGTCTTTAGTGAATGAAGGTCAGCATTGGGGGGAGAGTTGTAGTCAAAGAACGACCAAGAATGAAAAGGGACCGACATCAAACACGAAAAATAAGGTACGCCAACTTAATCTCTTGATCCTTGTATTTACATATGAGCACTAAGGGTTTTATCATGCATGCAGAAATGACCTAAAGATTCTTAGTTTTTACCATCATCCCATGCCTAAACCCATATGTAAATACAAGGCTCTAGAGATTAAGTTGACATACCTTATTTTTCGTGTTTGATGTCGATCCCTTTTCGCGCTTGGTCGTTCTTGGATTGCAACTCTCCTCCCAATGCTGACCTACATTCACTAAAGACAAACAAAGAACTCCACATGCATTTGATCTATGAACTAAAGGGTTAGAGATTTAATCAATCATACAATCAATATTCCAATAATGACAATCTCATATGGCAGGACGGGAAAATAAATTCTTTTATTAACTTCACAATGATACCTTACAATGATAAAGTCAGCTACTACTCCTTGATCCTGGTCCTGGGCTCTTCTTCCACTGTCTTCCAACTTCTTTGCTCTATACTTCTCTTTGCACAAGGATGGCTAAAGGTTGGGACAAAGGGAATGCTTAATCAGGTATAGTTTCTTTACTATGATTCTCCTCCTTTCAAATGGGACCCCTACCCCTTATTTTATAGGTTAGAAGAAGCTAGGTATTTGGTCGAATGACTGGCCATGCATGGACGAAAGGTTTAGTTAACTTACCCAAAGCTATGTGTTTCGTCAACAACTTTTCTTTTTTCATGCTTTTGTAGGTACACGCCGGCTGTCTTGGGTCAGCTCGCATGTACACATGTGCAGTAATGGGGCAGGGCACGTGGGACTTTATAAAAGGGGTTTTTAAGAAGAGTTGTTCAATAGTTTTTTGGCAAAGAAGGAATCTGAGATGGCCTAATGCTAGGTAAGCATGTCTGGTGCAAATTAGGGTTATAACAAGTAGTGTTGAATTTATGAATCAAGTTGAGGGTTTTCCTTGTAAATATGTTGGATGCCCTCTTGGAAGTTCAAGGCTTGATGTAGAGTTGATCTAAGGAAGATCTACTAAATTTTAGTATTGGTTCATGTTTGAGGGATTTTTGTTGAGGTACGGTGGTGAACGTATTGGTACAGATAGAGGTTTTATAGCAGTGAGGTTCGAGCACATGGTTTGAGGTACATACTTTTGGTGTAGTTTTTGAGGTATATGTGATCATATCAGATTGGTTGATGAGCATATAGTGGCATTTTTCTTAGTGATAGATTTGAGAGAACAGGTTGTGAAAATGACATATCCATTTTCTACATTTGGCACTTATATTTTAGGGTAGTTGGATGGGTCAAGGATAGGTGGTTGTAGCCGAAGAACATAGGGGGTTGTAGCCTCCTTATGGTTTTATCCATAGAATTGGGGACTTGGAGCTTCCCTTAGGTTGTATCCTGAGAAACTAGGGGGTAAGAGCCTCCTTTCTGTTGTAGTTGGATAATTGGAAGTTGGCACTTCCTTGAATGCAATTCTTGACATATAAGAAAAACATTATGTTGTTTTCTCCCGCATTAGGTTTCCACATAAATATTGGTGTATTATGCATTGTGTGGATGTGTTTGTTATTTTTTATTATGCATCGATGAATGTTAATGCTTATGATACAGTAAGATATTGATGATGAATAAATGAACATGGTTGAATAAGTAAAATAATATACTTTGTGGTTTAAAGGATTAATAATTGGAATAATTGCTCATTACTGATTCACACCCCCTCTCAATAATCTAACAATTGGTATCAGAGTAGGTTCCTTTAGAAAATAGTTTAACCACTGGAAGGAGATTATGGATTATTTTGAGAATGGAGTACCACTGTTTAATGGTCATAATGGTTTAAATTATGAGATATGGAGCAGACAGATGAAAGTATTTTTAAAGAAACAAGGGTATCATATTTGGAAATGAATTGTTATAGGATATGATAGTTCAAAAAGGACAAAGACTATAACAAAGAAGAAACTGAAACAAAATAACAAAATTGCAATGGATTTCATTTTGGAAGGACCATATGATTCAGTAAAGGACAAAGAGGGTAAATTTTCATTAGCTAATTTTTTTTTGGATAAGTTACATAATAAATATTCTTCACCCATCACATAGTCAGAGAATGTCAAAGAAGATGCAGGCACAAATCAAGAAGAAATATGTTCATCATGTCAAATAGATTCAAAAGATGAAGAGTACATAATCAACATACATATGTTTTTTTTCTTTAATTGTGAAAAAAACAAACATCTTGAAATGGAATGCCATGAAGGAAATGAGCGAAAAAAACTAATTGAAATAGAAAACAATTATGAAGCATAATTGATCAGTGCTTTAGATCAACTAAGAAAACAAAGAGAATAAAACAAGTCACTCAAGAAAGAATTGATGAAACAAAAGGAAAGTGTTCACATTTTTTAATAATCCCAACATGTCATCGAGAACTTAAGAAATAAGCTAGAAGAAGTGAGAAAGATCGAACAAAATATTGAATATCAAAAACATTATTTGGAAGCCAACATAGCAGCACAGGAGGAAGAAGAAAAAATGAGAGAGAAGAGATTGACAAATCATCTTAAGGAAAGAAATAACAATTTAAAATAGCTTGAGGAAAAGTTTTGTCAAGAAGAGAAAGGAATTGAAGAAGAAATTATCACATTAAAAATCCATCTTGAAGAAGCGAAGAGATCAGAATAAGTCACAAAGTCTCGGATAATGAATAAAGAAGAATATGTTGATAAGCTTGAAGAAGAAGTTGTGACATTGAGAAGTAAAATCGTCAAGCTCAACAAGAACATTGAAGAGACATAAACGTCTGCATCAGTTGTATAGAATGAAGAGAAGAACTCTAGGTTGTTAGAAAAGAAGAATGATTGAAAGAGCAAGAGTTATGCAGAAGTACTCAAAGGAAGGAATCATGGTCAATCGAAATCTAAGAAAACTAATAAAGATACATATTCAAGAATACCATCCATGTTCAATCCACAAAGAAGCTTCAATATTGATCATGATCAGTCAAGGAAAGAATTAATAAGGACTACACCACAATGAATATCCTTCATTCCCAGGTATGCAAATTTCTTTTATGGTCATTTTTTTTTATTGTACTGGCTTTGGACATAAGGTTGCAGATTGCAAGGATTATAAAAGAAATGTTCAAGAAAGAAATGGTTATGTGGCCCCATGTAACATTAAATGTTACAAATTTCATAACTATGGACACATAGCTCATGATTGTAGAAGCGTGATCGATACTTCCATGAAAGACAACACTGATATTAGATATAAGAAAGTATGGATAAGAAAATAGGAAGAATAGGTGAACAAAGACCAGGCCTCAGAGATCACAAGATTGGTAATAAAACGAGATGAAGAAAAATATACAAAGAAAAAGGAAGATGCCAAATACAAAATAATTGACATAACAAAATTCAAGTGTTGGGATAAACGTTTGGCATAAAGAGACTGTGATAGCTATATAATATATTGTGATGTAATAATGGTTGCTAGTGATAAGCCCCAAATCTAATATCTTAGTTTAACCTTGATCTTTGACACAAGGAACTCATTTGGAAAATTGTCATTAATTCAGTAATCAAAATTGATATGTTTTTTAATTAGTGAATTCATCAATTTAACATACCATCATGGGAAATCATATCACAAATTAAACCACATACTTAGGCCCTGAGCCACATACCATATCCATAAGTATGTACATTTATCATCACATTGGTAAACCATTATACATATATACATCATAAGGAAAATATCATAAAAACACATCGCATTGACATCAAACATTGTGTGTGTGTGTGTGTGTGTGTGTGTGTGTGTGCGTGTGTGTATCAAGTTTCTAAAAAATACATAGAGATCGTGCTATTTCCCTCATTAGGGCCATGTCATCAACAATTGTATCATACAATAGGTGGGTCATTGTGATGATTAAAATGGAGTATGGTGGGAAGAGTGATGTATATGAACAATTACATTGTAAAGTGCATCGTCCATTTGGAATAACATTGGTCTGTAGTGAATTGAATAATTGGAATATTATAATTAAAGTGTTGGGTTTAAATTCTGGTATAAACATAGTGTTCTAGCTAGTTGGGATATTATATGATGTAATAATGGATGGTGGTTCTAAGCCCCAGATTTTCTATATCTTTAGTTGGGTTTAACCTTGTTCTTTGACACATGTAATTTATTAGGAAAACTACCATCAA
The DNA here is from genome assembly GCA_009831015.1 of Picea engelmannii. NCBI lineage: Eukaryota > Viridiplantae > Streptophyta > Pinopsida > Pinales > Pinaceae > Picea > Picea engelmannii. The sequence continues at coordinate 133,800 of ML792013.1, forward strand.
TTCACTAATCAAACAACTTCAAAACACAACAACAATATCTCTGGTTGAGATTATGCCAACTTCCAGGAAAATATTCTTCTCCAACCATTAGCTTTCTGAGCTAGTCCCAACTAGTAGCCTCAAGTCCCCAACAATAGTCCCAAGTGATAAGCATGTGATAGTCGAATATGTCATTTGAGGTAGGTATTAATGAAAGGAACACCAATTGGTTGCTACTTCATATTAATCAAGACAAGGTGGTTTTCCAATTGAGATTACCTCCTCTAATTTTCTATGTTTGGGTTATAATGACCCCAATGCTCTGAGTGATGACTTAAATGAAAATATGGCAAAGGTTGGTTGGGTCTGAGTGACTAAAAATCAGCCCCATCCACTTTACAAGTCTTGGTGACCATATTTATTTGGGTCACCAATGGATATGGTAGCATTAGAAGGTTTAGTGTTAGAAGGTTCTATGTGTAGTTGCACGAATTGGTGAGGTAAATGAAGGCATTCTTAGTCCCAAAGACATTGTCAACCTCAGGTCCTATGGGTGGAAGGTAACTGATGCATATTCACCAACAAAAGCATAAGAAACATAAGCAATGACATAGGGAGAAAGAGTAAAATAATCTAAGGAAAGAGAGATAAAGGCATCTCAATTTGATGTAAAGATTCAAATCCATGAAACTGTACGATCGGAATTGACCAACACAAAACAACAATGAAAATTTTACATAATTAACTACAAACAAAATATTTTAATCTTAATAGAAAACACCGTGTAAACATACTTGAATTTCTCCCTTGGGTACTCTTGGTGCCACTTCTAATCCAATTGTGTCTTTATTATTAGATCTGCTACTAGATCTTGGTTTGTCTTGATTCAATGGATAATGGGTCTCAGTTTGTGATTATTCAATGGCTGGTGGATCTGGAAGGGTAGCTCGGGAAATCAAATTGGATAACACTAATAGATAGTGACAGGAGCCAAACTGAGTTTCAGCTAATGTAGTCAATATATATAAATCATCTTTCAACCCAACTGTTTTTTCAGTCAAAATAGTATTTTGATTGAAATAGTTTTTGACTGAAACTTGTGTTGCCCAAAAAAAAAAACCCATGAAACTTATCCGGTGCACGAATTTTGAGGGAACCATTAGATTTAACTTTCAATCGAAAAACTATTTCAGCTGAAAGTGTGAGTCACACATGTTCGGTGGAAAAAGTGAAAGAGTTTGGTCAAAAAATGGCTATCAAAAATTTTCCCTGACCCAATTCTCACGAAAGTATTACCCACGTTCATGATTTTACCCATAGAAAAAGTTCCACCAATTTACAACTATTTTAAATCCATAATAATATTCCCACCCTCCATTTATCCATTTCTCAATGATATTGTTCTAGTTAAGATTGTGATGAAGATTGATTATGATATATTTGTATAAACTCACTTGTTCCAAGTTGTTTTTGTCATACATGAAATTAACACGACTGATCTTTTTGGATTTATTTATTATAACTTTTGTTTTATTAGTGTTAACAATCATACCCATACTAGAGTAAAAATACTTAAGAAGTTTGATTTTCTCGTGGATATCATTGGGACTCATTTCCATAAGAACAATATCATCTGCATAAAGAAGAAGGATGATGACTATATCGACTACCAACTAGTGTCAATATCACACAACCTACTTATTCTAAATAACCCTCTAACTTGTTGATTTATATGCCAAAAAGGGTAGTTGATAAGGGACAACCTTTCATAACTCCTATATTACATTTAATTTATTCTAACCACCTCTTAGTGTTCCTAAACCTAGCAATAATGTTCTCATACACCCTTATAGAAAGTGGTCTCAAATCAAAGTGTCTTTTACCTCTTCCAACACATTACAAAATTCTAATTAGTTTTGTTATTATGATATTGTTTCACAATGATTCTAAGTATATCAAGATGGTCCAAACGATTATAGTCTTTATTATAAAATACATAATATTGAAATACACCACACTGTGTATGTTTATATATAAACACTAGTATGAATCCATTAAATTTTTTAAACTCACTGATTTGAATGGAAGGATAAGTGCTAAATATGATTCCCACACTAATCCATGAGAGAAGAATATGCAAAAAATAAAAATAGAATAATTGTGAATAAACGAAATAAACAATAAACCATTAACGACATGATATCATGGGGAAAACCTTCTTCTATAAAACCCCCACACTATTTCCCTCTCAATGTATTATTCAACAACTAGATGGTTACAATATATAGTCCTTATAATCTCAACAATGGTTTTCAACAATAACATTTAATTATGAAGAAATTTCATCATCATAATAGTAATATAAAACTTGCTCTCTTTGTTTTCTTCCACCCCTAGCATTGAATACATAGGTATAATAAAACCATAAATCATTTATGGTTTTCCATTGCTACATGTGGAAACCATCAACAAGTTATTACCTACCACTAGTATGCATTTATTCCCCGCCACTACTCAACAATTATTCCCTATAATTTCTCGACATTTATTTCCTACCACTACTCAAGAGTTATTCCATGGAATTGCGGGGAATTCATTCTATGTCACCACTCTACATTTGTTCCTTTCTCCACTAAAACAATGCAAGGTGTATGCCACACCTATCAAAACATTCTTACGCTTGTCATATAACTTTCAAGGGTACAATGGAGGATGCATCAAAATATGAGCTAATTTCTAGGGCCCATAAGGTTCATAGACTCACAACACCACTTGAATTTACTTTCACTCACCAATTTCATCAATGTGTATGTATAATTTTGCAAGGTGTCAAATTTATCTAGGATCACCTTTCCATCCTCTACCATGTCTCTAATGAAATATTATTCGATATATGTCTTATGCCAGATAGTTGGCTTAGGTTTATGAACAATTGGTATGGATTGTTGGTTGTCATTGTTTTCAACCATTGGAGTGTGATATTGTAGATTGATGTCAACCCTTAGTGATTGATTTCAACCCTTGGAGAAAGTTTGGTAGTGAATTCCGATAGCACAAAGGTTTGGGTAATGGACCCAAGTTTGTTTGATTTATAATAGTATGAGTTTTAATATATTTTAAGGTAATACTATTCTATATGGGTAGTACATGTCATTCCATTTTCGGTGGTATGTGGAACACCACATAACTCCTCCCGGTTAGACAGTTATGGCCATGTGAAGTTGGAGAGCCCAAGTTTGGGTAATGGACCCAAGTTTGTTTGATGGATAATGGTATGCATTTTGATATATTTGCAGGTAAGAATATTCTAGATGGATATTACATGTCATTCCATTTCCGGTGGTATGTGGAACTTCACATAATTCCTCATGATTAGAGAGTTATGGCCATGTGAAGTTGGAGAACCCTCATGAGTCATCTAGAAGCCCCAAAAGGTCAAAGTGGTTTAAGAGATTTTAGAAGGTAAATAATAAAGTGAAGTCATGAGTGTACTATAAGTCAAAGTGAATATAAAATAAATTATTTAAATAATAAAGTTAATGGAGAAATTACTAAATGGACTAGTGGTTAGAAGTGGGTTAACCCTAAAATAAGGAAAGTGGGTTCAGATGGTTAAAAGGTAACCCCTTGAGGAAGCTACATGAAAGTATAAATAAGAGGCAAGCCTCTCTAATTTTAATTGCACTTGAAAATATTGAATATCTATAGGTGATTGATGTAACCAAAGGATATCTAATCTAAATTTCAGAGGGAAGGTGAAGTAAAAAAGGCTGAAATTCAAGGGAGGATAAATACTTTTGATGATGCTTTCTAAGGTATGTTATTTACGGGTCATCTCACCATTTTTTCAATAAATTTTTTTCTAGAATGAATCACGTCATGAATTTGAGAGACCATTGATGAAACATATCCAAGTAGATGTGGTACAAATTTATGCTTGTGGGTCATTGTATTTTTGGAGTTACACTATCTGGAAAATAGGGTTTGTGGCTAGTCCCGAAACTAGTCTAAAATAGGTGTTTTGGGTAAAAATGTCATAACTTCTTCATAACATATCCAAATTTAGTAAGACAAAATGTGTTGGTTATATTACAGTCTTTAGTATTCTTTGTACAATTTTTCAATCCATCCAACAAATATTCTGTGTGGGGCACGCTTTACAAGTTCGCTCTCTAGAATAAGTCATAATTCAACAAAGTATGCCATTTTTGCTATAAATCATTTTCTGACAGGTTCCAAGTAGTGAAGTATAGAGGAATTGCATAAAATACACTAAAGAACATTGTGTACCATTTTCAGATCTTTATTCATTACAGGTACATAGTTATTATTATTGCAAGTTAGGGTTTTTGACTAATCCAAAATTAGTCATGTGAGACTAAAGTAAAGTTTGATGAAAATGCTAGTCTCTTGTTGTTAAAGTTAAGGAAGGTTTGCACGTATGTGATATTATACATCAGGTGTATTATAGAGTTACAAATCTGATTTGGATGATGAAATTGATGAGGGATTTTGGTTGAGGTACATGTTGGGTACATGGTTGAGAAAAGTATTTGATGAGTTGGCACATACATGAGGTGTATAGTTGATGATGTTGGTACATATTGATGAGTCATAGTTGATGAGTAGTTGATACATGATTGGTACATACTTGGTACATGGTTTATGTACTCGTTGATGGTACAGTTTGAGGTATAGGTCGGTGCATGGTTGATGCACTTGTTTATGGTATAGGTTGATTACAGGTTGTTTGGTGTAAGTTGGTGCATGGTTGATGCAATTTTTTGTGGTACATGTTGATTACAGGTTGAGGTATAGGTTGATGCATGGTTCAGGTTATTGGTACATGTTGTTTGGTGCAGGTTGATTGGTATAAGTTCAGAGTAGTATATCTCACAGTCATAGTGTGACAGTGGTTCCATCATTCTACTTATACATTAGGGCAGTTGGATGGGGAAAGGACAGGTGGTTATAGCAAGAGAAAATAGGGGGTTGTAGCCTCCTTTTGGTTGTAGCCAAAGAATTAGGGAGTTGGAGGTTCCCTCAGGTTATATCTTGGGAAACTAGGGGGTTGGAGCCTCCTTCCAGTTGCAACTTGAAAACGAAGGAAGTTGGTGCTTGCAATGAATGTGATTCTTAAAGACATATAAGAAAAATCATTTTGTGGTTTTCTCTCACTTTCAGTTTCCACGTAAAACATTGGTGTACTGTGTATGTGTGTGATTGCTCATTTGTTCATTGTTTATTTACTCTACAAATATTGGATGATAATGCTACAATGATATAAAAATTCCATTTTATGGTGAAAAAGGATTAAATTTCTCTATTACTGATTCACCCCCCCCCCTCTCTGGAATCCAACAATTGCTATTAGAATTGGTTTATTCAAGAAACAGTTTAACCATTTGAAGGAGATCATGGATTATTCTGAGAATGGAATACCAATGTTTAATGGTCAGAATGGTTTTAAGTATGAGATGTGGAGCAGATGGACAACAATATTTTTACAGGCACATGGCCATTATATTTGGAATTCAGTTGTTAGAGGATATGATAGTTCAAAAAGGGCAAAGATTGCAGCCAAGAAGGAATCGAATAAGAATAACAAAATAGAAATGGATTTCATCTGGGAAGGATTACCTTATTCGGTAAGAGAAAAGGTTGGTAAATGTTCATCAACCAAAGAACTTTGGGATACGTTAAATGACATATATTCCTCACCCATCACAGATTTAGAAAATGCCAAAGAAGATGAAGATATAGACCAAGAAGAATTATGTTCACCATGTCAAATAGATTCAGAAGATGAAGAGTACATAATCACCATAGGTATGTTTTCTTTATTTAATAGTGAAAAACATGTACATATTGAAACATAATGCCATGAAAGAAATGAGACAAAAAAACTAAATGAAAAGGAAGACAATTATGAAGCAGAATTGATTAGTTCTTTAGATGAACTAAGAGAAGAAAACAAGTCACTCAAGAAAGAATTGATGAAACAAAAGGAAAGTGTTCAAATTTTTGAAGAATTCCAACAAGTCATCGAGAACTTAATAACTCATCTAGAAGAATCCATAAAGATCGAAGAAAATATTGAATATCAAAAGAAGTATTTGGAAGCCAACATACAAGCACAAAAGGAAGAAGCATAAATGAGAGAGAAGATATTGACAAATCATATCAAGGAAATAAATAACTATCTAAACCATCTTGAGGCAACGTTTTTTCAAGAAGAGAAAGAACTTGAAGAAGAAATAATCACATTAAAAATTCATCTTGAATAAGAGAAAAGAACAGAAGAAGTCACGAAGTCTCAAATGATGAAGAAAGAAGAATAGGTTGAGAATCTTGAAGAAGAAGTTGTCACATTGAGAAGTAAAATCATCACGCTCAACAAGAACATTGAAGAGACATAAACATCCACATTAGTTATAGAGAATGAAGAGAAGCACTCAAGGTTGCTAAAAAATAAGAATGAAGAAAATAGAAAGAGTTATGTAGAAGTACTCAAAGGAAGGAATTATGGTCAACCAGAATCTAAGAAAACTATTGAAGATACATCTTCAAGAAGACCATTCATGTTCAAGCCACAAAGAAGCTTCAATCATGATCATGATCAGTCAAGGAAGAAATTAAGAAGGACTACACCACAAAGAATATCATTCACTCCCAGGTATGCAAATTTATTTTATGGTCATTGTTTTTATTGTACTAATTTTGGACATAAGGCTGTAGATTGAAGGGATTATAAAAGAAATGTTCAAGCAATAAGAGCATATGTGACCCCACGTAAAATTGAATGTTACAAATGTAATAACTATGGACACATAGAAAGTGATTGTAGAAGCATGATGGATACTTCCATGAAAGACAACACTGATATCAGATATAATAAAGTATGGATAAGAAAACACAAAGAACGGGTGAACAAAGACTAGGTCCCAGAGATCGCAATACTGGCAATAAAACAAGATGAAGAAAATTCTACAGAGAAAAAGAAAGATGTCAGATACAGAAAGGTTTGTAAAATAACTGAAAGAAAAGAAGGAAACGTAAATAAGGAACAAGTTCAAGAGATTGTATACTTTCAGGCATTGTAGTGAAAGATGAATCAACAGATAAAAGAAAGAAGTCAGAGCTCAGAGAGATGATGAATATACTAATGAATATGATGATGAATCTATCAATGAAGATGATGATGAATACACATCAGAGCAGGAATTGTTCTGATCCATCTAGCTTAGAAACTCCTAGGTAATATGAATATTAGATAGGGGGAGTCTATGCGATATCTGTGATAGACCAAAGAACCATCCTTCGAGAAGCTTACAAATTTTGAGAAGACAGATCCAGAGTAGTCAGTTAGAAGAAGTACAAATTGATGGATCAATCAAGACTTCATGATAGTATAGTGATAAATGGGTCAACATTATGGACAGTTGCACAAGTAGAGTCTTGGAAAGTATGGACGAGAGCATGGAATCATAGATTGATTCAAAGAGTGGTTCAGAGACAAAGGAACATTATCATAATGGATGATAATTACACAGGAAATGGCTCGAACAATGCTAATGGATTCCAAATTGACAGATTATTTTTTGGACACATGCAATGCATATAATAGAACACATTCAAAGCAGAGTAATGCTCAGAAACAACAATGAAAAAACTACCTACGATCTATGGAAAGGAAGCATAATAAAAAACATCTACATCAATATATGTCAAATAAACGAAGGAATTTTTATTTCTCAAACTAAGTATATTAGAGAAATGCTAAAGAGGTTCACAATGGAAGATTGTGAACTAGTTACCACTCCTATGCAAACCAGTTGCAAGTTGATAAAATATGATGATTCAAAGTCTACAGACCAGAGGAAATATAGTTCAATGATTGGTAGCTTACTATATGTAACAACATCTATACCTGATGTAATGTAGGCAGTTGGACAGGTGGCACGATTTCAAGCAACACCAAAGGAATCACATGTCTTAGCAATAAAGAGGATTTTTAGATATCTCAAAGGAACATAAGAGTTGGGATTATGGTATCCAAAAGGAAGGATCTATCACTTATTTCCTACACAGATGTAGATTGGGTAGGTTGCATTGATGACCGATGAAGCACTAGTGGAGCAACATTCTACTTAGGTGAGTGTTTAGTAGCTTGGCTAAGCAAGAAGAAATCATCAATATCTTTATCTATAGCCGAATCGGAGTATATTGCAGCAACATGATGTTGTGCTAAGGTTCTATGGATGAAACAAACTTTGACAGATATACAGGTTGAGTATGATGAGCCCATTCCAATCTATTGTGATAATACAAGCACCATCAATATCTCAGAGAACCTGGTGATGCACTCCAAGAAGAAGCACATTTGAATAAAGTATCACTTTCTATGAGAAAAGGTTGTAGATAAGAACATCCAAGTTGAATATGAGGGCACAAAAAAACAAATGACATACATCTTTACAAAACCGCTTCCAAGGGATGCCTTTGAGTATTTTCGCTAGAGACTCAAAGTAATTTCTACTCCAAAATGATTTTTTTTTAATTCTTATCTTATATGTCTTAGATTTACATGAGGAAGGACCATAAAGAGGACAATTTAGGTTGGGGGATTAGTTTCAGGAAGAGTTCATTCATGGAGAGTATCCCCAAGGATAGTTTAGTTAGAGGGAGCAACCCTGTATGGAAAGATACATTTTCCATTGATGACAAAGGGGGATATATTTATAAGATGTGGGATAGAAATGCTTGGAGAGAGAGAACAAAGGCATGTATATAAGGGCAGTAGCCCAAGGAGATTTCGCTCAGGGGGAGCATCCCTAAAGGGAGATACCCTTTTCCATTGATGTCAAAGGGGGAGAGATAGAAACATTGATGAGCAGTATAAACATGAATGTTATCATGACTAAGTGTTGCCATCAATGTTGTTGTTTCCATCAATGCCAAAGGGGAAGATTGTCAGATAATTAGGATAGGTTGATGGAAAGTTGGTATGGATTGTTGTTTTTCATTGATTTCAACCATTAGAGAGTGATATTTTATATTTATTTCAACCCTTAATGATTGATTTCAAGCCTTGGAGAAATTCTGGTAGCGAATTCCGATAGCACAAAGGTTTGGGTACTGGACACAAGTTTGATTGATGTATAATTGTATGAGTTTTAATATATTTGAAGGTAATACTATTCTATATGGATAGTACATGTCATTCCATTTCTGGTGGTATGTGGAATGTCACATAACTCCTAACAGTTAGAGAAGTATGTCCATGTGCAATTGGAGAGCTCAGGTTTGGGTAATGGACCCAAGTTTGTTTGATGGATAATGGTATGAATTTTGATATATTTTAAGGTAATACTATTCTATATGGATATTACATGTCATTCCATTTCCAGTGGTATGTGGAATGTCACATAACTCCTGATGGTTAGAGAGTTATGGCCATGTGAAGTTGGAGAACCCTCATGAGTAATCTAGAAGCCCCAAAAGGTCAAAGTGGTTTAAGATATTTTAGAAGGTAAATAATAATGTGAAGTGATGAGTGTATTACAAGTCAAAGTGAATAAAAAATAAATTATTTAAATAACGAAGTTAATGGAGAAATTACTAAATGGACAAGTGGTTAGAAGTGGGTTAACCCTAAAATAAGGAAAGTGGGTTAAGATGGTTAAAAGGTAACCCTTTGAGGAAGCTACATGAAATTATAAATAAGAGGCAAGGCTCTCTAATTTTAATCACACTTGAGAATATTGAATATCTACAGGTGACAGATGTAACCAAAGGGTATATAAGCTAAATTTTAGAGTGAAGGTGAAGTAAACAAGGACAAAATTCAATGGAGGATAAATTATTTTGATGATGTTTTCTAAGGTATGTTATTTACAGGTTCACCATTTTCGCAATAACTTTTTTTCTAGAATGATTCAGACTGTGAAATTGGGAGGCCATTGAGGAAACATATCTAAGTAGTTGTGGTACAAATTTCATCTTGTGGGTCTTTGTATGTTTGGAGTTACGCTCCATGGAAAATAGGGCTTGTGGCTAGTCCTGAAACTAGTCTTAAACAGGTGTTTCGGGTAAAAATGTCATAAATTATTCATAAAATATCCAAATTTAGTAAGACAACATGTGTTGGTTAGAGTACAATATTTAGTATTCCTTGTATAATTTTCAGATCCATATCACAAATATTCCATGTGGGGCACGCTCTAAAAGTTCGCTCTCTAGAATAAGCCAGAATGCAACCAAGTATGCCATTTTTGCTATAACTCCTTTTTTGAGAGGTTCCAAGTAGTGAAGTGTGGAGGAATTGCATAAAATACACTAAATAACATTGTGTACAATTTTCAGATCTTTATTCATTACAAGTACATAGTTATTATTATTGCCATTTAGGGTTTTTGACTAATCCAAAATTAGTCATGTGAGACTAAAGTAAAGTTTGATGAAAATGCTAGTCTCTTGTTGTTAAAGTTAAGGAAGGTTTGAAGGTATGTGATATTATACACCAGGTCTATTATAGAGTTACAAATTAGAGTTGGATGATGAAATTGATGAGGGCTTTTGGTTGAGGTACATGTTGGGTACATGGTTGAGACAAGTAGTTAATGAGTTGGCACATACATGAGGTGTATAGTTGATGATGATGGTAAATCTTGATGATTCATAGTTGATGAGTAGTTGATACATGATTGGTACATACTTGGTGTTTACACCCAATTCGTCACTAGGTGAGCAAATAAAGGGTGCTTACATGCCCAGTTGGGTCTTGCTAGGCATGACAGCTGTAGAGGAAAGGGTTAGAAAAAGAACAACAAAACTATAAACTAGAATTTAAATAAAAACAAACTAAAACTATGAGCATATGGAAAAAGAAATAACAAACACAATGGACCAATATCACCAATGTTTTTAGGCTGGTCTATTGA
>ML792013.1:145495-157094 GCA_009831015.1 Picea engelmannii
TGTGTGGACGAAATTTCAGTGATAACAGATGCCCCCTGATGGATGAGGTTAGGAGCATACATATAGCCGAAATCCATCAATGTTTCTTTTACTGAGAATGGTGTTGTAAGGGAGAGCAAGAGTGGGACCGTGTAGAGCAATCCGTTGGAGAAGAAAGGAACTTGTAGAACCCAATCTTCCAGAAGGTGCATAACAATATACAACTGTGTACAAACGAGGCGGGCATGCCCCATGCTCGTGTTATGTAACTCTGAAAAAAGATGACGGAAATGTTGGTGTAGACAACTGCAGCGCCCTCCGGGGTGGTAATGATAAAGGCAGAAGACAATTCTGCAAAGGAACTTACTCTGAATGATAGGCAATGGTCGCAGTCACAAGTAGCAATGATGATGCAAGCAGTGATGGCCCTGCCAAGTTCAGAGGTCTTCGGCAACTGATAATAATAATAACTGCAATAGTCGCAAAGTAAGACCCACCGCAACATGAGAAAGTGTTGGCGTCGAATGTTATGGGGCTCAACGACATCAGGGAGCAATGGTGTTTCCCCCTGTGCCGTCTAAGATCTCTCATGGAATGGAAAATGAGAATCAAGATACTGTCGCCCTTCTAGAAAATTGTGTTGATGTCGAAAAAAAGGGGGACGCGACTCCCAGGAGCAAAGGGCTCCTTGGAATCCGGTGAAGAAGTGGCAGAGGTACATAGACAAAGTCAAGAAGTGGGAAGACTCAAGACTGCCCTTGGTTGGAGGATGTATGAGATAAACAATGGCCGCAACCGTGTGACAAGGTCGAGTGTCAGGGGGACGCCAAGACCGAGGATAAGTTGTGCCAGAGGCGGGACAAGGTGAACAAATTCAGAGGGTAGAGGTAAGTGACCTGTGGAGTACTCTGAAGATATGGACGATGCCGACGAGGGTAGATGATAAGTAATGCTCCAACCAAGGGTGACATGGGTTGCGTGTGGCCAAAAGAGAAAGCAAGTCACCAACGGTGACGACAAAATAAAATGTAATGACGGGAAATAAAGGCGTTTGTACAATAAATAATGAATAATTTTGGGAAAAATGTACAAATACAGAAACGGGTGCCCCAGTGGGAAATGAGTGCCCCAGGGAGGGCAGAAATTTCTTGAAAAACTGGTGGAGGGTGGGGGCCCCTTTGGTGAGTTTCTGTATGAGGTAGGTGAAATGAAGATAGGTTCGTAGATGGGCAAACTGATGGTGGATGAAATGGTGGGTCCGTGATCCTGCGGAGGTGCAGGTAAAAAGAACATAACCATAAAGCGATGAGCCGGGAGTCCATATGGGAAGCTAGCAAAATGAGGAGAAGAAGTATGTGGTTGATCTGTAACATGATGAAAGACTACCGGGACTCCCATCCCTAAGGGGTAATGAAGAACAACATGAGTGTCAAAAAGTGCCAAAAGGTGCTATGAATGGGACAACTCATGGGGGTGAGAATGCTACCGGGTTACAGTACCGAGAATGGAAATTGAGGTGTGAGTACTGCAGAGCTGGGAATGGGATCCTAAAGGCCAATATTAGAGGGTGTGACTGGAAATGTAAATGCAATACAACGGGAGAGACTACATGCCAGTGCTGAATATATATACCTGAAGGGATGATGTTGGTGACTGATGACCAAGTACCTGCGCATAGAACAACCAAATACCCAAAGTGAACTATATCTGAAGAGAATCGAAGATATGAGCATGTATTTGAAAAATGTGAGTATGCGCGTGCGTACCTAACCATAATATGGAAAAAAGGGCCCCGGGGGCCCAGGACGAAAAGTGACCCAAGGACAGCCATGACGTAGGCAGCGGGATACTGATCCCGTGGCTGAAGACGGTTTGACAAATGGACACCGTGGGCTCCCAGAATGTTGAGTGGAAGTTTGGCAAAAGGCCTATATATAGCTGTAGGGCCCACATTGCCACCTCATTTGTACCTGTTTCTATAGTGAGTTTCTGAGTAGATTCAGAGGAGATTGGGTGATTCAGGGAGCACAAGGTATCCGATCGACGGTGTGCGAGTTGCAGGTTAGTGGTCTGATCGTCCTGCATAGAAATAGGTTTCTAATTTTTGGGCAGGGTAGGTACGGGGGGCCGTACAGGGGTTTAGAGGGGTTTTTTGGTAGGGTGTGGGCCCACATGCGCGAGTGATTCAATGGAAGGCGCGCATACGTGCGCGCCTGTCCATTGAATACACGAGCATTAGTGCGCGTGAGGGGGAAATTAAGGCGCGCCCTAGGGGCACGCCTGTGAGGTGTACAGGCACGCAGTAGTGCGCGCCTGTGGGGTGAACAGGCGCGCTCTAGAGCACGCCTGTGGGTTGGACAGGCGTGCCTTAGCGCGTGTCTGTAGGGTGAACAGGCGCGCTCTCGAGCGCGCCTGTAAGAAAAACAGGTGCGCATACGTGCGCGCCTGTATAGTGAACAGGTGCGCATGTGTGCGCGCCTGTCGGTGGCGAAACCGCGCCTAAGAGGCAAGGTTGAAGGGTAAAAAGGGGGTCTTTTTGATGCATTGGATGGTTGCATAAGCTGATATAGAACTCAGTTTTGTGTGCAGGTGACCAGCAGTGACCATGGATGTGCGGTGGCGTGAGCGAGACTGGTCACAGTTGCGCGATGTTGTGGCCAATGTAGGGCTTGCAGTTCGAGCGACTTTAGCAGCCAGTGGGTTGCTAAAGTTCTTTGAGTGCCCGTTGATACGGGAACATGAGTACTTACTCCAGTTTCTACTCCAGATGTGGAGCCCAGATCTGCACTTCTTCCTCGTGAGAGGAGAGCAGATCCCCTTCACTGCGGTGGAGGATATATATTTCTTGACTGGGCTCCCCTTCCGAGGGACACCGTTGCTGGCAGAGCTGGTGCTGCCGAGGGGTACACCACTATCAGAGGTCGCCGAGAGATATTGCTTAGGCGAGCACTACATGTCTGGGACTGTAGTGAGTATTAGTGGTATAGACGCCCTGTTGCATCGTTGCATAGCGGCGATGATTGTTTGGGTGTACGGGTCACGGGAGACCCACCGAATCAGTGGTGGCGAGCTGCTATTGATGGAGAGGGTGGTGGTGGGTCGTGAGCGGTTCGCCTGGGGTTTGACCCTGCATGTGCGGATGATCGTGCAGCTGGACCATTGTCGGTCCACAAGTACCGGGGAGTTCGCATTCGGCTCGATCCTGGTAGCCTATTTCTTGGAGAGGGTACCGATGCTGCGCCCGAGGGTGCTATTAGAGGCACCAGGGGTACGAGAGCCACGTTTGAGGTGGTGGTCCGTGATTTTGGTTTTCCACGGTGGTGGCGAAGGCGGGCATTATTTTACGGCGTAGGCGGCGTAGATATGGCGGCAGATGCCGCAAGTCATACTTCAGTTCCCTTATGCTGGGGTGGACTTCCGGGGGGACCCGGACATGGTATTGCCTCCTGGGAGGTATTCGACCATCGAGGTATGTTGTGTATTTGTATGTTTGGATTTATGTTAGCTTTTGATATATCAGTTCATATGTATGATGTATAGACACTGATACGATCTGCTGTTTGTTGCTTTGTGCATGTGCAGATTTGGCACCTCGTGGGCGCGAGGTGGAGTTGTATAGAGCGCCATCTTAGCAAGAGCGGGAGAGACCGTCGCGTGGAGGGAGGCGTCAGTGGGATGAGGCTGCTGGGCGACCAACAGAGCTCGGGAGACCGGTGCAGAGGCGCCGTTTTGATGACCCTGGTGCGGGGCCATTGCACGCTCCTCCAGCGGCGGCCGGAGGTGATTTTGATGATATACGTCGTCGTTTGGAGACGGTGTTACAGGACGTGCCTGAGGGCATGTGGATCCGCATCCAGGACGAGGGGTTCCTGGAGCAGTGTATAGGGTTACCGCCACCATGGCGGTCGATCGTGCGACGAGCAGCGGTGCTTGCCGCTATGACTAGTGGACGCCTGCCGCCAGGGCAGGAGGGTCCTGCAGGTGTTCCACCACCTCCTCCTGAGGGAGGAGCAGGTGGGGGTGTGATAGAGGCCCTCTGATGTATGATATGTATTTTGTATACCTTTTCGATAGGCTGGTGAGCCGATTTTTGTACCAAGATGTGGCACGGGCCTGCGGGCCGATGTATTTTTTGTATGTAAACATTCGGGTGGCCGGATAGGCCCATATATATATATGAGTATACATATTTTGAGATCCAAATGTTGTTTTACATGTGTTTTGTGTTGATGATGATGATGCCTATTGTATCTATATGCTATGACAGGATGTATGAGATGTTTATGTATGTGTAGCTTGATGTGATATATGCCAATCTAACACCATGTTAGCTATTTCATCTGTTGTTTGATTCAATTCTCTTGGAATATGTGTAAATGTAATGGAATCAAAATGTCGAGATAATAATCTAACCTGCAGGTATTTGCGGAAGAGGCATGAGTCGCGCACACGGTATACATTGTTGAGCTGGAGAACGACTAGTTGTGAGTCGAGGAAGACGCTAAGGTGACGAATATGATGATGCTGGGCATCAGTTAGGAGGCCAATGACAACAGTGTATTCGGCTTGGTTGTTGGTTGCTGGCCCCAAACATATGCTGCTTGAATGTAGCATTTCATGTGAAGGGGTGTAGAGAGCCCAAGCAGCCGAAGCGAGATTTTGTGTCCAACGGCTGGCGCCGTCGGCGTAACCAATGTGGTAGGCTGGTGGAGGAAGAATCTGTCAATAGAACAAAGGATAGTTTAGATGAGAGAGGTGAGAGAAAAAAGATTAAAAACTCTAAAAAAGAAATAACCTAAAGTAGTATGACTACATTTAAGCATAAAATTTCTTGAGGTACAACCCGTTGATGGGTTCCTTGAGTGAGAGGCCTTCTGGGGAGGCCAGGATGTATGCGCCTTTGGTGAGGCAATGTTGGATGATGTAAGGGCCATGCCAAAGTGATTCGAACTTGCCGTGGACAAAGGTATCATGGGCGATATCATAGGCCAGGACGAGGTCGCCTTCGCGAAATGAGCGAAGGTTGACATGGCGATCAAAGGTAGCCTTGGATCGTTTTTTAGCTGCCTCGTTGTTCTGTAATGAAGATCAATGATCTTCATCCAGCGACTCCAAGTCAGCAAGCGTTGCTCCATTGGAGCAGTGTCAGGTAATAGCTCAATTGCGGTGCGAAGGGTGGGGATTTCACACTCGATGGGAAGAGTTGCCTCGACCCCATGGACTAAATGGAATGGCGTAAAACCTGTAGTGGTCTTTACTGCCGTTCAATAAGCCCATAGCGCGGAAAATAACATATGATGCCAATTGGTTTTATGTTTATTAACCATGCGTTGTAACATGGTCTTGAGGACTTTGTTCACTGCCTCGACCTGTCCGTTGGACTGTGGGTAATATGGTGAGGCAAACTCATGAGAGAAGCCTAACCGAGAAGAGAGTTTGACGAAGATCTCATTCTCAAAGTGTTTCCCATGGTCGGAAATGAGTTGGAGTGTTACGCCAAAACGGGAGATGACGTGGTTAAAGAAGAAGCACGCTACAGTGTCAGTGGTGTTGTTGAAAGTGGGAATAGCTTCGGCCCATTTAGTGAAGTAATCAACGGCGACAACAATGTATTTGTGACCATTCCTGGACAGGGGATTACAAGTCATAAAGTCGATGCCCCATTTACAAAAGGGGCCCGCGGTAATGACAGGGTGAAGAAGAGCGGGGGGTGCTCGGGCTTTGTTGGCGTAGAGCTGACATTGCTCACATCGTTTTACGGCATGAATGCAATCGTGAAATAAGGTAGGCCAAAAATAACCGGCTCGGATAATCTTCTGAGCCGTGGAGATACCCGAAAGATGGCCCCCACATGCGCTACTGTGGCAGTCATTTAAGACTCTGTAAGCCTCGTCAATAGTCAGGCAACGATGGAGAATGGTGTCGACGCCCCGTCGATATAGAATGTCGCCGACGAGGAGGTAGCGAGGGGCCTGATGGCGAATGCGCCGACGATCATCTCGTGATAGGTGATTACCGAACTTTTGAGTTCGTAGGTAAACGAGAAGGTCGCCATACCAAGGATCATTGGAAGCGATGTAAAAGAGATGTTCGTCAGGAAAGTCAGTATTGACGGGGGCACTGGGTGTGTCAGAGGGAAGGGCTGTGACAAGTTCGGCTAGAACAAAGGCCTTCTTACTCTTAGGTGTTGAGAACTCGAGATCGTATTCCTGTAGGATAACGATCCATCAAGCGAATTTGCCGTTAACTTGGCGACGACTGAGCAAGTATTGCATAGGGTTGGAATCTGCGACGACCTTGGTGGTGCGAAGCAGAATGTAGTGGCGCAGTTTCTGGACTGCAAGGACAACTGCAAGAGCGAGTTTCTCTTCGTGTTTATACTTCAAGGGTGGCCCTGAGAGGTTCTTACTGACGTAGTAAATGACGTGTTCATGATTGTCATCTCCTAGCTGGACGAGGACGCCGGCTACTGATACAGCTGATGCTGATATGTAGAGAATGTAGTCACGATTATAGTCAGGTGCATTGATTAAAGGTGCATTTGAAAGCGCTGCTTTAAGATCGTCAAATGACTGTTGGGCATAGTCGTACCAGTGAAAAGGGATGTCGTGACGTAGTAAGCGAAGGAAACCATGTGCGCGGATGGCATAATCAGGAACAAAGCGTCGCATAAAGTTAGCTTTGCCCTGTAGACTCTGCAGTTGTCGTAAATTCCGAGGAGGTGGAATTTCGGTGATGGCTTTGACTTTGAGGGGGTCCACGGTAATACCGCTTTGGGAAACGATAAAACCGAGGAGTCACCCGGTGGTGACATAAAACACACACTTGAGAGGGTTCAAGCGGATGTTGTATTGACGACACCTTTGGAAGATGATTCGTAAATCATCGAGGTGCTGGGTGCGTTTCTTAGATCGAGCGGTGAGGTCGTCCAAGTAGGCGAGGATGATTGCAGCCAGATCATGAAAGATGTATGTCATGGCCCGTTGGAAAGTTGCGTCGGCGTTTTTGAGGCCGAAGGGCATGACACGATATGCAAACGTTCCCCATGGGGTAATGAATGTGGTTTTATATTGATCGGCTGAGTGGATTTGGATTTGGTTATAGCCAGAGAATCCATCCATAAAGGAAAGAGCCTCGTGGCCGGCGCAGTCATCGATAATTTGATCGATAAAGGGCGTTGGAAAATTGTCTTTTGGACATGCATTATTGAGATCACGAAATTCGGTGCAAATGCGAATGGTGCCCTGTTTTTTGTCGACGGGTACAGGGTTGGAAACCCATGAAGTGTAAGCGATGGGGTAAATAAAGCCAACCGTACGTAATTTGTCAATTTCGGCTTTGATAGCTGCGGCTTTGGCTGGGTGTAGCGGTCGCTGTTTCTGGCGAACTGGTGTGATGTCAGGCCAGGTGTCGATGCGATGCTCGACAATAGATGGGTCTAAGCCATGCATCTCTGTGTATGACCAGGAAAAGATATCCCAATATTCTTGGAAGAGAGCTTTATATGCCGTGATTTCCTGAGGAGTGCAAGCTGCTCCAATGATGATTTCTTCGACAACGCCATCTTTAATGGAAATGTCGACTTTGATGGTGGGGGAAATGTTGGCCAGATTACCTTCTTCAAAAGCGTCGGGTGCAGGAATGGGATTGTTGAACCAATCGATAGGCCCGGGTGGGATAAATCTTTGGTTTCGACCGCGTAAATGGGATTGTGGCTAGGAGGCATGAGGGCTTCCTGCGGAAGGAAGAGTGCACGATGATGTAGTGCGTCCCAGGGAGAGTCTGGGCGTTGTAGCTCTTCCAATATGTCTTCGTCGCATTGGAAACGACGGGAATATAATGGATCATGAGGAGTGATCTTAGTGACAGGGTGGTTGCCCCCTGCTGAAGAAACAGAGGGGGTAATGCTAGGGGAGGGTGAGGGTTCACTTGACATAAACCATATATTGAGGTACTGAGGAGTACCTGTGGTGATAGGGTGAAGAGTCTCCGTAGGGGAATGAGTCGGAGAGTTGGGGGGGTTGCGGGGTAATTCCTTAGAGATGTCATCTAAGAACCATGGAGGCGTAGGGAGTGCCTCGGGCTCAGGGGAAATGACGTGAAGATCTGCCAGTGGCGAAGTAAGGTCAATTACTGCCTCTGCGGGTCGGTGCAGCAGGGCCAAGTGACGTTGCCTATATTCTATGATCATAGGACATTGGTATGTAAAATGAGCCAATGAATCGCAAAGAGAGCAAGGGCATCTCATGCGTTCATTGACTGAAGTGGTGACACAGCGAATGTCTGTGATATTTGTTGTGGAGGACGTGGCAGGGCGTGGGTTGTTCTGAAAGTCCTGGCATATGATAGCTAATGCCTGCTAGAAATGTGGCAGTGCTGGACAATGATGGGTGTAGTGGTCATACTCGGAATAGATAGCACATGCGAATTTGGTCCTCAACCCTTTACTACTGGAAGGTTGGGTGGTAGCAGTAGGGCTAGTGGTAGTGATGGGTGTTGTGGGAATTGGAGTGAGGGGAATCAAATTCCGTAATTTCGGTAGTGATGGGCAGTGGTTGGTTTGGTGACCCTCTTTGTCACACAATGCACAAGGTGGTGGGATGCGTGGCGAAAGTGGAGCGGTGGGCTCCTTCTGCTTTCTCCTGCCCCCAGCGGTAGCAGGGGGGGTAGGGAGTATGGGGGTAGTAGGGGTGAGGATAGGAATCGTCACGGGGAGTCTTTCCTGTGGGCGAGGGACCATCTCAGGCGGATGTAAATACCACACTGGGATAGCTAACACCATATTGGGTAGTGTGAGTGTTGCGGCTACCTGGAAAGCTTCTATACTGGGTGGAGGGTAAAAGAAGGGAATTTGAGTGAGGGGTCGGGGAACTGTCTCCCAAATGGGACTAGGCCACTGAGGGGGTGTGGATTCGTGGACTGTGGGGGTCGACGAGTTCGCAGGAGGCTCCTGTGGGAGTGATGCTGCGACTGTTGAGACGTCAGGAATGACTGAAGCCTCCTGAGGAGGATGAGCATCCTCCGTGTGAGTTCCGTTGGATGAGACGACACATACTTGATTAGGGGAAAGAAGTGGTGGTGCTCCATGGTATGTCCCTAACAAGGCTGGATCTTGGAAAATCCCAGGACCCATCTCAACGAGTGGATATGCGTCTTTGTTGGTGTGAATAAGAGGAAGAATGTTATCGAGATTGGCAGATGGGTTTGGCTCATAATGTGAGACTTGGTCAATGGTCACAATCTTCCCGTTGTGGGGGAACATGATTGTCCTAAAGACTGATGATGCCACTGCCTTCATAGCATACATGTAGCTACGTCCAAACAAGATATTGTAATCGAGTTGAGCATCGATAACTTCAATGTCAATGAGAATAGTTTTGCCCCCAAGTTCCACGGGAACATTTTGGAAGAGCCCTTCAGGAGATGATGGTCGTCCGTCATAGGATCGTAATGTGATGGCGGATGGTATGAGTTCCAGGGAACCAAGCTTTTGCCATACTGTTTTGGACATGATGCATGTAGATGCTCCTTCATCGATGATACACCGATGGACGATGATGTTCCGTATTTTTACTGGTACTTGAATAGCGACGGCGGCGGGAAGACGAGGTTCGCAGCTATCAAGGTCAAAAGTGATGAGTCGAGTATTGGCAGGGTCGACTGCCCCCAAGGCGGAAAGTAGTGATTTCCGCTACATGGGACAAGTCTGGAGGACTTCTAGAACTGACATGGCAGCCGGGGATTGTGCTAAGTCATCTACCAAGCTGTAGTTATGTGCTGCCCTAGCCTGTGGATTGTGAACATTCCTGCGCAAGGGGATGCGAGGGATGCGTAATGGTGGTTCGGCCGAAGGGCGAGGGATCATCAACGGGGGTCCCGCTGGTGTAGAGTTTGTCTCTGAAGAGATGGGAGTAGACTCAGCTGTTGTAGGATACTGACGATTGCGTGTTTGCAAAAGAATTTCTTCCTCACTGGTGAGGAGAATTGTCCGTTCTGCTGGATTGTTGGGGTTATGATATTGGCCCACCTGAGGTGGGGGATGCTGCATGTCATGTTGGGTGTTTATGACACCTTGATGTGGGATAGGATTTTGAAGCACGGCGGGTGGGGGGTGTTGCGCATATTGTTGTTGTGCCTGCTGAGGGGCAGGTTGCGCTGGGGAGGGGGGAAGGTTCCCAGAGTCTTTCAACCTTTTGAAATCAACGATCTAGGGGCAATGGTGAGTGTAATGACCGTACATGCCACAAAGAGCACAAGGGTGGATGGTTTTAACAGTATTCCGTCCTTGGCTTTTGTTGTTATTGCCCTCTTGGGGGTTTTGGTTCCCTTGGTTCGGGTTGCCCCCAGTGGGTGTACGCTGTGGGGGTTGATTCCCGCCTTGACCAGGGTTGTTGTTATTTTTGTTCCGTCCTTTCTTCTTAGCATTGTTTGAAGGGTTGGCTGTGTTCAATTGTTCAAAATTTTGGTATTGTTGAGCAGCCGACGGTTGAACAAAATTTACCCCCGCATGTGGGTGTGGGGGAGTTATGGGTTGTGGAGGACCGGGAAACGGAAAATAAGGATTTTGTGGTGGTGCCGATCCGTAAGGTACATAGGAAGGATGTGTGCTTTCACCAGTATTATAAGCGGATGTTGAGGGAGTACCACTATTTGAAGGAATAGGTGGATGTATGGGGGGTGCCGGTGGTGGTCCACTGATGGGTGGAGGTATAGCAATAGGATACGGCTGTTGATAAGGGGGTGGGGGAAAGTAAGGAGTGCCCCCATATGCCGGCGAGTATTGAGGTGTTCCATACATCGGTGGTGGTTGGGGTTGTGGACCATGGTGTGTGGTGGCATCAATTAGTCCGTCTGCTGAGTGAGACATCCCAGGTTTGTCCTGGCCAAATGGCACAAGTTTTGGAAGATCAGGAAGTACTGTGTACAAGTATCTCGACTGTGCATAAATGAGGTCATATTGTTGAGCCTTGATGATGGCTTCCTCTTCAGATTGTGGGAAGGTAGAAGCTACATCCTTACCAAGGAGAGCGACAAGTGATCTAAGAAACCAATCGAGACATTGCTGTTTGGTGGTTTCTGCTTTACACAAACTACGTCGCCTACGCCACTCATAAATGTGGTCAGCGATGTGGGTGGCTGAGCTCTGTTTGAAGTTAGACAGTAGTTCTAGACCGTTGTCATGGCAGATGGGTAATTGGAAGAAAGTTAAGAATGATTTGGCTAAGGATTCAAAGGTCGTATGGGACCCTGATTTTTCTTCGACATACCATTTGGCTGATGGGCCAGTAAGTGTGCGTTGAAATAATCGCAGTCTGACGGAATCATCCATAATGCTATTGGAAGAACACCATAGATGAAAGGTCATGACATGGTTGGCGGGGTCATCCCCTGCCTTTCCTTCAAACTTTGGTATGTCTGAAGGAAGTTTGGTTGGCATTGCAGGCCAAGCGACATCATGCAATATAGGATCATTGGTAAGCTTGGTGAGATCCGGTATGTTGAGAGAGGCCAAGTATGGCATCTGTAGTGGGGTGGGAATATTAGTTCCAGCCATATTGTGTTGTGAACCTGACCCTTGATGGGGACTAGGTGGGTTGGTGCTTCCTCCTTGAGAGGAAGT
>ML792013.1:182454-192936 GCA_009831015.1 Picea engelmannii
ATCATTTTTCTGCAAAAATTTCTGACCCCACCCACTCCCTTTTCAGTTCACCCATCCTCATGGCCCATACCCGTAGCCAAGAACTAGAGTCTCGCTTCAACACCTTGCAATCTGGTTTCCTCGAGACCCAACAAGAAGTGCAAGCCTATATAAGGATGCCTCCTCATGGTGAAAAGGGGATGGAGAAATTGAGAAATACCTAACTTATGATCTAATAAGGAAAATAAGGAGACATTGAAGGCATCAAACTTATGATCTAATAAGGAAAATAAGGAGACATTGAAGGCATCAAACTTATGATCTCATAAGGGAGATAATCATTGAAGCGTAGTCATTTTGTTTGTAGATCATTTGAGCAATGGGTTGGACAAGGAGAGATGGAAGAGGCTGTTGCAACTTCATCAAAATTTTGTAAGTATCTCTATTTGAGTTCTCATTAATACATGTGCTTGGCCTCTTTTCGTCAATATTGTGTATGCCTACATGAATTTTTCTTTAATGGATAGATCTAGTTTCAAACTAATCATAGTAGAATAGGAAGCATGCTTTGTCTTTGATTGGATTGCAAGACTTGTTGAATATCTTGAGGATCAGAGCTCAACTTGGACTGGATGAGGAAAAACATCAAAGTTAGCACCTTTCTGTCTTGGTCTTAGAAGTTTAGGATCCAAGAGGGAATTTACCTGTCTGCAGGGGGGTTTTCCTTTAACAACAATATAGAGTATTCATTGGGCTGGAGAGTTACATATTCTCAAGGTATGATAATATATGAGGAATTTGACCCATGAGCATGAGGAAACTTATACAGATGAGTTGTGGAGCTCTAGAGTAGATTGGACCAAGTGTCCATCCGCAACTTGGGACTATTCAAAGAGAGGACATAGGATCAACTATAACATGTTCATAGACACTAAGAGGTATTCCTAGGTCTTGGAAACCAATTGTGCATGGGATATATGTATGAGAGATGTTTCCAGGGTTTAAGAAACTATGGATTGATTATATCCAGGAGGAGACTCTGTTAGAGTCTAGGGATGACTTGGATAATGGACTTGGGAAGAATTTTATTGGATGGTCATGAATTGGGTAATAAATATGCTTGACTTGGAGGATTGCATGGTTCTTATACATTGGATACCACTTAAACATGACAGGGGCACAACATTTGTTCGTGAGCTTCACGTCGTGTGACTTAGGTATGTACGAGGACCTTGGTATGAGGACCAGGGATGTAGTACAAGGATCTAGAGTAGTGGTATTCCAGATGGAGTAATGGGGTGTGTTGCGAGTGGAAAATGTCATATGGTTTCCATGAGTGTGTTATAAACCACAACGATTGAGGATTAGGGTTATGCAGTGTTGTTTCAGGATGGTCATGTATTATTTGTTCCTAGAGGATCTAGTTTCATATCAACATTTATTCTTGGATTTAGAGAGGTCCATTATATGAGAGTTGTGGCCAACAGTAGGAGAGAGAGAAATGAGGAGGAGTAGGTAACTCCACTAGTGGTGAGGTAGGTGGCCCCACCAGTAGCACAGGTTGATATGGAGCACGTAAATCCACCAATGGTACAGGATAAGAGGGAGTCATTCTTCTGGATCTAGTGGGGAGTAGAATCCTCCCATGACTGTGCATAGAAAAATGGACAGGGATCAATTAGCTCCATAGGTTGTGTGGACTTAGAGAGAGTTTGACTTTAGAGGGATTCATGAGGCTCAAAGGGAGTCATACTTCATAGGGAGTTAGGAGGATCATAGAGATATTCAATCGCTCAGTGGGAGCCAAACTTCGGGTCCAAATGGGAGGGATGCATATTTGAATACTCTGAGGAAGGGTTCATGGTTTGAGCAGGCTATAAAGATGGTTCAAAGGCATGATAATTTTAGGAGTAGGGTTTCTTCCAGGATGGGATCATGTCAGACCATAAGATTTTCTTCAACAACCAATGATGTAGCTTGTCAGGAGGATTGGAGAGAAGGATTTTCTTTGGTGATAGAGGGAGAAACTAATCAAGTGGATTGGAGAGTATTTGTGGTAGAAACTTGAGTGCAGTAGACAGAGTTACTTCCAAGTGATTATGGAGTGTGGTGATAATATCTCCCTCGCTAAGAGTGGGTATTTATTTTTTTATCTTTGGGAAAGTATTCTAACATGAACCTAGGTATTGGACATGTGGGAATCATCATGAGACACACATTACACTTTTGGTTTGGTGAGAACACCATTGGAATGAAGTTGGGGATTCATGGGATGGACGATGGACTTCATGGATTTTTGATGGGTATTCACACCCACATGTAAGTCTAATTTGTTTTTGACTTTGTGGAGGGGCTTCTATGTTGACCCCTAAGACTTATATATAAAGGAGAGAGGTTATTGTGACAATTCATAAGAGTGATAAGTGTGGAGACATCATGGAGTTAGAATGAGTGAGTAAACACTTATGCTAGGAGGCATGGTGATCTTAGAGAGGTGATTTCATAGCCATGATAGGTGATTCTCTAGCCGACATGTGATTCTATAGCCGCAGATGATTCTGTAGCCACATAAAGTTAGTAGTTCTATGTTTTAGTAGCTGCAGAAAGTCGACAGTTATGTAGATGCAATAGTTTTGTAGCCAAAGGTTTCGATAGATGTAGAAAGTCGACAGTTTTGTAGCCGATGCGGGTCGTTCTATAGCTATAGGTTTGGGTAGCTTTAGAAAGTGGTAGTTTCGGTAGTTTTCGGTGTTTATGAAGGCAGAGGTTTTGGTAGCTATAGAGAGCGACAGTTCCACTAGCCTCAAGTGATTCGACAACTGCAAAAGGTTGGTAGTTCAGTAGCCACAATGGATCTTCAGATTGGAATTGTTTCACGTATTTTGTTGAGTTTGTATTTTGTTGATTTTTCTTTTTTGTGGTGGACAAGGTTGTCCCTAGATTTGGTCAAAGTGTGTTGACTGAGAGGGATACTTTTTCCCTCAGTTTATTTGAATTTGATAAAGGTTACAAAACATAAATTTGTGTCTCAATTGTGTTGATTTTTCACTTTTTGTTTTCGTTGCATATAATTTCAGTTAATAATTTTCACTGTAAAATGATTTAGTGATAACAGCTAGGGTTTTATTGTTAGTTCACTAGGAAACAATTTTTAGATCTAAAAATTAGTCACATAGAGTTGCAAGTGAAAATTGACAGTCTTATCCCCAAGGGATAATAATAGAAACATGTTAATCAAGTAACACATAATAGCGATTTCTTTTTCCTGGAACTTCTTCTCTAAGTAGGATCCACTAAGCATACTCCTACCTCTCTTCATGAGAATTTTGCAAATCCATTATGCTCATGGGTATATACCATTGTCTTATGTCTCTCAATACGATTATCCTTACAAAAATTAACAAACTATGTAGAACAAAACTCAACACCATTATTTTTCCTCAATACCTTATTCTTCCTACCATTTTTATTTTCCAAGAGATCTTTAAGATCCTAAAAGTTACTAAAAAACTCATAAATTTAGTCCTAAGAAAATAAAATCATGTCCTTCTAAGTAATCGCCAATGAATGACACCTAATACAAAGCCTTAGAAATTGAAGGAACTTTAACTGAATCAAATACATGGGAACAAATTAAGATTTGTGAGAATTATAATAAAATTTAACACAATTATGTTACGAATTACTATTTGTGAGAACTAGAATAAAATTTAACACAATTATGTTACAAATTAAAATTTGTGAGAACTAGAATAAAATTTAACACAATTATGTTTTCCATATATACACTTCTCACAAAAATCAAATTCAAGAGTAGAATCCTTTAATCTATCAAGAATTTTGTATATACAGTGCTTGCAAAAATCCAATTCAAGAGTAGAATCCTTCAATCCATCATCAACATTTTTTTTTTCAATCTATATAGGCCCTTCTCACCTATATAGCCCAATCTTTGGTGCCATAAGGTTATCTTCTCTAGGTAACTGGTTTTGTAAAGAAACAACTTGTTTAGGAGGTTCTAAATGTGAAGGTGTAAATCTTATAGATCTATGTGCTACATAAATGAAAGAACTATTGCACTAAATAGTGCATGCATCAATTTGGAACAAAGTGCCAACACTAACACACTTAGCAAGTACCAAACCTCCTTAACCATATTACACATTGTTTTTGAGAAAAAACCCTACACACCTGCACCATTAAGTGTGCTTATTGATATGAGGTTTTATGCCATACCTAGAATGTGCATAACTCTACTAATCCCCTTTACTTCTCCATCAAGGAATTTGATCAAGACCTTACCATAGCCAACTGTGTGCTGAGAAGATAGTCATCACCAAGGTATGCCATCCATCAAATTTCTCATAAACTAAAAACCATACCAATGGTAATTTGTATGGAACGAAGGTACATAGTCTATCAACTATGCACCTGTTGCCAAAGTTGCATTAAAGGCATCTCCACCATCCTCGAGAATATCTTTCATCATGATATTCACTCATTTCCTTCTTATTCTTCTTCTTCTCTTCCTTATAGTCCCTTCTTAAATGCCCAACCTTTCCATAGTTCCAACATTTTTCCTTAGACTTTTGAGGAGACTTATGTTTCCTATAAGATTTTGATCTCTCATTTTCTCTCTTATCGCATTTCTCCTTCGATCTTCCATGAACAACCAAGGCCTCATTGGTGGATTAAGAAGCTTTCCACCTCACCTCCTCTAAGAGTAAAGAAGCCACTATCTCATCAAGCACCAGTGCCTTTATAGTTTCGTTACCATGTTGTCCCATGAATCTCACAAAGAACACAAAAGGGTCATATATCAATCTTCCTCATTTATCTTCACTCCAATAAAGATCGATTGGGTCACAATAGTATTAAATGCATTTAGGTGTTTCGTTACAAAATCACCATCACCCATTCTCAAAGAAAACAATTTGTTTCATATAAAATAGTTACAAATGTATCAACTTCAAGAGAGAGTTGTTGTGGTTTTTTCTTCAAAAACATTCAATCATACCAAATTAGTCAAAGAGAGAATGATAAGACTTGTGACCTTTCTCTCCAACAATGCCCACACTTCATCTTTCATACTAGTGGGTTTGGTTCCACATACTACAACTCATAGATCTTAATGTACAAGAAGATCCATAATCTTCTCCAAGTTAGTGTCAATAAACTTATCCATTTCTAATCTAGATGTGCTAGTCATTTCCCTACAACAAGAATTTTTTTTATGCAAGATCCCACTCAAACAAAGATTAGAAGAAAAACGCTAGCCCCTAACACCTAGGATTTGAGGTAATAAGGCTCTAATACCAAATGAAAGGAAGAAAAGGTGGGGAATATGCTTCCTAAGCTAATCCATGAGAGAAGAATGTGCATAAACTAAAAACAAAATAATTGTAAACACATGAAATAAACAACAAACCATTAAAACCACACTCTTGCCCACTCATTGTATTATTCAACAACTAAATGGTTACACTATAGAGTCTCTATGTTCTCAACAAGAATGTTCAACATTAATTCTGGAGATAAATAACAACATTAAGATAAAACTTACACTGTATTTTCCTCTAACCCTAAATAAATAAACATAATAAATCCCTAAACCATTAATGGTTTTCTATTTCTACGTGTTAGAAACCATCAACCGATTATTCCCTGCCAATACTGAAGAGTACCCTGCATTTATTCTGTACCACGTGAATAAAATCCTAACTATTTTATTATCGTCAAACGAATGTCAATATCGCGAGAGTTCTCGATTTTTCTCAGTATTGTAGAACAATAGTGATCATATTATTCCGCGACTTTTACAACATTTATTCGATCTTTAGAATATCCTGTTCGTCATGCTTGCTTTACGCATGGCGATCACGAGGAACACCACTCATTTTAAATTAATGCTTCTCTACGGAATGCCAATGTGGCTAAGAATCGGTTCTTTCTGTATTTTTCTCAGTACTATAGAATAACAGTGATCGTAATATTCCACAATTTTTACAACATATGTTTGATGATTAGAGGATTCTGTTCCTACTCATCCTTCCTTTACGTATGGTGATCTACTCGTAACATCAATAATTTTAAATTAAATGCTTCCTTCACGCAATTCAGAGCCATTAGGGTTCTTACTTACAAATTGTTATGTTTGAAGATTACAGGCTTCTGTTCCTGCTCATGCTTCCTTTACGCCTGGTGATCTACTCGTCCTTCACGCAATCCATGGCCAATAGAGTTCAAATTACTGATGTCATCCATTCCACGCAAAAAAGGAAAATGTTGGTTTCATATTTCTGCTGATGTCATCCATCTCTCGGGTAAGCACTGTTTTCATGCTATAAAACTGTGAGAGGCCTGCTGCTGGTCTGGTTTCTGTGAGTTCGTACAGATCGTGCGAGGGAAAACGGGCATCTAATTCGCTTTATTTTTCCTTTATATAATGCGCTTTTTCACCGGAATTTGTTTTGTTGGTTTTCGCTCAGAAGAATATGAAACCTTTAAACTTTTGACTTTGCTAAGAAGAATCTCAGAAACTTTTAACGTTTTTAAACCCACTCCCAGCTCACACAATCATTAATCTATCATTTCTCTTCCTTCCATCATGTGAGTTGAAGGTCGAGAGGTCAAATCTGAATAAGTACGCCATGTGCAACCACAAATCTTCCGCCAGATTCGGCTTCTTAAATATTCGACGATAATTTGTACGCAGTTTGGCATTCTTTCTATTCAGAACAGCACCCAAATTCTTTTTAAGCTAGAGAAGGTCCATATCTACAATAACAGACAAATTCTCTCATTTGCTAGGCCCCGGGTTTGTTAATTTTATTTGGCATTTCATATACATGAAATATTACTCTGAAGTGCTGTCCATGGGAGTGAGAATATGTATTTACATCCATAGATTAGACTTTTCAAATTTAGTGATGGATAATGTTTTAGAATTATATTCTATTTTTATTTATAAATAAATATTTAGAAAATAAAAATTATTTTAAAATATAAGATATGGTGTTGGTTAGTTGTTCTATGAAATGGTTTTTTCTCGCCATATAAATTTACATGAATCATTGTTTTTTGTTGTTCAGAGTCCATTTTTGAATGTAGAAATGGATTCCAAGTGCTGAAAAACTCCGAGTGCACTCTCATTTTAGAGAAATAATCCCTTTAAATCTAAGAATCCAACAATTTCTCGCAAGATTTCGCGCAAATATCCTCGGAAAAAATCTTCATTTCCTAGAATGTTTAGCCTACGGCATAAGATAGGCGTTGGCTAGCTGTTCTACGAAATGTGTTTTTTTGTTTTTTTTCATCAGAATCTGACCATATAAATTTACACGAATCATTGTTTTTTGTTGTTCAGAATCCATTTTTGAATGCAGAAATGGATTCAACATGCTGAAAAACTCCGAGGCCACTAAGATTTTACAGAAATAATCACTTAAATCTACGAATCCAACAATTTCTTGCCAGATTTTGGGCAAATATCTCAGGGAAAATTCTTTATTTCATAGAATCTTTGGCCTATGGCATAAGATAGGCACTGGCTAGCTGTTCTGCGAAATGGCTTTTTTCGTCAGAATCTGACGATATAAATTTACATGAATCATTGTTTTTTGTTGTTCAAAATTCATTTTTGAATGCAAAAATGGATCCAACATGCTGAAAAACTCCGAGAGCACTCACATTTTACATAAATAATCACTTAAATATACGAATCCAACAATTTCTCGCCGGATTTCGGGCAAATATCCTTGGAAAAAATCTTCATTCCGTAGAATCTTTAGACTACGACATAAGATAGGCGTTGGATAGTTGTTCTACAAAATGACTTTTTTCGCCGAAATCCAACAATATAAATTTACATCACTATTTTTTGTTGTTCAGAATCCATTTTTGAATGCAAAAATGGATTCAACATGCTCAAAAACTCTTTACAAAAATAATCTTTACCATGATGATAGGTGGGAATATGCATTTTTATTCTCACCTATCTTTACCCTCATGATAGGTGAGACAAGTTTAAATTTGTTAAGTTGAATTATTCCTTCCTAGTTTCTTTTAGATATTTTTAGTTAAGGATTAAGCCATGCATGTTAAAGTATGAACTAATTCTGATTATGAAACTAAGGATGGCTAATTAAATTAGTTATATATAATTGGTGGAGGTCATTTTCAAGGGGTGGTTGGTACTCTGCTTTGAAAAACCTAATTGTTGGGTTTTTTGCATCTTTCAAATTACTCTAATAATTATGTGGAAAGAGGCTTTACAACAAGTATGGGAGATATGTTCATATAACATTGATCTAGGGGATCAAATTTTGCTCAAAATTCAAAGTGCTCGGAATCGCTTCAAATCGAACAGGAGCGTAGGAATCGTCGTCACGAACCCAACGCAACTCATTTGGCTTCAAACAGACGTCAGATGAGAGAGATATCGCGTTCTGTTCAAATCGACAAACAGACAAAAAAAAATGTGCTGACTGTACAGTCCGTACGGATGCTGATGTGGCAGAGCCATACAACACGTGGCAGGTGTTGGTTGGCAGTCGTGTGGACGAGTTGGCGTATGACACGTGGCTTGTTTGTGGCGAATGGGATGGCGACACGTGGCCCAATCAATGGCCGCCATGTGTCACCCGGACATTGGTTAAAACTTGTGTAATTGGCAGGAATCGACCCCGCGACCTCCGGGCAAGGGTATGGCCTTGGGAAGGGCCGCCCAACCGACGCGCCACTATAGTGGTTCTTACCACTATATAGTTTTGTTTTAATTTGAATTGCAATGTGTATTGGATTGGGCGCGGATAGGGCTGGGGCTAAGCCCCAACCCCCGTCCATATATATATATATATATATATATATATATATATATATATATATATATATATCATATGACTACTCGTGCGCGTAGTTCAAACAGAGCCATAACACATATAACCAGTGGTCCACACAACCCATAACACATACGACCAGTGGTCAATACATTGCGCGAGAGTTTTGTTACCAACGGTTATAAAACTGCGCCGACACTTGTCGCTTTATCATTTGATTTGGGACTTGGCCCCTTTTTGTATGTGCACTTGGTTGTATGGTAGGCCATATGCCCACGGACTTGGCTGTTAGGGGCTGGGCATGCCCTAACTGTCCTACAGTACGCATCGTTTTGCGGTTGCGCTCGGTGCTGGGTTTTAACACATATATGTGCGTCGGGGCTAGGTTGAGGAGACAGAGGTGTGTTTTGGCAATCCAGAGACAACACGTTTGAAGGGGAACTTCCAGGAAGCCTATCTTCTTCAATTTTTGGCTAAACTAGGTGCTGAAAAATCCCAGCTAGGGGTTTTTGGATGTTCTGAAGCCATTGGAGCCATCTATTTGGCATTTTGACCACTGTAAAGAACATATTTTAGCACTTTGAGAAAATAATACAAAAGATCCATTGGAAGCTGGACCAGGAGGTGTAGCCCAAGAGAGGGGTGAACTCCTTTATCATTTGTTGTGTTATGTGTTTTCTGTTCACTGTTATTTTCTTTTGTTTTTATGCATCTTGAATATGTAATTTCTATAAAAGTTGTGTTTGCAAAATTGATCCATTTGCATAAGAACACTTGAATTAAAACTTGCAAATATTTTCAAGAATACAGGTCTTATCATTTTCGGATCAAGTTGGTATCAGAGCATAGGTTTTTGAAGACTTGATTATTTGCAGGTGTTTTGTTTTCTGATGCTCACAAGGTTGAAACTCACAAGAGGAGAAGGTCAACTTGTAGAGCCAAGTTCTCATCCTTCAAGAAGAAAGATTATATCATCACCTCAAGCTTCAAGGAGGCATTCACCAAGCATGGCTCATGAAGAGAGTCATGAACATATTCCTACAGAAGATGAAGATCTCAAAAAGGATTTCATGGAAATGAGAGAAATGATGAAACTTTTGATGGAAGAAAGGAATACAAGGTTGCAAGGTGAAGGCTCCAATCCTTCAAAGCACAAGGGAGACAGTGGTGATAAAAATCCAAATGGAAATGGAGGGAATGGTGCTTCTCCACCACCCTCACCTCCTTCTTCTTCCTCTTCTTCTACCAGTTCAAGACCTCTTCCAAATTCTCCAAAAGGACATGGTAAAACTCCTTCACAAATTCCTTTGTTAAAGCTTGATATTAAATCCGAATTGCCAATGTACAATGGAGAGGTAAATGCTGATAAATTGGATAATTGGATTCGTCAGATTGAGGTGTATTGTAGGATACAGAAAATTCAAGATGATGAAACTAAGATTCAACTTGCTTCTTTAAGATTGGATAGTGCCGCACTCATTTGGTGGGAAGCCAAGAATCAAGAGGACATGAAGAAACATGGTAAAAGTTTAACATCTTGGAATGATTTTATTGTTGCAATTAAAAAACAATTTTACCCATTGGCATATATGCAAAAAGATACTATGGGTTGGCAAAATTTTAGACAAGCTAAAGGACAAAATGTGCAAAGCTTTACTCAAGAATT
>ML792013.1:236976-250732 GCA_009831015.1 Picea engelmannii
CACTAAGAATCCTTATACGAGATTTGAGAAATACCAAAGAGCCCTCATAAATTTCATTGGCCACATCACTAGATTTTATTGTCACTTTGATTTCCAATGCGCAATGCCATCTATCACATATATCTAATTAAAAGGATAGAATGCTTGAATATTATAGGCAAATCTATATAAAAATCATGTTAGAGACATCAACATTTCAAAACAAGATTTGATGACATTGCTTACTGACCTATTTATGGGGATGAATTACCCAACAACAATAAGGGGTACTCCCTGGTACACAGTTACATGTTGACTATGTACCTTTTGGTTTAGGAGACCCATCCATATTCTAGCCCAGTTTCCATTACTGATTATGATGATGAATATATATGGTAATGCAATATATATATGTATATGAAGACTATGTATGAAAATAAACATAATCTACTTCTAATCTATCATATTCTATCCTAGCTAGCAAGCTATCATAACCTAATGATTTGTAAATGCAACCAAACTTCCACGGGACCCCAACTAGATAGTTGTTATGGAGGTGCAAAATTCAAAACATATGCATACAAATATATAACCAGAAAAGTCTAAACTATATTTCTACATACATTACAATTCATATACTCATGACATATGAAATATAAGAAAGAGTAACAAGACTGTAAGAGAGACATATATTTCATTAGATTAGTCTATAAACAAACATATCCTTACAACCCATGTGGACAACATACATTCCGCATAATCGCAACACATGAAAGTTCTTCTCCCTTTAAAATATGGTCCCTGAGGGCTTCTCAATATTCAATCACCATGTATTTTCTCCAAAAAGAGTTATAGAGTGTATACAAATCTTGAACAACTCCTTCAAAGAGGTTCTCTTCCCAAATTTATACAGTTTTTCTAATTCCCTTGTGACTTCTTTTGTTCCTTATAAAGAAGATGTTACAAAATTGTTCACCTTCCCTCTATTTGGTGACATGTGTACAAGGCAATGAAAAAATTGGAGGTGGTTCAGAAAATAGAATAACATTTAGGTAAGAACAATTTCAAATTGCTATTTTTTCCTATTCACAATATTTTATCTCTGATGTATGTGGTCCAAACTTCCAGTTGATCGTATAGGGAGATGATCCTATGTTAAGCCAACTCTTCTAGTTAAGTCGTATGGATGGCTATGTTTTCATTGAGGATCTACATATCCTTTGATAGTGTAGCAATGAATGTATGGATCAAAGTATGAACTTTAGTGAGTTGTATAAGGTGCGTCTCTATTAAGTTAGTGGTTACTTTGGTGGCTGACTTAGTAACCTTCGGTCGATGGCTTATGCTGTCCTATATTTTATCCACTAGTTCCTCCATGATGAGATTCTCTCCAGGCTCCTCTAACTCGGGAAGTCGACACCCTTCGACCAATTCATGTGCAACCTTTTGCAGTTTTTAACATATTTCCATCAAATTGGTTATCTCTTTATATTCCCTTTGTCCGACCTGTTGACAGTGCTCGAGTGAATAGAGGTTTGTCATTCTCTCTATGCCTAAGCGACGATAGAGTTCAATTGGTGCATACAGATTTTCCATGATCCATCTGTCGATGTCATTAATTCCCTCCCGGATCATGTTGAATTTTGCGATCTTTGTTTTCACCTTGTCGTGTTGATCTATGATGGTGGCATCTTCTTGCTGGAAGAGGTGCAAGTGCACATGCATGTCTATAATAGCCTCTTCCAACTCAGTTCTAAATTTCTCATCACTTTCCTTGAAGCTTTTCACGCTACTTTCATCGATATTTATCTGTTCAAGATTCTCCTCAAGCTACCTGATCCTAACCTCTTTCTCTAGATTTTTCTAGCACAAGTTTTGAACGTTATCTTTAGTGGCATTCATGAAGGTAGTGTCAGCTAAAGTTGTGGAAATCTGGTCTTCTCTAACATTCCATGTTATAGGGGTCTATGTGAGAATTCAGATTGGATTCCCCCCTATCATTAGAACCTTCTTCTCTTGTTCTTGTACAATCCTTGTTGACGCTTTGTCGTATGTGAATTTCCTTAGGTTGGGTACTTTTATTAGTCTAAATGGAGCATTAAGCCCCAAATCTAGTCCATTGAATGGTGTATGATTGTTGGCACCTCATGTTGATATCTTTGGGATATCAGTGTCCATTGGGACTATCTCATTATTCTTGGATTCTTTGTTCCTTTTTCTATGTTCTTATTCTCTTGCTTTATTGATAGATTCTTTGGTTTCCTTTTATGTTGTTTATGTTGTTGCTATGGATTCTTCTATCGCCTTTTCAATTGCTACCTTTTGTTTTACTTATTTTTGAGCAATTGTTGTTGTTGTTGTTATGTTAAATTTATCCTTGTCTTTATATTCTTCTATAATATTCCTCCTTTTCTCGGCATGATCATTCTTCTTCTTGTGGAATTTCTCTTTCTTTATCCTTTTTCTATTAGTTATTGTTTCCTCCTCTTCTACAAATCCTAACTATGGAGATGTAGTAGCGACATATGTCTTTTCCACTGCATATTCTTCTGCTTTATTTCCAGCCTTCTCTCATTCTTTTTCTTCATCTGCGATCCTCCCTAAGGGTCTACCTCACCTTTTTAATATATATATGATTCAATATTGAAAAGATTGAGATTTTTCAAAGAAAAAAATAATTTTCAATAACAAAACATTTAGATTGTAAAATTTAATCTATATTTAATAAAAATGATTCTTTAACCTTTAGTCTATCTTCCCTAGGTCCCTATTCCTACCCCTAGGCACCTTCGAACCATTTAACCCTATGTTTGGGCCAGATTAACCCTTGGCCCCACATTCCCTTGGCCCATAAACATATCCCTTGGCCCCTCATCTGTTAACAAAGTTTATAAACCTTTTTCCACTAAACAATCCACTCAAAAGACATTTTTGGAGAGGAGAGCTTCCCTATACACTGACAGGGAGCATTGGTGCTCTGTGCACACTTTTAGGGGAGCGTTATAACACTCTGGTGCCCCTTTTGGGGGGGCACTACCTTTTCTGGGTGAAATTTGGTTTGTTGATAAGAATGAGGGAGAGATCCCTTCAATCTCTAAAGGAAGTTGGATTCAAATCCTTGGTCAAGCCATGATCTTAGGGAAGATTCATAATTGAAGGAGGAGAATCCTCAACTTACCCCAAATATATCTCAAGTGGTTGGGCCTCTCTAAGCCTATATAAGGAGGCCTTCTCATGGTGAAGAGGGAGGAAAGTATTGTGAAGCATCTAACTTATGATCTCATGAGGAAGATGTCATTTGGAACATCAACATTCTGTGTGTGAACTGTTTAAGCAAGGGTTTGGACAAGGAGAGCTTGATGAAGCTGCTGCACTCACATCTATGGTTGTAAGTAACACTTTATTCTCATTAATACAATCAATGCTTGACCTGTTTCTTTCAAAATTTTACTTGTTCCATATAAGTTTGTCTACAGTAGATGGATCTATCTTTGAGCTAATCTCAGTAGAATAGGAAGTCTTTTGTACTTTTGTTTGTTTTGCAGGACCTATCAAGGAGCTCAAAGATTGAAGCGCAGCCTGGACTTTGCAAGGACAAACGTCGTTCATAAGGTACATATCTTCCTCTTTCTCTTTCATTTCATTAGTTTGATTAGATCTAAAAGGAAGTCAGTGTCCATGTTAAGCACTTTTTGTCTTGGTCTTAGAAGTCTAGGGACCTTGGGAGAATCCACTTGTCCACAGGGGGTTTTCTCTTCAAAAATAGGATGTTCTAAGAGAAAGTAGATGTTCTAAGAGAAAGTGTTTTTCATCTTTAACCCTCTTAGTGTGAGGGATCATTTTAAGGAAATGATGGAAATTTATCTCAAACTCTAGAAACCTTGGAGAATATTTCTAGTCCTTAATATGCAAACAATAAAATGTCTGGTGATATTTTTGTGAAAACATTCAAATTTCTAAGGATTTTATATAGGTTCTATAAAAGTTGAGCTATTTCTCACGTAAAAAAAAATATTCTAGATAAAATTTGGGCTAATCATTTATAGAAAAAAATGGAAATTAGTGAATCGTTTTTTGGGAAAAATCATGGGAAAATAGCCCATGGGTGATAGAAAGCCCCTAAAATTTTCTAAATTCTTTTAACAGACCATGTTTTAGGAATGACCCAACACCCTATTTCACTATGTATCTCATGAGAGTTCGTTCTTTTTTCAATAGTGTTGATTTTCTTCTTTAAGCTAGTCAAAACTGATAGATACTTTCTATCTTCTAGATTAGGGTTGATCACCTACTTATAGTATCTTAATGTTATTTTATCCTCTAATTATTTATCCCACCACAATTTCTCCTTGTATTTAGGTGCAGTAATATTTTTAATTTTATCATTATTGTGACCTTCTCATTGATTTCCTATTGATTTAGCCAATATTTTCCATTTTTATGCCAACCTCGCTTCATTGACAAGTGGTTTTGTCTAGGATTTTGATGTAGAAGCATCATAAGCAAGACAACAAAGAAAGTGCAAAAGCAGAGGACATCTGGATATGTACCAGCGTGCATTTTGAATTTGAAAGGATAATGCATTAATGTAATATCTTTAAAGGATGTATTCACATTTATGTTTTGAGTTGTAACACAGATCTTGAGCGTAGCTCTCATCTGTTTGTTGCAATAATTTATTGTAATAAAGGTAAAATGGTTGTAGAATTTATTTTCGATTATATAGCTTAGAGTGCAGGAGGGAAAACTCGAGAAAGCTCCCTTATATGTATTTCATTGTGTGATTATTCTCATTGTAAT
Organism: Picea engelmannii; assembly: GCA_009831015.1. Taxonomy (NCBI): domain Eukaryota; kingdom Viridiplantae; phylum Streptophyta; class Pinopsida; order Pinales; family Pinaceae; genus Picea; species Picea engelmannii. Next base: position 241,756 of record ML792013.1, read on the forward strand.
AATTAGAGAGCTGTAGAGTCAAAGAGAAGAAAAGAGATTGCAGAATTGGTGTGCATAGATAGCTGTTGCTATTGAACCCATGTAGAGATGCACTTGGACTAATATAAGAAAGATTTGATCCAATTTCATGGTGTTGTGGTGATTATTGTTTGCATCTCTTAATGGTATCTTTATAGTTAATTTTAGTCTGTGTTATGCATTTGTTTCAATGCTGGGTATGTGTATGATTTCATGTTGAATGTATGAAGTCTGTGGGAGGAAGATAATGAGTTTCAATTGTTTCTTGTCCTGAGAATTCCTGCAAGGAGTGCAGTGAAGGTCCGCAAGGAGTGCACTGACAGTTTTTGAGTTTTACCTGAGAAAATATCAGGAGAGATGTCGTTCTTAGCATACCAGTAGAAGTGTGAATATATCACAGAGGCATGCAAGGAGTGCGCAGGAAGGTTGAAGTCTCATACTTTTCCAACCCAAGGGAGGGGTTGAAGGATTTCTGTCACAAGGAGTGTACAAAAGAGGAAAGAGTCAGATAACTAGAGGTTATCGTGAGTGCCACAAGGAGTGCGTGCAAAGAACCCTTGGAATTCTTGAGTTTGCAGCAGAAGCCAAGCTTAGAAGGAATAGAGACTTTGAGAGATCCAAAAAAAAGAAGAGGGTTGAGGTCACCTCGTAGAAGTCGACCCCAGAAGAATTGACACCAAGTCCTTTGGCTTGGAGCTATTGATAATTCAAATGCGAGAACTTCATGCTCGATTAGATGCTATGGAGACAACACAGAGATGAGCCATTGATATAGAATATGTCAGTGAAGATGAAAGTGAAAATGAGGCTAGAGTTGAAGAATAAGTTGTAGTCGAAGATGTTGCATTAGAACGTCTATTCAGAGTTGTTGCAAGAATAGGTGTCAGAGAAAAAATGGACATCCCGATGTATGAAGACAACTTAGACGTTGAGGAGCTACTAGATTGGTTTAGAGCTCTGGATAAATACTTCGATTATGAACATATCGAAGAAGACACAAAAGTTAAACATGTTGTCACTAGATTGAAAGGGCATGCAACACTGTGGTGGGATGAACTACATGCTGACAGAAATTGCAAAGGAAAACAACGAATCAAAAAATGGGATAGGATGGTCGCAGAAATGAAGGCCAATTTTATACCCAAAGACTATCAAATTATCCTGTTTCGAAGAATGTAGAATTTGAGACAGAAGGGGATGATAGTGAAGGAATACACTGAAGAGTTTTACAGACTTAATATCAAAGCAAGTCGTCATGAGAGTGATGATAAAAAGGTCTCCAGATACATGAATGGTCTGAGATATAACATTCAGGATGAGATGAGCATGGTGAAAATAAAAAATGAGGAAGATGTTTATCAAATTGCTTCTAAGGCAGAATAAAAATTGGCCCAAAAGCAAGCTCAAAGGAGCAGAGGTAGAAGTCAGAGAAGAGTCAAAGCAATTGCCCAAGATAGAGTACAGAATCCCAAGGATGAAAAGAAACCCCATAACCACCCAGAAAAGAGAGGAAGTTCACAAGGAGGATAGTATGACAATAAGAGCACTTTTCCACAAGAAAGAGGAAGAGGCAGAGGTAGAGGCAGAGGAGGCAAAATAAAGTGTTTTGTTTGTGGAAAGATCAGACGAAAATCTTTTGAATGTCCTGTTAGAAAAAGCGATGGAGGAGGTGAAGCTCACATTTCATAAGCGCAAAGGAGGAATGTTGAGGCAGACGATGCAGAAGGCAGAAGATCCTTAATGATGAGGAAAATTCTCTTGAAACCAGAGAAACAGGAAAATAATCCAGTCCATAGAAACATTTTGTTTATAACTACTTGCAATACCAAGGATAGGGTTTGTAAGGTAATTATGGACATGGGAAGCACATATAATCTAGTATCCACAGAAATGGTGGAGAAGATGGAATTGGAGACAGTTTCACATCCGAGCCCATACAAAGTCTCGTGGTTGAAAAAAGGACATCAGGTAACTGTCACTAAACAATGTTTAGTTGAATTTAATATAGGGGAATACAGGAATAAGATTTTGTGTGATGGACAAAGGAATACAGGGATAAGCAAGTCCAAGATTTGATGGACAAAGAATTGGTTAGAGAAATATTGAGTCCATGCGCTGTAACAACAATGTAAAGTCCAAAGAAGGATGGTGGATGGAGAATGTGTATAGACTCGAGGGCTATAAACAAAATCACCATCAGGTACAAATTTCCTTTACCGAGGATGGATGACTTGATGGATTTCTTGAGTGGAGCAACGTTTTTTTCAAAGATTGATTTGAAAAGTGGATATCATCATATTAGAACGAGGGAAGGTGATGAATGGAAGACAACATTCAAGACAAATGAAGGATTATACGAATGGCTTGTCATGCCATTTGATTTGATGAATATGCCAAGTACTTTTATGAGGTTAATGAACAAAGTCTTGAAATATTTCATTGGAAAGTTTTTAATTGTGTATCTTGATGATATACTAATCTTCAGTAAGACTGAGGAAGAGCACTTGAGACACTTAACTCTAGTGATGAGGAGGTTGCAGCAGGAGAAGTGCTAATAAATCTGAAAAAGTCATCTTTCATGAAGAAAGAACTCATTTATTTGGGGTTCATGATATATTTGAATGAGTTGAAGATAGATCCTGAGAAGGTAAAAGTGATCAAAGAATGGTCGTCACCAAGGAATATATTTGAAGTCAAAAGCTTCCATGGATTATCCAGTTTTTATAGGAAGTTCATCAGAAATTTCAATGGAATTTTTGCACCAATGATGGACACACTCAAGAAAAGACATAAATCTTTTTATTGGACCGAGGAAGCAGAGAAAAATTTTAAGTTGTTGAAAGAGAAGATAATTGAACAACCAGTTATGGGTTTGCAAGATTTTAGTAAGACATTTCAAGTGAGATGTGATGCAAGTGGGTTTGCGGTTGGAGCAATCTTAAGCCAAGACAATAGACCAATTGCATACTTCAATGAGAAGTTGAATGTTTCCAAGATGAAATATTCCACGTATGATAAAGAGTTTTATGCAGTCTTACAAGCGCCGAAGAAATGGAGGCATTACTTGGTTCCGAAAGAGTTTGTCTTGTATAGCGACAACCATGTTTTACAATTCATAACTCGATAGGAGAAATTGAATTAGAAACATGCGAAATGGGTTGAATTTATACAAAACTTCACTTTTGTTATAAAGCACATTTCTGGAACTACTAACAATATTGTTGATTGAGCATAATTTTTTTTATTCTGGAGGAGTTTCGTGTGAAGACCTTAGGTTTTGATAAGCTTAACGATATGTACAGAGATGATTCAGATTTCAAGGATGCTTATGAAGCATGTGAGAATCCTATTTTAAGAGACATAAGCCAATGGATTGAATACTTAATCAAGGATGGATTATTATTCAAAGAAAATCAGTTGTGTATCCTGAAGAGTTATATAAGGCATAATATTCTAAAGGAAAAACATAGTGGAGGATTGGCTGGACATTTCGGCGATGACAAAACATTCGCACAACTGAACAATTTATATTACTGGCTAGGGATGAGGACATATGTCAAGAAATTTTTCAATGAGTGTAGAATTTTCCACCACACAAAGGGAAAAAGACAGAATACAGGATTGTATCAACCATTGCTAGTACCAGAGAGGCCTTGTGACGCGATAACCATGGATTTTGTGTTAGGAATGCCAAGGACATAGAGAGGTTATGATTCCATATTTGTGGTAGTCAACATATTCTCAAAAATGGCACATTTCATTCCATGTCATAAAAATAGTGATGCAACAGACATTGCAAATCTGTTTTTCAAAGAAGTTGTTCGACTTCATGGCTTACCCAAGAGTATTGTTTCAGATCGAGATACCAAATTTGTTGGTCATTTATGGAGGACGTTGGGGACGAATTTATCTTTTAGCTCAGCATATCACCCTTAGACGGACAGACAAAATGAGGCAGTAAATCGAAGTTTAGGGGATTTGATGAGTAGTTTAGTAGTTGAACATCATAGTCAGTGGGATCAGATTCTGCCACAAGAGTAATTTGCATACAACGATTCACCTAAAATAAGCATAGGGTAGAGCCCATTTGATATAATGTATGGAATGCATCCAAGGGGAGTGTTTGATTTGAGATACTTAAAGAAAACCAGGATTAGAAGTGTTGGAGTCGAAGATTTTGGAGTAGAGATGCAAGAGCTCCACAGTAAAATTAGAGAACAATTAAAGAATTCTAAACAGGAAGATAAGCATAGAGAAGATGAACGTAGAAGAGAACTTCAGTTTGAAGTGGGAGAATTAGTCTTAGCGCACCTGAGAAAAGAAAGGTTCCCAAGGGGAATGTATAATAAATTGAAGATGAAAAAGATAGGTCTGTGTAAAATCATAAGGAAATTCGAAGCAAATTCCTATGAGATAGAGTTTCCAAATGATGTGGGCATATGACCCATATTCAATGTAGCAGATCTGTATCCTTACAGAAAAGATGAAGCCAAAGGCGAAGAAGATCATAAAGAAGTTCAATGGGCCAGACAGATGCCTGTAGCTTAAAAGCCACAGATGGAAAAGGTCATTGATAAGAGAATTAGAAAAAAGACCCGGAGAAAGATATATTTTGAGTATTTTATCAAATGGAAGGGACACCCGATTGAATATGTCAGTTGGGAAAGCGAAGCGGAGATCCAGAAACATGAATAGACGGTTCAAGAGTTCATGAACAAGATTTCATGAATTTTTCATCCAAAGGAGTATGATGCAAGAACATTGTAAGCAAGCTAACAAAGAAAGCGCAAAAGAGGAGGATAGCTAGATATGCACCAATGCACATTTTGAAAACATTTTGAATTTGAAAGGATAAGACATTAATGTAATATCCTGAAAGGATGCATTCACATTTATGTTTTGAGTTTTAACAGAAATCTTGAGCGTAGCTCTCATGTGTTTGTTGGAAGCATTTATTGTAATAAATGTAAAGTGGTTGTAGACTTTATTTTTTATTAGATAGCTTAGAGTGTAGGAGGGAAAAGTCTAGAAAGCTCCCTGGTATGTATTGCATTGTATGATTATTCTCATTGTAAGAATTAGAGAGCTATAGAGACGAAGAGAATAATAGAGATTGTAGAATTGGTGTGCGTAGATAGTTGTTGCTAGTGAACCCATGTACAAATTCACTTAGACTAATATAAGAAAGATTTGATCCAATTTCATGGTGTTGTGGTGATTACTGTTTGCATCTCTTAATGGTATGTTTACAGTTAATTTCAGTGTTTTATATGCATTTGTTTCAATGTTGTGTATGTGTATAATTTCACATTGAATGTATGAAGTCAGTGGGAGGAAGAGAATGAGTTTCAATTGTTTCTCATCTTGAGAATTCCTACAAGGAGTGCAGTGAAGGTCTGCAAGGAGTGCGTTGAAATTTTCTGAGGTTTACCTCAGAAAAGATTAGGAGAGATAATGTTGTTCTCATACCAACAAAAGTGAGAGTATAGTATAGAGCCATGCAAGGAGTGCGCAGGAAGGTTGAAGTCTTATACTTTTCCAACCCAAGTGAGGGTTTGAAAGATTTCTGTCACAAGGAGTGTACAGAAGAGGAAGAAGTGAAATAACCAGAGGTTATCGTGAGTGCCACAAGGAGTGCGTGCAAAGAACCCTTGGAATTCTTGAGTTTGCAGCAAAAGCCAAGCTCAGAAGGGATAGAGAATTCGAGGGATCCGAAGAAAAGAAGAGGGATGAAGTCACCTCATAGAGGTCCCAGAAGAATTGACGCCAAGTCCTTTGGCTTGGAGTCATTGACAATTCAAACGGATGGTGGAATTTCTTAGAGGGAGGAATACCAAAATTATGTGAGCCATTGGATCTAGTAGATCAACGGGAAGGATAAGGTTGATAACCTTTCAACGCTCACAAGCCCAGGAGGGATAGTATCCGTTGGATCTGGATCAACGTGAGTCGTTGATCTCTTGAGTTCAGATCTCAGCATTTCAAGAGTTGGGAGTTAGAGCATTTGGCTTGTGTTACACAAATAGTCTTGACATCGTGAAACGCGAAGTCGCGATGCAATTGTGGTTGTCGATTGAGGAGGCAAAAGACCGTCAAATCTATTCCTGGAGAGAGGTCCCACATCGGGTTTCATGGTTTTGTAGATGTGAAGTGTTGGATTTGTATCACGCCAACACCCCCGAAATCGCGATTCGCGAAATACCTATTCGGGTAAAGGTTGTGGTCACATTAGTTGGTCACGTGGGTAAGAGTTCACGCCAAGTGCTTGCTTCCACAGGCGTAGCTCCTAAGAAGGACATGTGGTTACAAGTGTGAAGATTCCAGTTGGGACTCGAAGAGCCATTTTGGTTCAAGGGGAGATTAAGAACGATCCTTAGACCGGGAGGTCAAGCAGAACCTGCTGAGGTAGGGGTGTTGCGTCAGATTTGAAGCAATCCTAGGAAGCATCTTGTCTTTTGTCTCTATCTTGTTGTGGTACATTACATACATAATCATAGTTGTTCTCTCAATAAGGGATCCTAGGAAGCATCTTGTCTTTTGTCTCTGTCTTGTTGTGGTACATTACATACATAATCATAATTGTTCTCTTAATAGGGGAAAGACTTGTTTCTATGAGAATATGATGGTGTATTACCTTTAAGTTCAATATTATAAGTTCTAAAACACTTTTAATTTTTCTCTGTATTTTCTAAACAACCCTCTAACTTATAGATATATATAAAAATATACTAGTGGATAACTCTTATATTACAATCAGTTTCTTAGAACAGTCCTACTATGACTAAAGTAGACACTTTCTCCATTTTACTCAATATTATTAAAAAGTAACAACGATCATATTATTCCGCGACTTTTACAACATTTATTTACACTAGCACAACCACATGATTGTGGCTGATGAACGCCTAAAGGCTAATTCCATTTACAAACCCTAATTAGGGTTTCTCTTATAATTAAGGTTCATAAATGAAATATGCATATCTGACAGCGATATAATTAAGCATATAGGGGCTTCCGCACTGCAAGATATTAGATATTATTTTTGGGATTAACTGCGTAGTGTAAGTCATTAATCTATGACCCATATTCATGAGTATAGATTAATATGGGTCATAGATTAATGACTTACACTACACAGTTAATCCCGAAAATAATATCTAATAGCTATATAATTGTTGATGTCGAAAAAACCTATTGTACTATTTCTCTCCCCCAACCGAACAAAATGTCAAACAATCAATCCTTGTACTGACATTGAATCAGAATCGTGCTAGTCCCACTGCAGTGTAGATTTCCGACCATTGACCAAACCACCAAATTTCAATACCAATCAAAAATTAATTTATGGAACCAAATAGTCAATATCATTCATGACGTTGTGATGTGATGTTGATTGATTGCACCCGGAAGTGGTTTTTGTTAGGTTGGTGGGAGCACACGGCTAATCCCTTTATTTATTAACTAAATGAAAATGAAATATATCTTCACGCTTTAGTTGCCACATGATACTGTATAATAATTCCAGTGCGCCGCTGTTATACACATGTAAATAAACCTAATTCTTCGTATAATTCCCATGGTACGAATAAACAGAATCAATGGGCATTGAAGACAAAAATATACATATTTTAAATATGTAGTTCACTTTTTATAATCATGTGTTTTATGAGCATTGTTCAACGTTTCATATTCATGTGTGATGAATATATAAAAATAACACATGAACCACCGCCATGCTAGTTGAAACGCTCTGCGTGCTAGTTCCTGCGTCCAGGAATGTGGCAATGTAGAGTTTTATACATATTAATTTTTTTTAATCAATTAATCTGTTAATCAATGGTTAGAAAAGTAATTTTTTAATTATATTAAGTAAATGTGAAAAAGTAAACAAGGTAACTGAAACATTCAGAAATGCAAGGAAGTTATGAGCATTAAATTTCATGAGAGTACGACTAAAAATATACCAGCATCTTCAATTGTTAGTCATAACATTAGAATTTTAGATTAAAAGGTGATTAATTCTGCCCATTATCATAGGTGTACCACCCATTTTAAATTAACGCTTCTTTACGTGATGTCAATGTGGCTAAGAATCGATTCTTTCTGTATTTTTCTCAGTACTATAGAAATCGTTATATTCCACGATTTTTACAACATATGTTTGATGATTACAGGATTCTGTTCCTACTCATCCTTCCTTTACGCATGGTGATGAGTCATTAGGGTTCTTACTTACAAATTGTTGACATCATCTATCCCACGTAACAAAGGAAAATATTGGTTTCATATTTGTACCGATGTTAAGACCAGAAAGGACTGTTTTCATGCTAAAACTGTGAGATGCTGTTGGTCTGGTTTTTGGGAGTTTGTAGAGATCCAACCGAATAGATCGTGGGAGGGAAAACGGGTCCAATTCGCTTTAACTTTTACTTTATATGAATGCTCTTTTTCACGCGAATTCGTTTTAGTGATTAATACGAAACCCTAACTTTTGAATTTGCGATGAAGAATCTGACACACTTTTTAACATTTTAAACACAACCCGCAGCTCACACAATCATCACTAACCTATTATTTCTCTTCCTTCCATCCTGTGAGTTGAAGGTCCAGAGGTCGAATCTTAAGAATTACGCCATGTCCGACCACAAGTCTCCGCCGCTGCCTGCAATCTACCTGGAGGGACATCCTCCGCCAGGTTCGGTTTCTCCTCGTCTCCTCTTTCATTTCATGTTATGGCTTCTTTATTTCCACGGTGATCACAAATAATTTTTACTTACACTGAAAGCAAATTCTTTTAATCTTATCAGGGTACCCCCCGCAAGCTCCTCAGCCCCAGTACGCTGAAGTTCCGATGAAAACGCAGATGAGAGGGGATAAAGGATACTGCGGAGGAGTGTATGAATTCAATTCCATTTTTCGTTGTATATATATATATATATATATATAAAAGGATAAATAG
>ML792013.1:250782-266163 GCA_009831015.1 Picea engelmannii
GTACGCTGAAGTTCCGATGAAAACGCAGATGAGAGGGGATAAAGGATACTGCGGAGGAGTGTATGAATTCAATTCCATTTTTCGTTGTATATATATATATATATATATATAAAAGGATAAATAGAACGTATCTTCACCGGTTAAGTGATTTTGACACTGATTTATTTGTGGATTTGCAGGATTGCGGCACTGTGCTGCTGTTTTCTATGCGAGGAAGGTATCTGTAACTAGGGTTAAAATTGAGGAAAAGTAAATAAGATTTAATCATCGTAATACAATCTTGTGGTTATGTTATATGACTTCCGTGATGTAATAATCACATAATGTACATGATTCTACGTTGTGATGAAAACGGATCTCTTTTAAGTGTTTAAATATTCCGCGATAATTTGTGGGCAGTTTGGCATTAAAAGGTTAACACGCTTCCTCTGTTCTCTGAGAAGATGATATTTGATTTTTACATGTGTTTATAAAAAAAATTCACTATCTGTCATTCTCTCTATTTAGAAAAACAGACAAATTATTTTATCTACCAAGTCACAGGCTATAGAAGGGCCATATCTACGTTAACAGGCAATTATTTTATCTACGGTAATACGGTAAGGGCCATATCGTTTTTTCATATATTAATTTGGAACTAGATCTAAGGAGGCCACTTTTAAATGATCGTCATCCTTTAGAGTTTGTATTTTTTTGTTGTTGTTCACAGAAAAATTGAGGTTGTTGGACCTAATTCCTACGAATGGCATGTCCAAAAGACAATTATTGTGACCCATATTCCAAAATTTCATGTACTCTACATAATATCGAAAGTACAATTCACTATTTTCCTTCTATATCGATTTTAAACTCTTCAAAAAATGTCCCATCTGGTCATTTTCTTCTAACACTTGACTTTCTTACTATAAATGAACCATAGGGACTTAGGGGCCGTAACAAATTCCATTTTCTTAATCATCAAACTCCACAATAAAGGAGTCATACACATATCCCTCTCAAGTTTTCAAAATTTTTTGTTACTTAACTTCAAGAAAATGATTTTTTTTAATAACATTGTTAAATGTGTTGTTATTTTACCATAATTCTTGACAAATTTGTTCATTCTTAAGAATCCCTTCAGATTATTTAAGGTTTTTTAAAAAATCCTTAAGATCATTCAAGGTTTTTGGTTTTTTGAATTGGTCATTCTATCATAGCTTTAAGTTTGTTAATGTCCACTTTGTTTTATTTATTGAATCCCATATGAACACTTTGAAGTATTTTCAAATAGTTTTTTCTCTTCCAATAGTTTTAAGACCATGTCAAAATGTTGTACATTTTCTTTATTAAAATATGAAAGAGAAACAACACAACAAGACAGGAAAGCATACACATAGATTCAATATTTACTATGTATGTAGACCCTTAACCAAGAAAACTATATATTGTCTAAGCCTACCATGGGTTTTTGTGTAGTACCTCCCCCTGGTGATGTTGGTTGACTCTCACTCAATGTATTTCTTCCACTACTCTGGATACTGATATTCTATCTTCCTTGATAACTATAAGTTCTTTTGAAAAATCTTCAATTGTTATCTTAGATCTAGGTGACACACATGGGGTCATGGAATTGACACATGATCTCGTCTAAGTAGGACTTAATGACTCTTCTATTATAGGACCAAACTGAAAATCCTCTTCTTCTCCTTGTTTGTGCATTATTTCTACCATCTAGATTAGTGTGCAGGGTTCTCTCTTCTCATACTCACTGCACAATTCTCTTTTCTCATTTCAAGTCTTCAACCCTTTGTACCTTCTCCCACTGCATAGTACCCCAAATTCGTCTTCTTATTCTGTTATAGATTCCTCGTTACTCGGGATCCTCGGTCTCTCCCTTCCTTCTTCATTTCTTCTTACCTTCAAACCATCTCCAATCCCCAGTTCCCCTATGTGTGTGAAATCCCCTAGTAATCGGATTAGATTGTCATCACACATTTATCACACAACAACATCTTTATCGAAGTACCCAATGATTTCATAAAACGTACACATGGACCCTTGAATAAATCATGTATGTGACACTATATGACTCTGTACAATCTACTACAAATTTCGTAATATAACCCCCTAGTATACTATTCAACCATAAATCGAGTGCCTAAGACATAGTATTACTTATAGAATTCAATTGTCTTACCAATTCACGGGTCTAATTCCTTGGAGTTGTAGTTCGATATCTTCGAGTATTCTCCACTAACCTTTCCGACCATTCAATTAAAATAATCGAAAATTCACCAAATAAAATCTCATGCAGCTCTGTGAACACATACCTTTGCAACCATTATTCATCACTCATATGAAGGTTTCTATTATCTCCTCAGACTCCAAAACATTCCCTCAATGGAACCATTTGTTGGGACACAGTTATAATATAAGACCCTAGGTTAAAATTGTTCAACCAACAAACCCTTTAGATATCGTCCCTTTTGGCATCACCTGCGTGCAAGTAAATTCTCACCCGAGACATCTATTGGGGCTGTAAGAACCAGGGTTTTGCAGGGATGTTAAAAATAGATGACTATGAATCCATGAGTGGGGAACATGTTTGAGTGAACTCAGAGCTGATTTTTACAAGTGTAAGAAGTTGAGTATTGTCACTGGAAGCCCATAAATATGAGGGATTTGTAAAGTTATGAATTTCCAAAGGAGGAAAATGGATGGAAAGTCCTAGGCAATAGAAAAGGAAATATATACAACATATGTGCGAGGGGATGTTGCTTAGTATGTTGTGGAGATTATTATTTGATATTATGAGTATAACTGATCTAAGGCAAATAATTTTCTGAACTGGAGAGACTAAGGAGTGAAGCTCACTTTTCCCTTATGGAGTCATGGTCAAGCTAGGGGGTGACGAGGAAAAGTAATCTTCTTTGTTACGGTTGAGTGGAAGTGGGTGTTCCATTTTTTTTTCCAGCATCATGGTTTCAGATATATGTATTTTTATATATCTCTTTTCATTAGTGTTAGATACTAAATTTTAAAGTACAAGACCTAATCTATATAAATGTGTTTTACTCTTCATGTTGGATTTATTTTTTAGGATAAAACTACAAAGTTAGATGTATCCTAATTTTTTTATGTTGCATATATATATTGATTCTCAAGTAGCTACAAAATTTGTGAGTGTGCTACAAAATTGGATTTGTAAAGATGTATGTATATAGATCCATTAACATAGAATTTTGTATTTTTAGCTATAAATATGAGAAAGGGAAAGCTTAAATAAATCTGCATAATTATACCAGTAGTAAAACTATGGAATTTCCATATACAATAATATGTTTTTTTTTTAAACACCATATAGTTAGTTGTAGAATATTAGAATGATTTATGCATTAGAAAAAATAATACTTTATTAATTCCGTCAACATGAAAAATGAATGTGGTTTTTTTTATCATATAAAGACTTAAACAAATCATGAGGAGCAAATTCTATTGAGTAAGGAGAGCTACATAATTAAAAGCATAAGAGTTACATAATTAAAACAATTAGATATGAAGTTGTATATCAAACTTTTTGTAATGTTAAGCTACAAAAATATATTATGAGTTAAATGACTCCTCATACTCTTTTTCAAAAACGAGTGTGTTGAAAGCTATGTTAGCAGATTATGTTTAAATTCTTCTTTACATATTCTTTTTCCAGATTTGCAAGTCATAATAAAAATGTTACAGGATATTTTGATCTACGAATGTGTGTGTTATTCTGAAAATTAGGAATAAGCATAAACATAATATGGAGTCCTTATATAGGCGCCCATGCATTTTGACAAATTTAAGTATCAAAACATAAGGAGAAAAACCATGGTATGAAAGTCCCGAAGAATAGAAAATTTAAATGTATTTCAGACTTGGGATTTTAGACTAGAACCGGGCATCCAAGTCCAACATTCTTGGATTGAATATAAATATAGGAAATAAGGATTTCGAAAGGAGCCCCATTACAAGAGTTTCATGGCAAATCCATGGTGATACTTGTAAGGGATAGCTAATAGCTACCAAAAATATGGAAGTCCTTTCTTTGAAATGAAAGAAAGAGTTATTTATACTCTTTAGAAAAATAAATCATTTTCAGAAAAGTAATGGTGACCAACCAGAAAACGCATATACAGAGTAGATAATTGTTTCCAGTTTAAAAGGAACCCATCGAGAATGTAGTTGGATCCTCTGCTCATGAGATGGGAAGCTCTCTCTTCTCGACTGCATTCAGGGATAACTAAAAGAAGAACCCATTGCATTAAATCTTAGGTATTAGAGCCAAGCAAACACAAGGTAGAAAACCTTGGGATAAAAATGATAAAGAGTAAAATGGTGATTCCTTCCTACCTCATACATGAGGAGACCTCAAGCCCCAAAAGTTTGGTACTTTAGTGTGAAGAACTTATGTTGAGTTACATCAGGGTGGATGGTCCATGTGAAGTCAAGTCATGGACCAATACGGAAAGGCCAATGAAGGGTCTTCTAGACAAGAGAGTTTAATGGACGTGATTGTATGCCACACTAGTTGTTAGTTCCATTAACCATGTCAGAATTCAAATTAAGGATCAAAATAGATTTAATTGATTTTTGGAATACCAACATTTTAAAGTAATGAATAACACTAGTTTCCGACTAAGGTGACAAGTCCTTGTCAACCTTGATATTACTAAAGGTAAAAACCAAAGGTTTATATGAAATATCCAAGTCTCCAGGGATCCACTTGTGACGATGGGGTAATGTTCTAGGTATTGAAAGAGTGTAATTATAGGAGTGGTTACAATATATATTTATATATAATTGTATATGATTATTCCTAGATTCTTAGATACAATTGAAGATCAAGTTAAAATGTAAGTGCAATAATATTATGAAGCTAATTAAATTAGACTACAAGAAGAAATTTCAATAATAAGTGGTGAGAATTATGTAGTTCATGTTTTGAGGACATATTCAATTATGCATTGTCAAGATAAGAGTTGAAGAAGAACATTTCTTTATTTACAACTTAATAAAAGAAAAAATATATATATGGAATTTTGGGTATGTTATAGAGGAGATTTGAGGATATCAAAATAACTATTAGTATCTATTACTTATTTAATCCCCTTTCATCGGTTAGTCAACCTTATGTGTGGTGTCCCTTAACTAATACCTTTATCATAATAGTTGTGTGACCTTAATCCATCCAAGATTCATTCAACAACATAACCTTTTATAACATTTAGAACCAATATAGCTTGAATCACAACATAACCAACCTATTGAACTATTCATGATTATTGCACACCAATCATATATTAATGAGATATATACTAACATGCATAAAGCTAATATCCATGAGCAATCACATCAATACAACACATTCAAGCACAATATTTTAACATGGTTCACCCAATCCCAATCCTTGGGCTATGTCCACAATGAATGGATTCTATATTAATCTTCATGAAATAATCATCTCATGCCTCTACATTACGCTTACAATCGATACAACATATTATAATCCCCATTCTATCCTAAATGCTCTGCATGCAAGCCTATCACTACAAAATCTCTCTAGAACCTTAAACATATATTCTCAATCATAAGCAACCTATTCTCTCATTCTCAGCCTAAGCTCTTACTCTCAACATATATATAGATAGAATTAGGGCTCAAAACCCTAATTGCTCACCCCAAAACCCTAGTAGGTCCTAGTTTTTTTCCTACTTTTTCGCTAACATGCTTATTTTCCTACTTTTGTGCCTTCATGCTACTTTTCTTGCTTTTGGGCCAACATGTTTCTTTTATCTTTCTAACTGCACCCTTCATACTACGCCATTCACACTACACCCTTGTCATGCGTGTTGATATTACCTCTATGTCACAACTCCAAAACTTAGTTCCTCTCATCCAAAATTCCTTTCCAACACATATTTAAAGTATATTACCACTATGTAATGATGTATAAGCATTTATGTTGTACTAGTAGTCATATAGATCAATGTTTTCTATATTTATTATATTGTAATCAATAATAATCATATATTTTCTCAAAAAACGTGACTTATCACTCCTTACTTATATTTATATACACATCCATTGCAATAATCCTATCATCAATATCATATATACTCATACAATAAATAAATATTATTTAAAATGTATATATGAAATTATTTATGTTGCATTCATAAATGATTTCATGAAGTGAACTATGAGGTTCCCTTCAACTTCCATGATCAAGGAGGAAGTCCCAAAATCCTTAGATTATGGTTTATCCTTGGAGACAAGATAAGGTTCCTCAAACAACAAACTTGATATGTAGAATTAACATTATATGATGATGATGACAATTGATAATATCCATTGAGACCAAATTTGATCTATCATACCTTAAGAAAGGTAAGAAATTACTTAGTTTTCTTTAGAATTTTATTTATTTTTCTTTAAAATCTTAAAGATAAGCATTCATAAATCACCATAGTTTCATTGAGTTAAAAGGATAAGAAGGTTGATACTGTAACAAATATTCTTAAATTGTGAACTAATTTCGACATACATAGGATGTTCTAAGAGGAGGGATCATTTTAAGGATGGAAATTTATCTGAAATTGTAGAAAGCTTGGAGAATCTTACTAATCCTTAATATGCAAACTCTGAAATGTTTGGTGATATTTATGTGAAAACATTCAAATTTCTAAGGATTTTATATAGGTTCTATAAAAGTTGGGCTATTTTGTAAAAAAAAATATTCTAGATAAAAATTGGGCAAATCATTTTTAGAAAAAGATGGAAATTAGTGAATTTTTTTGGGGAAAAATCATGGAAAATAGCTTATGGGCTATATATAGGCCCTAAAATTTTCTAAATTCTTTTAACATACCATTCTCTAGGAATCACCCAACACCCTATTAGTGTTGATTTTCTTCTTTAAGCTAATCAAAACTCATACTTTCCATCTTCTAGATTAGGGTTGATCACCTACTTATAGTATCTTAATGTTATTTTATCCTCTAATTTTTTATCCCACCACAATTTCTCCTTGTATTTAGATGCAATAATATTTTTAATTTTATCATTATTATAACCTTCTCAATAATTTCCTATTTATTTAGCTAATATTTTTCATCTTTATGCCAACCTCGCTTCATTTACAAATGGTTTTGTAAAATTTGAAGCAATCTTAAGAAGCATCTTGTTCTCTCAATAAGAGAAAGACTTGTTTCTATAAAGATATGATAGGATGGTGTATTGCTTTAAGCATGGCTATCTACTCTGAACACCACCCATTTTAAATTAACGCTTCTTTACGTGATGTCAATGTGGCTAAGAATCTAGTCTTTCTGTATTTTTCTCGGTACTATAGAATAATAGTGATCGTTATATTCCATGATTTTTACAACATATGTTTGATGATTACAGGATTATGTTCCTACTCATCCTTCCTTTACCCATGGTGATCTAATCGTAACATCAGTAATTTTAAATTAAATGCTTCTTTCACGCAATTCAGAGCCATTAGGATTCTTACCTATAAATTGTTGACGTCATCTATCCCACGTAACAAAGGAAAATATTGGTTTCATATTTATACACATGTCATCCATCCCATGTAAGACCAGAAAGGACCGTTTTCATGCTAAAACTGTGAGATGCTATTGGTCTGCATAAAATGGGAAGGCATCGAGTCTACCTATCTCACCATTATCGATTATGATATCGTTTTTCATATATTAATTTGGAACTATATCTAAGGAGGCCACTTTTAAATGATCGTGATCCATATTCCAAAATTTCATGTACTCTACATAATGTCGTTATTTTCCTTCTTTATCGATTTTAAACTCTTCGAAAAATGTTCCATCTAGTCATTTTCTTCTAACACTTGACTTTCTTTCTATGAATGAACCATAGAGACTTAACATAGGCACTTAGGAGACTTAACAAATTCCATTATATGCTTGGGAAAATGATGAAAGAAGTAGCTACTTTAATTTTTACTTGCATCTCTCTCTACTCCAAATATACTAAGCCAAATCAACCACTCATTCAACTAGTATTTCTTCATATTCCACTCTAGGGTGAGTGCAAGAAGTTTGTGGCTGAAAAAGTGGCAAGCCAAGAGCGTTCCTAAACCTATAGGTTTGGAAGTGGCGAAACCTTCACTAGGATTTCCATGTAGGTTTAGTGGCAGGTTCCTTCTGTTAAACCTTTTTAAAGGGTCACGAGCGTGATTTGTGCTCATTGTGCACAAACTCGTTTTTTTACTCTCAAAATAGAGAGAAGCTAGAGAGGAGAAACAAAGGAGGATCATTCCACTATGTCTAGGTATGTTTGATTTATCTTGATTTTAACCCATTTTAGTCATTTCCAATTTATTCTTTGGCTCCCAAGAATCTAAATTAAAAAAATAAAATGTAATTTTGTATTTTAATTAAAAAACTAACCTAATTTACATGTCATGGATTTCAAATTGCAACATATATAATATAATGGAACTCCAAGAAAATTTAAACCTCTAAGAAGAAAAAAAAGAAGATCAAAACGCCAACCCACCACAACCCTTCAATGTAAACACTCAAATTGATGAGGAGTTGGTTGGATTGAGAACCCTTCAGGAACAATTAAGTGACACTAGAGAGCCTAGCATAATCTCCTTGGCCACTTATTTGGACATCATTGTGAACTCCATTGCAATTTACCAAGGTAAATTTACCTATATTTCTAATTATAGGGAAAGAATGTATGATTACTATAGCATTGGTTTGGACAGAAACCAAGTCGAAGAACACGACATTTCAAAAGAACAAATGTTGTCTATTTTAAGAGATCCTAGAAATGGACAACAACTACCATTGACCACGAAACCCATCTCCATTGACTAGTGCATCCATCCCTAGATTAGTCAAAACTGGATGGATAGGTGTTATATGGTTTTTTATAAACCTCCCTTCAATAACATGGAGATGCCCTTATATTTTATGAGACAATTATGGGCTAAGTTTATTTTGGGTAAGCATGTAAACTAATTTAACATTGGTGAATTTAAGGGGGTGGGTTGAGGCTCCTCACAAGACCAAGAGAATGTAAGACATGACCCCATGTTAGGTCCTCATCCCCCATTCAGAGGCCTGACCCCCTACCCAACATCCTCCTATTGCAGAAAGCCGACAACATATACAACTAGCCATTTAATCATTGACTTGTATCCTAGTGCAACACAATGGATTTGTTGCATTATCTTGGGAGGAGGTTCCTAACAATGACATTGATAGAGGGGTTGGAGGTTAATCATGCACAAGAGAGTATAGTGAGGAGAGGGCACATGGACATAGCAATGGTCCATGTGAAGCTCACAGATGCTCATGCAACGAGAAGACATGCTATGGGTATATAGAGCCTAGTGGGCTACATAGCTTCAAGGAGGAGGTTAGTATCGTAAACCTATCTATGTTCTTCATCGTTATATATTTATTTTGTATTTGGTGTATTTATATCGATATTTAGTTCGAGCACTAGACCCTCTATGCCGATGGTAGTAGAGGTAGGTCATTCATTAAGTGCACCCCACACATACGTATGCATCAAATTTGATAAATTCACCATAGTTATTTATTTGTTTTATGGCATCCCCAATTTTTTAATGTTCTTGTTTCTACAGGATTTGGGACTAGGCAATGTCGGGGAATGCCCATATGGGATGGACAAGTCACATGTGTCATAGGTATCATTGTAGATTTAAATATAGTATAATTCTCAAATTGTTTGTGTTTATGTTTTTTTAATTTTACTATTTGGTACTAATAGTTCAAATTTATTAATATGTATGTAGGTTGGAGATATATTTTCTAGCTATAGTACTATTGCACTCCTTGGGCACCTGTGAATTGCTTCTAGGATACATTTCTCGAGGCCTAGGGAGTTGCAATCACTTGTACAACATGTGAAGGTCCATCACATCCCACCCTCAACATAAGTCATATTGCACTCATCCTTAGTGTATTCACATGCAAGGCACACATCCACACCACTTGTATGACACAAACCCCCACCACAATTTCCACCAGCCCCATCGATTAAGACTACCACAATAGAGGTTGTATCGAAGTAGGTTGTACAACCTAGTGCTCCATATACTAGTAAATATCCATTAAGTCTTGAGATATTCACTATGAGATAATGCATTGATGATAATTTTGTATGTTTCATGAATTTGATTTTACGCATATTTGTTTAATTTTCTTGACTTGATGCGTGTAATTGATGCATGGCGGCATCATGGAGATATTGGGATCGCGGAGGAGGGTAACACCTTCACGAATGAAAATATCATATGTGGTGAGTTGTCTTAGGTTAAATTACAAAGTATCATTTTGTATGTCTACTAATTCACTCGGGAAAAAAGCTTAGAACATTGTTTATTCTTTTTGCAGTCTCCAGAGCGTTGAACCGCACTAGTGCCTAGAACCTCTCAAGGTGTTTCATTGAGTAAGAGAAGAAATATAGATTTCCAGGATTCTCCTAGGGGTGGCGAGGGTGGTAGTCTTCAATGATTGACCAACTACTGTCATTTTATGTCTAGGCCACCATATGGATGGTTTTTATGTCAGGGCACTTGTTTCCGCTTTGTATATTGGGCACGAGTTTCCGTTTTGTAAAAAATGTATAATTTAGATTATGTTGAATACACACACACACACACACACACACACACACACACACACACACACACACACACACATTTGATGGCAAGTTTTTTACGAATCTCATTGTTTCTGCATTATATGTTTATGAATATATGAATTTAAAAGTGTATGAATTTTATGTGTATTAATCCCTTTATTTTTTTCTAATGTGATTATAAATAATTGTATTATGCATTAATGAATATATTATGGTGGAAAATATTTATAAGTGAAAAATCCATAAGCAATTAATGGTTCTCATGTAGCATTGCTTGCTAATCAACCATGTATCTCTACATCATCGATAGATCATTCCTTCTGAATTATTTGCATGAATGTTGTGGATACTCATATTCTAACTCACAACCAACAATATGGACTACCTTTTGAATTATCTCTCTCTAAATCCAATGAAAATCCACACTCAAATAGTGGTCACTTGAAAATATTGGGACCCAAAAAATGGCATATTACAATAATTTATTATCGAAATAAATTTTCTCATTTATCTTCTACATAATCTTAAATACTTAACAATCCCAGCTCAATGTTATGTCAAATTAGCCTCCATAACTAGTACTATAATTACCCAATTATGAAAAATGTCATAAGCTAAAATTCAATTATAAAAGTACATAACATTTGGACAATCCAAAAACTTCATATATATTTATAATATGAAGTAAATTCACCTACAACTATCTTATCAGGGGTTGTTATAAGTCAGGCTCTTCAAACCCTAGTGATGGAAACCATAAGATAACATTATCCAATACCTCATTCCATTAGAGATCATCAACAAGGTAGCATACACAATGGTAACTCCTTTTTGGAACCTACATTTGTATCCCACTCTTTTTTATTCAATCCATAGTTTCTTCGTTGATTCAATCCGTAATTTGACTATTTTCTAGGGAACACACATTATTCCCCTATTTCTATGCATGACATATATAAATCATTTGATTTATGTGTAAACCTTCATAAATGCCAAAAATACTAGTAAATGGCTTACTAATCCACTCATGTTTGTTTAGATTGTGTAGTGGTTATATGTAAATTTTGTTAAACCCATCAATTATTAATAACATTTATTCAGTCTTCCATGATGTCCACTAAACTTATTGTTTTGATCAATAAAATGAGAGATTTCACAAGGAAACTAGATCTTATAAGTCAAGCTCTTCAAACCCTAGCAATACAAACCATAATATAACATTATCCAATACCTCACTCCATTAGAGAGCATCAACAAGGAGCTTACACAATGGTAATTCCTTTTTGGAACCTACATTTGTATCCCACACTTGTTGATTCAATCCATAGTTTCTTAGTTGACTCAATCCATAATTTGACCATTTTCTAGGTCACACACATTATTCCCCTCTTTCTATGCATTACATATAAAAAATCATTTGATTTATGTGTAACCCTTCATAAATGCCAAAAACACTAGTCAATGACTCATTAATGCACTCATGTTTGTTTAGATTGTGTAGTGGGTATGTGTAAATTTTGTTAAACCCATAAATTATTAATAACATTTATTTAGTGTTCCATGATGTCCACTAAACTTATTGATTTTGATCAATAAAATGGGAGAGTTCACATGGAAACTAGATCTTTGATTGAGTATCATTTTCCACCTACAAATAAAGGTTTTGGGGTCACATTTCATGACACACCATAGAAAGTAATGATATGCTACAAAAATTCCTCAAGGGAGACTTGAAACCACTATTATTTTCCCTTCACCATCTAAGACTAGAGTTTATTCCACATTCCTACCAAATTTTTGGGTTAGAGGACAAAAGGAGACAAAGGACCCGCCCAAACTCAGTCCAACAAACCTGTTCAGTGGCAATAACACTAGTTCAGTGGGAGTTAACTGACTAGTTCTATTTTAGACTTTCTAATCTTAGACCATCACTATTATGCATGTATTCCTAATTATAGGATGTCATTTCCTATATGAGTGAAGATCACTCACTCATTCATAAGATAATAATATGCATTGATTATCATTCTTCATTGTGTATCTCTCTTCCTTTTCTTGATAAGATTTGTTTGTGTATACTTTATCTAAATATCTTGTGCAGGTTTCCATGAAACACTGACATGGTATCAAAGCTATGCTACTTGGAGCAAGCCAGACAATCCAAACAATAAGGAAAATCATAGTTTCAACGAGATAAATTTGTGGTCGTACCTTTTAGCAGTGATTTCTCAAAAAATATTAATGTTTTGAGGAGATGGCCTACATAGGAAGTAAATCGACCCATTCTGCAAGTGGGTTTTCAACCGTTTGGCGTGATTCCTCATCGTTTTCTCAGAAAGTAAGACACAAGATATCCTCCTGAAACTAATACAAATCTGTGGTTGTACCTTTTAGAAGTTATTTCTCCAAAAGTATTAATGGTTTGAGGAAACAACCTGCGTGGGAAGTAAATCGACCCATTATGCAAGTGTTTTTCAACCGTTTGGAGAGTTTCCTCACCGTTTTCTCAGAAAGTAAGTTGCACGATAGCCTCCTCAAACTGATACGAATACTTGGTCGTACCTTTCTATAGTGATTTCTCCCAAAATATTATGTTTTTGAGGAAACGACTCGTGAGAGAAGTAGATCGACCCATTGTGCAAGTGATTTTTCAACCGTTTGGAGAGATTCTTGACCGTTTGTTCAGAAAGTAAGTCGGAAGATTTTCTTCTGAAACTGATACGAATTTTCACTTAAAGTGCCCTTTCTACTGTGATTTTTTAATTTTTCACTTGCAGGTTGAGAGTAAATTTTTAGGGGTTCTTAGAAACAATGGGAGAGATGGATAGGACAACTATTATATAGTCAAACTTGGTGGTAATCCTCACACCATACAATTATTTTGATCAGAATCCTAAGGCATAATTCCAAATCAGAAGGAAATGACTGCATAATTTGACAATGGCGACAGAAACAAAACCTACATCAACGATTAAGAAGCTGAGATGGGAAAACCGTAAGGATGAGGCCACATGACTACTTCTTGAGTTAATCTTCACTGATTTATGGTTTGATGTTGCCACATGCAAGACTCCAAATGAGATCTGGACCACCTTGGAAGGAATCTTTGGAAACAAGGATGAGATGTGAGGTCATAGGCTTGAGGTAGAGTTGAAAATCTTAGACCCTAAAAGTTTTGATAATATAAAGGATTTCTTTACTAAATTTAAATCTTTGATTTTGAGCTTGGGTGAATGTGGTATTGACAATTCTACACAAGAGAAACAACTTATTCTAACAATCTTGGCCAAGCTAGGACCAAAATACGTTGTATATGTCTCCAATTTCCATTTTAGGAGATGTCGTTTTGGAAAAAATTGGAAAATGCCTACGTTGGCTAAATTTATTAAGTCTCTTACATAAGAGAAGGCAAAAATCATACAGATGGGCCTCATGAAATATCACAAAGCACATGCACTCACCATGCATGATGAAAAAGGGTCATCCAAATAGAACGGAAAGGATGGATATTCCAAACCCTTTAATGATTCTTCAGGTTCTAAAGACTCTTCAGATTCCAAGAAAAAGAAGAAGGGAAAGCAGTGCACTTAGTGCAATAAACCGAATCATGAAGAATCCACATGCATGAAGAAACAAATCGATCTTATGGCACTGACACTTCAACAAAACAACCTTGGAAACTTCATTCGAAAGGGATTCAAGAAGCAGCAGGAAAAAAGATCTCGCTCCTAAGAAAGGTAATAATCATGCTCTAGTTGCAATTAATTCCTCATCTCATTCATGGATTATAGATTCTGGTGCATCCCATCATATGGAAGCGAAAGAGGAAGTTTTCTCTTCCTTGAGTCTATGCTCAAGACCCCCTATTCTCATGGGGGATGATACTCCAGTAGCAGTAGCAGGAGAAGGGAGAGTGGAACTCCACAATGGCATTTTTGAGAATGTTTTACATGTTCCAAAGCTTTCTATGAATCTTCTCTCAGTTTATTATATCACTCAGAAAGGAAAAAAGGTTGAATTTACATCAAATTCAGTTTCAGTAATTGACATGCATGACAATTCCATCATTGCAATTGGTGAGGTGGATCATATAAATTCAATAAGTTTTCTGACGATGACTCCTCTATTCTACTTACACATAAGGAGAGTACTTTTCATGCACCTCCAGTGAAACATGCATATACTCTTGTTCTTCTATCAGTTTCAGACATCAGAGATGATTCCATACACTTAGACTCTGTACATGGAAATAAGAAGGTAGTACAACCAGATAAGAATCCAGCGTCGAAGCTTCAATAGATGCCCAAGAAGGCATAGACCACACTTCAGGCAGTAGGAAACCTTTCATGGAGTCCATTGGATTTTAGCATGACTTGATCTCAGCATGAGGATCCTTATCATGTACTTTCATATTCATAACCTGTGATGCCCATGCATTTCTATATGGTTCAATCTACTGATCCACATAACTACAATAGGGTTGTGGGAAATCCATTATGGAAGACAGCCATGCAGAAGGATTATGACTCACTCCTATAGAACCAGACATGGAATCTAGTTCCACTTCCACCAGAAAGAAATATTTTCAGGTGCAGATGGTTCCACAGGATCAGGAGGTACACGGCCCGATAGGTTGCCAAAGGACTTCATCAGATCAATAAATATTTCTACATCTTCACGAAGACTTTTAGTGAGAAA
>ML792013.1:275190-289249 GCA_009831015.1 Picea engelmannii
ACTTTATTATTACCAAACCCTTGAGGTAGGGAAACACCATACAATGGATCCTATTATGGAAGGGATCCTCTCCTGTTCACTTGCCTCTTCGAGGGGGAAACCTCCTAATGAGCTTCAGCTCCAAATACAATACTTCTCTTCATTTCTCATTACATTGCTTGAACCCCTTTATACAATGCTACCATCACCTAAGAACATTCTAGAGGAGTCATATTACATTTATTATATCTAATTACCCATTTATTATATCTAACTACCATAGTGGGCCTTATTTAATAATATAGTGGACCTAGTCCACCTTACATTGAATGACCTCCACTATTATCACTATGGGCCCTTTGGGACTCCCCACTACCTCTCTAGCTACCTTACATACCCTCCAAGGAGCCTAAGTTAGTTTGACCAACGTCTGTTCCAGGTACAGTGACACTTCCCTTCACCGTCACCTTGTGTAAAACCCTAAAGATGAAGGCGGGAAGTTCCTTGTGGGACCTGCATTGATGACGTGTCGAAATTTCGCATTTCAGCATATCAGAGGGTAAGAGGTCGAGACTCTTGTCTCGAAAGTTACAAAGTCATGAAATCATGAGAAAATCACAACTGTCCATTAGGAGGAGGACAGGTGGCAGAGATCTAGGGATCTCGCGAACTCGGAGGTTTGCAGGGTGAGAGCCCAAAGATTGAGCGCTCCAAGTCGCGAGAGGAGAAATTTCGAGAAGCGTGGATAACCGTCGGATCTAGGTCACGAGAGGACTATTGGATCAGGAACCCCATCACATTTCGCATCTCGGGGGTTCTGAGGTCGAAAGGAGTTGTTTTCGACAACATAAGTTTCGAAGTCATGAAGTGCCGAGAGCCAGCACGAGGGACACATGGCAGAACCACGAAGTGGGCCTGGGAAGTAGACCGGCGGACACATGTCACACATTTGGATGAGTCAATGCCCATTGACCTCTCACATCTCGGGGAATCGGTAGAAAAGGGAACGAAGGTTCGAGCCTTCGACTCGCGAAGTCGCAAGTAGTGAGAGCGAGAGGAGAAAGGTCAAATCTCGCCTCTCGGGGGTTCGGGAAAGAAGGTGCCAAGGTTGGACCTTTGAACTCGCGAAGGCATGAGAGGTGAAAGGTGCTAGTGTTGAGCCTAGCTGGTGGTCGTGCAAGGGAGACACTGACAAAGGGAGAGCTATACCCATTTTACGATCTCGGGTATCGTGAGATCGCAGAGGAAGAGTCAGAAGTCACGACTCGCGAACTCGGGAAATCATGAACCGTAAAAAAGGACCTGTGGATCGATTTGAAAGGGGATTTCAGCAAAGAATCCGAAAGAGTTGATCCGGCTCGAAGGGGATATATAATGATCCTATGAGCGGATATCGGCCCGAGGACGGATAGGTCTATGTCAGAAGTTTGAAGTAGGGAATTGGGTGTTTTTAAGACTACAACCATACAAACAAATGTCCCTCAAGCAATCCAAAAAGGATAATAAATTATCACCAAAGTATTATGGCGCTTATAAGGTGTTGCAAAAGATTGGTACTATGGCATACAAATTGGATTTGTCAGCATCTTCACGAGTACACCCAGTTTTCCACGTTTCATGCTTAAAGAAGGTTATAGGCAACAAGATCCAAGTTCAAACTATATTTCCAGAACTTGACGAGGAAGGATAAATCATATTGGAGCTTGAAGCCATCACTGACACAAGAGTTCACCAGTTGAGGAATAGATCCATTTCAGAGTATCTCGTTAAATGGAGGAAAATATCGACTGAAGATTCCACTTGGGAAGATGAGTCTTTTATACAGAAGCATCCAGAGTTACTCAAGCATTGCAGACAACACTTGTCTCAAGGGGAGGGGCATGTTAAGCCCTAATATTGGCTCATTACCCCTTAATTAGGGCATATTACATTAGTAATGTTATTTTATTTATGTCGACTTTATTCCATTAGTTGTAATTATACCTCCTAGTCTCCTATATATACCAAGGAGACATTTTCATTTGGAATAATCTTGGAATTGTACATTTATGTGGGCATAAGGAGGTTTCCCCCTCGTAGAGGCTTATTATCTGAATTTCTCTCTTTTTCAAGGCGTTGAGTACTTATTCTGAGGTTTTTCTATGCTATATTGATATTTGGTTCTTAACAAATATTGGTGGGAAACTTACTGGGAGAAAATTTCCACAAAAGAGTCTAGAATATATGGGGTTGAGCCCACTTGGGAAATTTTTGTGGATGTGGTCAAGGAAAAATATTACCTTGTTGGTAACTATGATTACTAGTACAAGAGATGGACCATACTGCAGCAAGAGAAGGGCCAAACAATGTTGGAGTTAACAAATACTTTACATACCTTGCGCACCAAGTTGGGTATCAAAGAATATGGGTGACATCTGGTTCTTAAATACCACAGGGATTTGCATAGGTACATATAAACCAAAATGCATTTCATGGACATCTCATCACTGGGAGTTTCCTATCCATATGCTATCAATATTGAGAAAAACTTTAAGCACCAAAAAAAATGTGAGTTCAGGTTTTCAAATATGAAACAACCAAAGTATGATAAATACGACCCTAACAAACAACCTCTCGAAAACCAGTCCAAGACACAGGAGAAGAAGGTTCACAGAAATATGAAGAAGGACACTGGAAAGTGGTGAGATTTCCAAAAAATCCCCTGGAACAACATTGATGAATGTCTCTTAAAACAATCATTAGTGGTTGAAACCAAAGAAAAGGAGTTGATCCATGATTTGGAATTTGATTCAGAAAATAATGGGAAAAGAAAAATCATCAACCCATAACCCACTACTACTGTCGTGACCGAAACAATTCAACAAGAAGAACCAACATATCTTGAAGAGGGGGGGCACCTTTTTCATTCACAGATGTGGGTAAAGGGGGCCTCGTTGTATTTTATCATTGATGGTTGAAGACAAAAGAACCTCATCTCAACAAAGCTAGTCAAACAGTTGGGATTGTCGATAACGCCACACCCACAACCATACAACATTGGGTGGCTTCACCAGGGGTGATATCTATGTGTCAGCCAACAATGCCAATTTTCATACAGAATCCATCCCTTCAAGGATGAAGTATTATGTGATGTTCCCCCCCTGATGTATGTGATGTTTTTTTGGGCCAGCCATATATATGAAAGTGCCATGTTATTTATAAGTCTTGACCTCGTATTGTCATTGTTACTCTAGGGGGTCATCTATACAGGATACCAGAGGTAGTTCCAAATACCATCCCACCAAAATAGTGCCACAAGGTAATCTCTCATACTTCAAAATTCAACCTCTTCACAATATGTTCAAAAGGTGAACAGAAGGACACTGCAACCACTACATCCTTGGCCCAAGACCTTTCTATTCAACAGAAGGATGTTGTAGAAGAGATTGTTTCTTCACCTACAGGGGTTACTACACACTGCCCAGTGAAGCCAAGATACAACATATTGGTTGAACATATTCAACCCTGCCAACAATAGGTTCATAACAGCCTTCAACAACCTAAGCAACACAACTTCTCTAGTGAGGCAAACATCTCACCAAGGTTCATATTCAGAAAGCACTTTCCCCTCTCCCCTAGGAAATCAATGTAATGGATACCATTTCTTCCTAAGGAGAGAGGATAGGTCCAGGTGAATATCGGTGGCCACCCACCTATTCAAATTGGCTCAAAATAGTTTGTTGGAAACTTACTATTTTTAGCAGTTTTTTGGTTCCTAAACTTCGGGGGCCATTTTGAGGGCGTAAATGACATGTTTTTACAATAGATCCCTAATACCTTTTCAATGTGCTATCATGCGCCCCAAATGATGATCGTATGCCAAACTTACGCCCTCAGGAAGTTGATACACCAAACTACCCAAAACGGGGTCCACAAAACTATTAGATTTTCATCTTCTAGTGTTAGGGTTTTGGGTTTTATTTAAGTTAAAAATGCCTTTGGAGCGTCATTGTAACAATCATCATCTTGTGAATGTGATTAGCTGTCACATCGATTCTCAGAGATAAGATACCACCATTCTAGTGAGTCTTTCATTGTGTATTTCTACATGTTTGTACATTTCGCTCATTAATAGAAATTATGTATTACTATATCTTTGTGTTTATTATTATATCTTTGATATATCTATGTTATATTATTGTCTCTCTCACAATATCTCTATGTATTTCATTATTATATCTCCTCTCTCATTTTTTGTTGAAAATAATCTCGATCAAACAACATGCAAACCTTCCACTTTCCTCCCAGCCTTAGACTGCACTACTTATAAATTGTAGCAACAGGTCACTTCCAATCCAGTGCTAAACTATATCAGGGAAAAGGGAAAACTAAGCCAATATAATATTTTATAAGAAGCATAATTTTTCTATCAAAGGTGCCAACTGTTGCAACTAGCCTATGGTCTCTCATTCCCCACATGTTTGTCCCACCTCAGGAACTGTGCCCCTTCTCTTCTCAACAATCCCTCGACTACCCCACTAACCTTTTAGGGATTTAGCAACAAGCTAGAAAGGAACTCTCAGATCCCCATAGCTATTTTCCAGTGCACCAGGGAACAACTCCGAGTAGTCTCTCTCCTAGAGAACTAGTCACGAACATGACAACCTACTTCTTTCGTAATATGGACTGATAAGTGCTTCTACAATCCAATTACCATGCTAGCAGTAAATTATAGGTTCTTCTTCACAGTCCAGTACCATCTTGTATGATTCAAATTTTCCTCCATGACAGAACAGTCAATATTTCACGATAATGCATCAAAATCTAAATAATGCCCCTTCGCTCTATATCCATATATATATGTATATATATGCATGTTTCCTTTAAGACACTTGGCACTCCAAGTGACTCTCTTGTCTCTACTTTAGAGACTTAGGATATATATAATATCCATTACTTTAGCTTTAAGGAATAATATTATAATATTCCAATGGGATTAAGCCACCTATCTTCGCCCCTTCCTAGACTCTTATCCCTCCTTTCCCTTTCTTGTGGAGTTTATCCCCCCATACCCTTTTATGTGGTCGGTCTAATGCAACGATGTGTTTTTCATTAATAATATGAGTATTTACATATTACAAAAATAGACTCACTATAACCCTTTAGAATCTAGGCTCTCTAGCCTAATAATAATATAATCCTTATGTCCTATAACAACTTGGCTCACCAACCTATAAAAAATTTACATTTATATATACAATTGGGGTTTGAACTAGGTGTATTACACAACCACTTCTCTATCTACTGTGTTTTCCCAACTCACTAGTGTATTTCACTTTCTGTCGTAAAGAGTTTCAAATGGGCCCATCTTTAAGGATGCTTGATACCCATTGTTATAAGAAATGTTCGCCAAATTCAAGTAATCCTATCCATCACATACATCCTTAACATACATTTAATCACTTGATTTACTCTCTTTGTCTGCCCATCTGATTCTAGATGATAGGTTATGCTAACGTTCAGATTGGTTCCAAACCCTTTGAATAATCCCTTCCAAAAATTTCAGGTAAATTTTGGGTTTTTGTGAGTCACAATGGTCTAGGGTATACCATGTAGTCAAGCAATTTCCCTCATATTAATATCAGAAATTTTGATTTCCTTGTGCGTGAGATTTACCGGAACAAAGTGGGAAGTTTTAGTAACTGTGTCCACCACCACCATGATGGAATCATGTTTCTTGGTGTTTCTGGGAAGTTTGGTGATGAAATCCATTGGTACAACGTCCCACATCCACTCAAGAATGGGTAATCGTTGTAGCATACCAGTTGGGTGTCTATGCTCAACCTTGGAATTTTGACATACCAAACACTTGGAAATAAAATCCGCAACATCTTTCTTCATCCCCAATTAGTAAAATTGGCTTTTGACAGCTACAATATTTTTCTCGTAACCTCAGTGTCCAACATAAGGCACATTATGCATTTATTTTAAAACTAGGTTTTTCAATTCCTGAGAATTCGACACATAAATTCTGCCACTGTACGTGAGAATTTCATCATTTTCCAACTTATATTCTTCAACTTTTTTCTGCAAGTTACCTTGTTTTAATTTTGTCCTTATTTCCGTGTACTGCAAATCTAATTTTGCAGCCTCTAAAATCCTATCTTTCAAATTTGATTGGTATATGCTAATGGTTGTAGCAAGTTGGGTATGTGTTATATTATTTTCACGAGTAGTAGTGTCACATATTTAGGTGGTTTTTTGGCACATAGTTTTATGCCAATGGTTTTCTATTTCGGGTTAAGGAATTAGGGTTGTTGACTAATCTAGGTCATTGGGTTAGGGTTTTGGATGTCGATGGCTCCTATATGTATATTGTATTGTAAACAATGTATCACAATGAATGAATATAGAATATGATGGTTTTCTTGGTTTGGGTTTCCAGGGGAAAAATCTCTATGTAATGTTTATATTTGTCATTGTATATTTTCTGTTCTTTTGCTGAAAATATGTTTGCAATAAATATTGTACAAGGTTAAAATATACATTGCATGCATCTTGTGCACCCTCCTTCTAAGTGCATCATTCACCTTGTTCTCTTTCCCCTTGATATGCTTTATATCAAATACATATTCACTGAGGAATTATAACCACCTACTTTTCCTTGCATTTAGAGTTGGATTTATAACCACCTACTTTTCCCATGAGGTAGTGCCTCCACATATTTAAGGCATGCACTATAGATGCCAATTCCAAATCGTGAGTAGAATAATTCCTTTCATGCTCTAATTTTCTTGATTCATAGAATACCAAAAACCCATTCTGGCTAAGAACTCTAGCCAACCCTTCTTTACATGCATCAGTGCATATAGTGAAGTCTTCATTTGGATCAACAATCTTTAGTATTGGACCACTTGTTAATAAATTCTTCAAGTGTTGGAAACTTATTTCACAATATTGTGTCCACTCAAACTTCACACCTTTATTTTTCAAGGAAGCGATTGGGTGTGCAATATTTTAAAACCCTTCATTAAATCTCCTATAGTAACCTGCAAGGCCCATGAATGACCTCACCTCTGAGACATTCCTTGGTGTTGGCCATCGCTAATAGGGCCTTATCTTTTATTGAACCAGATTATTTTTGGAATGAAATGAGAGTGGAGATATAATAAATAAATGTACAAATATTTATGAGATATACAACCATAAACACATATATACAATAATACACATTTTCTATTAATAAGAGAAATGTAAAAAACAATAGAAATACATAGTGAAAGACTCACTAGAATGGTTGAAACTTATTCTGAGAAGAGATGTGATGAATACTCACATTAGAAAGAACATGATTCTTAAAATGAGGCGCCAAATGAATTTTTAACATAAATAAAATACAAAACCCTAACCTCGAAAGATGAAAATAAAATAGTTTTGCGGACCCTGTATTGGGTAGTTTGGTGTATCAACTTCCCAGGGGCGTAACTTTGGCATACAATCTCCGTTTGGGGTGCATGATAGCTCATTATAAATGTATATACAAGGAGATCCATTTTGAGGGCTCAATGAGAGCCTTATATAGTCATTAAGGTGCCATATCATGAAAAAAACTTTATTTAGGCCCTCAAAATGGTCTCAGAAGTTTAGGAACCGAAAAACTACTAAAAATAGTGAATTGCCAGAAGATTACTTTGAGCCAATTTGAATAGGTGGGTGGAAATAGATATCCACTTGGATCAATCCTCTCTCCTTAGGAATAAATGATATCAATTGCATTGAGTTCCCGGGGGAGAGGGGGAAGAGTTTGTTGAATTTGAACCTTGGTGAGTTTCTTTCCTTGTTTGAGAAGTCACACTGCTTGGATTGTAGAAGTTTGTTGAGAACCTGATGTTGGAAGGGTTGGAACTTTGATACCAGTCTAGATACATTAGATGAATACGTGTAGAAGTAATATTTGTGATTTGGTTCAATCTTTTCGACTTGCTTTTGCTAGATAAAAGGTTCTTGGACTAAGGATGTAGTGGTTGCAGTGTCCCTCTCTTCCCCTTTCGAACAGATTATGAAGAAGATGACTTTTATAGTGTGAGATATGACCTTGCGACACTATCTAGGTGGGACAGTAGTTGGAACTACCTATGGTATCCTATATATATGACCCCCCAGAGTAACAATGACACTACGGGGTCAAGACTCATAAATAACATGGCACTTCCACATATATGGTTGGCCCAAAAGAACATCATACACATCTAGTGGGGAAACATCACATAATAATTCATCCTTGAAGGGATGGATGCCATGAAAATTGACATTTTTGGCTAACATTGAGATCTTGCCCCTAACGAAGCCACCCTATGTTGTATGGTTGTGGGTGTGGTGTTTTTGACAATCCCTATTGCTTGATGACCTCTACTAAGATGAGGTTCTTTTGTATTCTTCTATAAATAATACAATTCAATGGGGTCCCCTTCACGCACATCTATGAGTGGAGGAGATGCTCCCCCTCTTCAACATATGTTGGTTCTTCTGGTTGAATTGTTGTGGTTGCGACAATAGTAGTGGGGTTTGTGTCGATGTTTTGTCTTCTCCCAGTATTTTATGAATCATATTATGAATTTGGGTTCCACTCTTTCTCTTTGATATTGGCCACCACTAATTGTTTTGAGTGACATTCATCAGTATTGTGCCAGGGGATTTTGTGGAAATCACACCACTTTCCAGTGTCATTATTTGTATTTCCCTTACCCTTCTTTTCCTCTGACTTGGATTGGTTTTCGAGAGGATTTTTGTTAGGGACGTCTTTATCATGCTTTGGTTTTTGCAGATTTGTAGACCTAAAATATCGTTTTTTCTGGTGCCTAAATTTCTTCTTGATTTTGACAAGATATCGATAGGAAACTCCCAACGATGAGATGTTCATAAAATCCAGTTCAGTTTGGATGTACCTGTGTAAAGCCCCATGATATTTTAGAATCAAATTTCACTCATAATATTTGATAACCATATTAGTATGCAAGGTATGGAAGGTATTGGTGAACTTAGGCACTTCTTGTCCCCTATCTTGATGCAGCATGGGCCATCTCATGTATTGGTATTCATAGTTGTTAATAGGGTAATATTATTCCTTGACTGCATCAAAAAAAATCTACCAAGTGGGATGAACCCCATATATTCTAGAATCCTCTATGGAACTTTTCTACCAATAAGTTTCCCACCAATTTTTGACATCGGGGAGAGCCTTAAGGAGTGCAAAGGTGATCTTTTTCCTGACAGAAAAATTGTGAACAAAGAAATAACCTTCTAGCATATTTAACCATTTTCGTAGGGAATCCACATCTATTTGACCTTCAAATACAGGAATATCAAAATTGACTTGTACCTTGAAAGGATAGGTTCCTCCAAAGTGTCCTCTTGATGAAGAGGGCCTTCTACTATCAACATGCATTGAAGGATGTGGGAAAAATTCTCCATCATCTTGTTCCTCTCTCGCAGGAGAGATTGCTCAAGCAACACATTAATAGAATCATCTACTCTGTTGTTTTTATTTTATTCCAACATTGATGGTTTCTTGGGAATGCGAGAGAAATTTTCTTCAAGAGAGACAAGATTGAGACCGAACTTGCTATACTCAAAACGCGTTAGCGACATGCACTGAAAAACTATCAAGAGAAGCCTGCTCTGATACTACTCATCGAGACTATTTTTGGCACGAAATGAGAGCATAGATATAATAAATAAATGTAAAGAGATATATTAGATATCCAATAATATAACAGATATTTATCGGAGATATAACCATAAACACAAAGATACAGTAATACACAATTTCTATTAATGAGCGAAATGTACAAAACTGTAGAAATACAAAGTGAAAGACTTGCTAGAATGGTGGAAGATTATCTCTGAGAAGAGATGTGACAGATACTCACATTCACAAGATCATTGTTACACTGAGGCTCCAATTTACCTAAATAAAATCTAAAACCTTAACCCTGGAAGATGAAAATCCAATAGTTTTATGGGACCCGTATTGGGTAGTTTAGTGTATCAAATTCTCGGGGTCGTAACTTTGGCATACGATCTTCATTTTGGGAACACGATATCTCGTTGGAAAGGTATCCACGAGGAGATTATTTTTTGGGTATCAATAATTCCATATCCTTTGGCTATTATTGAGTTCCATGATCGTGAAAAAACATCATTTAGGCCCTCAAAATCTCCTCAAAAGTTAAGGAACCAAAAAACTGGTAAAAATAATAAATTTCTAGAAAACTATTTTGAGCCAATTAGAATAGGTGGGTGGCCACCGATATCCACCTAGATCATTTTTGGATCCATTGGTATCCCTTCTTCTGAAATGATATGGCCCAAATAATGAATTTGCTTCTAGTAGAATGAACACTTGCTCAATTTGGCATAAGACTAATGCTCCCTCAATATTTGTAATACCATAATAAAGTATTTCTCATGATATTCTTCAGAATTAGAATATATAATAATTTAATCCAAGAATACAATTATAAACTTATCCAAGTAATCCCTGAAAATTCCATTCATTAAACACATGAAGATAGTTGGTGCATTCGACAACCCAAATGGCACCACTATGAACTCATAATGATTATACCTTGTTACGAAGGCAGTCTTTTTTATATCTTCTTATTTAATTATTACCTAATTATATCCTGACCTAAGATCAATATTGGATAATATATTTTCATCTTTGAGTTGATCAAAGAGGTCATTTATCCTAGGAAAAGGATACATGTTCTTCATAGTTACCTTGTTCAACCTCCTAAAGTATATGCATAGTCTCAATGTTCCAACCTTTTTCTTTACAAATAATATTGGGGAACCCTAAGGTGACACACTTGGGAGTTTATACCCCTTATTCAGAAGATACTCCAGTTGCATTTTCAATTACTTCAACTTGGGTTTGCTCATAGTGTAAGGATTTTTATATACTGGAGTTTCTCTCGACACCAGATTGATGGACAAGGAAATATATTTGTTAGGTGGCAATCCTAGTATTTCCTTATGTTAGCACTAGAATTCACACCTAGACTATTGTAGGTGTAAGCATAGTACCCATCAGAATATAAATGGTTTAAATTGGTTTGAGTAGGTGGATCAAAAAGACTTGGAAATAAAGGGAGAGGGAAACAAAATGTATACAGAGGCATTCCATTAGGCATGGAGTCATAAGATCATATAGATCAAAGGTAATCAAACTATATATCAAACAAAATGGATACATAATGATGAGTATAAGTATAGTGAATATGACAAAAGGATTAACATCCATTGTACATAGATTCTTTCTGCAATAGATTAAATATTTATTAAGCAGTGAACAATGATCTAATTTCCAAGCTACAACAAATCCTCTGTTGTTTGTGAATCCATAAATCAATGGAAGTTATGATCCTCAAAACATGCAATATGTTTAAGCAAGAAGACAATAAATAAATGGGAAAACAAAGAAGACAATCTGATAATAACTCTCATGAATCTTTAATGGTAGAAAATTTCATTACAAATAGACCCTCAGGCTTACAAGTGAGCAACTAAACTGCTCCTCTAGATCTCTCCTCTCTTGGATCATGAATCCAACCCTTTTCTTATAAAAATCCTCTTCATATATAGTGAATTATCTCTATATAACCTAAGGATGTTGAAACCAAGGAGCTACATAAGATCCTCCTCCATTTAGGAGTCTTGTTACAAAAGATTCCAACAAAAACCTAACAAATTCATATTTTTTGGGATCTTGTCTATTAAGATAAATGTCTTTTGACACATGTCATGTTGCTTGATATGGAGACAAAACACATTTCCCTCATGTCCAAATAAATCCTAGGATACTATTGGATCCTTCCTTGATAGTTGGAAGCCTTCCCATAGCTCGAACGTGTTAGACTGTTGGAGTTCGCAGTGCCTATGATAACATGCATTGCGAAGTTTCGAGGAGGTGTTGATTTTGTCTTTTCTCCCAAACTATGACCTGGGTCGGGATGATTTTTTGTCAGCAATTCAAAATCACCATTTTATTCCTCCACAACGAATTT
This sequence comes from Picea engelmannii, assembly GCA_009831015.1. NCBI lineage: Eukaryota > Viridiplantae > Streptophyta > Pinopsida > Pinales > Pinaceae > Picea > Picea engelmannii. The sequence continues at coordinate 287,217 of ML792013.1, forward strand.
CATAGGAACCGATATTGGAATTCATAAGTTATGAGAAAACAAATTCTTTGTTGTGTGTTAAATTCTCACAAACTGTCATAAATTACCAATTCACAGCGCTAAGCATTGTGGAATTTCCTGTAGCATCCTTTTCCACTTCTGAGAAAATATTTAACATCCCAAACAACATCAAGTGTCCAAAATTTTTGTAAACTTCATAATATTAATAATCTTGATTAAAGGAAAGCACCCACACTGATAATCATAGCTTACAAAACATAACCCTCAACAAAAATGTTGTAAAATGCATGAAACATGAAATTTGACCTAAATTGATGTTGGTTAAGGAGGCTCAATGTCTTCATATTTTGGTTATGGATCTTCTTTTGATAGTCACCTTAGCCAATATGTATAATCACTACTTAGCAACTTTCTGTAATTTATTATGACAGTTAGTGTGTGAAAATAGAGTGAACAAGAGTTTTATCATTTAATGATAGAACTGTTTTCCTAGAGTCCACCTTATCCAAAGATTTATACACATCAATGGTATGAGATAGAGAGCATTTCAAGAAGGAGGAATAACAGAACAACCATTGATATTTTGAATGAAAGGATGAAAATTGAAGCTTCTTGCTAATAATAGGGTTTCAACAACATAGATATCAGTTTGCAACACTAATGAAGTACGCAATTTCAGGCTAGGTTCTCAAATAATTTGACCATACACTTCAGGTTTTATAGAGGTCTCCTTCAATGGATTAGTATTAAACTTAAAAATGGTGCATAAAACAAAGGTTTCAACCAATTTTGAAAACAAAGGGTTTCCAACGCCAGTTTTTAGCGCTTGTTTGTAGTGCCAGTTTGCAACGCCAGTAGATAAACCAACAAAAACCCATCTCTCAACCCTTAAACAACATGAAAAATATCATGGAGTACTTGGTGAACCTAAGATTGATGCTGATGTATGTGAATTTTAATAGATATGTCTACAAGCTATCCAACCTCCAACTCTCCTCTTCAACCAGTTGGCAGTGCCAAGCTCAAATAGAGTTTTCACACTTCGAGGAAAATTTCAATAGATATTATGACATAATACCTGAAGAAGTGGTTAAATGTAGGCTCTGAAAACAATAAAATCCTCTTTGACACGATTCTTTAATTGCAATGATGGAAAATGAACGCATGAGGTACGTAGAGTACGTTGTGAACTGTCATAGTGAGTTGGAAACACATACACCCAACTTTGACTTGACACTTAAACAGATGGATGGTGACAATAGGAACCTTGTATACAAATTGGAGGTGTGACATGTCAAGGTAATTATCTAAAAATCAAAGGTGTGACTCATAGGGGTTTATTTACCTTGTCATGATGACAAATTACACAAACCAAAGAATCTAGACCAAGGCTAGAAATAACTCCAGGGTAAAATCATGAAGGTGGGTAACACTTTTGCTTGTTTTATGACAAACAAAACTATATTTTCACAAGTTCTTCAACTTCCGGCATACAAAAGTATTTTTTTTATTTAGAATTTCAATTTACAGTAAAAAAAAAAGTTGTGAATAATTTTGTTATATTTCTAATGACTATTTTTCAATTTTTTTTTATCAAGATTTGATATGTCAATTTGACAATTGTTTAACAGTATGTTCCTTAAACATGAAAGGAATGATAATGAGTTATTGTTTTCCACAACAATGTATCTATTATTAAACTTATGTTTTTAAGAAATGAAATATACTGCAACAATCTACAAAGACTCTATTTTTATATGACTATAATTTTGAATCTAACGGATGAATATTATAATTTCTAGAATTTTTTTAAGATGACCAAGATGAAAACGTTGCAGATTTTAAACACGTGTTTTTCTACACCTTGTATCTATCTTAATTTTTACTTACAAGTAAAATCTAAAAATACCCTTTTGAAGAGAACCGTTTAAAAATTATGAATATAAATTTTCCATAATTTTCGGTTGTGTATTTTTAGAGATATGGATTTTTCATTTCACCGAATCATTATCTCACCTAAAAATATTATTTAG
>ML792013.1:296722-333748 GCA_009831015.1 Picea engelmannii
TTGGATAATAGCACGACAAGTGATAAGACTCAGGCAACATATATGTTAATCATAAGTCTACGAAGCAGGAGGCAATGCAAACTCTCCATATGTTTGGAAGAGTAACCAAACGGTGGAGGACACAACTCTATATAGCGAGAAAATCTCCCTAAGGTCGTACTACATCCCATAGTCTGATGATCAAACAAACAGATGTGCTTTATCCAAGGGTGACTCATTATGCTACCAATAAAGAAAATACTTTTCCCATCCTCTTTTTGGGGTATATTTGATTTTTTTTTTCTTTTTGGTAATGTTTGAAAAAGAATAAAGGAATATTACGTTATAATGGAGGAATGAGTACTGCAAACATACAAGCTCAAGGCACAAGGACAAGACTGATGTTCTGGTGAAATGATACTCGGGAAAAATCCTCCAACGGCCAAAGGTGTTAAGACACAGAAGCAAACTGTTACAAGGCTGATGGGTAAGGTATGCAAATGTGGTTGATAGAACACACAATGGTAACGTCCTTCGATGTAAGTTTAACGAGCCCAGAGAAGGTAAGCTCGGTGGTTTTTCATATTTAGAGAGTCTGAAAAAGCATAAAAGGAGACTCCAGTGGGGTACCGTTTTCGACAATAGTCTAGTCGGTTTGAAAAAGGGATAAACTATCACCGATTAGATGTCAATTCAAAACCATTTTAACGAGTGTGACAATGACAAGATCACTCGGCCATTTTTTCATTTTTAAGGAGTCTGAGAAAAGCTTAACTATGGACTTCGTCAGGAATGTTCTTCTGGACCATTTTAACGAGTGTGAAAGAATAAGGTCACTTGACGATCTTTTCAATTTTAGGGAGTCTGAAAAGAGCTTATCTATGGACTCCGTGGGGGTTTCTTTTTCGTAAATTTAGTCCCTCAGGCCCGAAAAAGGAATAAAATTATACCTGAGGATACTCTTCTAAAGAATGGGAATTCAGTAGAGTATTCCTTTATTCGTACGGTTGACCGTCTGGACCGAAAAAGGGGTAAACTACCACCGAATAGACGTGACTTCAAATTTTAGTTTAACGAGCGTGAAAGGTCACAATATCCCTCGACAATGTTTTCATTTTTAGAGGGTCTGAAAAGGGCTTAAAAGGAGACCCGTTATGTTTTGGGAGTCCAGAGGGTAAGACAAAGAATGAAAAAGACCCATGCAAATGAGGCTCAAAATCGTATTCAGGAAAGACTATATGGACTCCCGATCCTACAATGTTGTGAGAAACGACATAGACACCATAATGCAACCAAGACCTACCTAGGGCATCCATGTTTTGGTAAGCTCTACCACCAAGTCGCGACACTTCTAGAGAAGATATGACAGTTCTGTGTCACAACCGGATGGGATCGATCCTATAGCATACAAAAAAGGCAACGAGATGCAAAAGTTGGGGTGATATCCTAACCTATATGCTCAAGTTGATTTTTGAAAAAATAATAATTTTTTTTATGGACCGTCAATATATATATATATATATATATATATATATATATATANTGAAACTCAAAAAAAAAAAATGTCCCAATACCTGATCAAATCCCTCCCATATAACTCCTGGATCACTCGAAATGGTGTTTGGTATAAAGAAACTGATAAGGGGGGCCAAAAAAGGTGACAAAAAGAGGCCAAAAAGTCTATAAATAGAAGCTGGCAGCTCATCATCACCATTGCTGATTTGGAAACTAACTTTGGAGCCAAAAGACCCCCTTTGCCAAAGATCGTGATTCCGGGAGCTACAGTGGATGAAATAGACTTCTTCTTGGACCAAGTAAGTACAAACTCCCTTATCTAGCTATTCAATACTTCCATTTTAGCATTTAATTTATTTTTTGGGTGGGCGTCGAACTCAAAAAGGTCGGCCCTAGGTACACGCAGGTTGTCCATAGACAGCCCGCGTGTACATGCGACTGTCACCTCTACAGGCCGCGTGTACCCCCCCCGAGTGATGAAAAAAGAAAATGGAAAAAAGTATTGAGCCCATAATGCCGACTATAACATCAAATGCCAATTTGACTTGGCTGAGTTGATAGTTTGTTGTAGAATAGTCTTAAGAGTTTTGTTTACAGCTTCCACCTGCCCATTGGCTTGGGGGTAGTAAGGTGAGGAATGTTCTCCGTAACCCAAGCTTTGATGTTAATTCGGACATCATTTGGTTCTGAAAGTGACTGCCATGGTCAGTGACAATCTCTCTCGGGACGCCGAACCGTGCTATAATCTGGTTGAATAAGAAGAGAGTTGCAGTCTCTCCATCATCTTTAAATGTTGGCATAGCTTCGACCCACATAGTGAAGTAGTCGACAACTATGATGATATAGCGGTGCCCCCTTGCTGATAGGGAGTTGCATGTAGTGTAATCAATCCCCCACTTAGTGAAGGGACCAACTGTGATGAAAGGAAACATGGGAGTTGGATGTGCCCTCATCTTCCGAGAGAAGATTTTGCATGGATGGAACTTCTTGACCGACTCGATACAATCTTTGATAAGTGTGGGCCAGAAGTAACCTGCTCATAAAATCTTTTGGGCTGTTGCCAACCCAGATAAGTGACCGCCACAAGCTCCTGTATGAAAATCGTTGAGCACTATGACGGCCTCCTCATGAGTGAGACATCGACGCAAGATGCAGTCTACACCTCTCCGATACAACGTATCATCGAGTATGAGATAATTCTTAGCCTGATGGCGTATCCGCTGACACTCGTCAAGAGAAGCAGAGGTGGGGCACTTCAAAGTCTGGAGATAGATCAGTATATCTCTGTACCAGGGGTCTGAAGATTCAATCAAAAACATAGCCCCCCGGATAGGCGATTCCTCAGGCGCAACGTCACCTGACTCAACCGGAAGCTCCGAAATAAGTTTTGCAAAGACCAATGACTTCTTGGACTTTGCTGAAACGAAGTCTAAGTCAAATTCTTGGAGGATGACCATCCATCTACTATTTTTTCTGCCGATAAATCGTCGTGTCAACATGTACTGGAATGGATTCATGAAAACAACGACGGTGCTCTTACGAAACAGAACATAGTGACGGAACCATTGAACAGCATGAACTACTGCCAACGCAAGTTTTTCAAGATGGGAATAATTAAGTTCCGGTCCTACGAGGCGTCGGCTCAGGTAATAGATCATGTATTCTGAAAACGAATCATCTTCTTGAACTAAAACCATGCTTATGGTTGACTCTGCGGCAACCAGATATAATAAGAAATCTTTGTTATAATTAGGTGGCCGTAGCAGAGGTGCAGTTGTGAGGGCGTGTTTTAATGCGTCGAAAGAGCATTGAGCGGCTTCATCCCAGAAAAAGGGAACATATTTCTTAAGTAAACGCATAAATCCCTTGGTGATTTCGGCATAGTTGGCGATGAAGCGTCATAAGAAGTTCGCCTTGCCTTGAAGACTTTGAAGTTGTAAGATTGTGCGTGGTGGGGGGAAACTGGATTATTGCCTCCACCTTAAGAGGATCCACCATGATCCCTGTTGTTGATACGATGAAACCTAACAAGCTTCCTGACATGACGCAAAAGCTGCACTTGTTGGGATTCAAGCGAATCATGAAGTAGCGACATTGTTCAAAGATTAGTCAGAGGTGCGTAGGATGATCCTTTCTCTTGAGAGTGTGTGATGCTAAATCATCTAGATAGGCCTCAACTATATGTTTGAGGTCGTGAAACGCAAAAGACATGGCTCGCTGGAAAGTGGCTCCAGCATTCTTGAGGCCAAAAGGCATCTTACGATAGGCGAATGTACCCCACGGAAAAATGAATGTCGTTTTGTGTTGGTCTTCAGGTTTGATTTGGATTTGATTATATCCCAAAAAACCATCCATGAATGAAAAGGCTTCACAACCGGAAAATTCATCAATGATCTGGTCAATGAATGGGGTTGGAAAATTATCTTTTGGACATGCCTTGTTCAAATCACGGAAATCAGTACATACACGAATCATGCCTTGTTTTTTATTGACCGGCATGGGGTTTGACACCCATTGAGTCAAATGAATAGTGTAAATGAAACCTGCCTTGAGCAATTTCTCCACCTCCAGCTTAATGGCTATTGCTTTCTTAGGATTGACTGGATGAAGTTTTTGTCGAACAGGCTTAGCATCAGGATACATTGTGATTTCATGTTCAACTATTTTCGGATCGATACCTGGCATTTCCCCATAAGACCAGGCAAAAACGTCGCAGAATTCTTTAAAAAGATCCGTATAAATTTGAATCTCTTCGAGGGAGAAATCCGCCCTGACGAAGACATTCTCCATGATGCCAGGGTTTCGGGAGATGTTGATAGGTATAGTTTCAACGATAGTCGCCATATTGCCCTCAGCATAAATTTCCTGTGTAGCTAAGAGATTAATAGGACATCGATGATCTCCCGTCATGGTGATAGTGAATTATCCTGCTTCGATTTGGATTAACTCTGGGAGGAAGTATGATCTGTGATGAAGATCTTCCCAAGGTTTGTCTGGACTAGTCATCGCCTCGATTACTGCTTCATCAGAAGGCAAGACTAATTCTAACGAATCGATGGTAGAAAGAGAACCCTGAGCCCAAATAGGCTCTAAACGTGGATCCAAATCTTGTGTGGGAGTTGGATCAAGGTTAGCTGAAGCTTGCTGGACTAAAGAGTACACTACTTCAGTAGCCGACAAGGGCATGGACATGCCGGAGTGCCTTGTCTCATCCATCGTGGCTGATGGGGAAGGAAGAATCCATGGATCCTCAAAGTAAGTCATGCGGAACGACGAAACTTGAAAAATCTCAGCCTTGTGGTGATTAGATATAAACTTGACATCGTCATGAGGAGGTGGATAATCGAAGGTACCCATCAAGGATGGGCACAAACCAACTCCTACGTTAACGACACCGGCTTGAGGATTATCAATCATGGGAACCATGGATGCCCCCAACACTGGGTCAGGTCTAGAGAAGTACAATTGATCGATGGTCACTATCTGACCCTCATGTGGAAACAATAAGACTCAGAAAATTGTAGCAACCACAGCTTGCATAGCATAAGTCCAACTCCGTCCTAACAAGAGATTATAGTCGAGGGGGGCATCGACTACCTCTACTTTGACGCACACAGTCTTCCCTCCTAACTGCACAGGGAAAAAAGGGACGATGCCATGTGGTCGGAAAGAACGACCGTCGAACGCAGTGAGGAGAGTAGGTGATGGAGACAAAGTGGGCTGGCCAATGGCCTTCCAACATGCTAACGACATAACGCATGTCGAGGCGCCCTCATCGACCACTGTGAGGAAGATATTTCATGTAAAAGTTTTCGTGGGATGAGCCACTACTATCTGAAACGCTACGTGGTAAGGTAGTCGAGGTTTTAAGTCAGTTGTATCTAGCATGATGGTACCTGGGTTACAAGTCTCAGTAGAGCCTAAAGCAGTTAACAAGGCTTTCCTCTGAGCAGGGAAGCTTTGGAGGACCTCCAAAGAAAACATCGCACAAGGGTTTTGTGATAAATTTTCCACCACAGAGTAATTCTAGGCGGCCCTTGTGTTTGGGTTGTGAGAAGCTTTCTTAAATTCACCCTTTGGAATGCATGTCATTGTTTCTCCCAGTGTCTTCTCGATCTGTAGAGGAAGATATGGAAGTTCGGCTTCTTTACCCTTCTCAGAAGCGCTTGGTTTACTATAGTCGTGTGCTCTAGTCGTTATGAAAGCATCACCCCTAACCATATATACGTTCATGGATGAGGAATTGTTAGGAGGAGGGAAGGTTTCTTGGCTGCCCCCTTCGACACTTGTAGAGGCTTGAGTTAAATTTTGCCCATGCTGAAAGGGATTAGCCAACATGGCTTGCTATTGCTGTGTGACAAACTTTTGGGCCTCTACAAGTCGAGGACAAATATGGGTTGGGTGATCTTCCGCACACAAGTTGCATGGATACCTCGCCTTCCGTTTTTCCGTAGTGTCCCCGCCAACATTCTCAGTGTGTTTTTTCTCCCCCTTACCCTTCTTTCGTTGTTTTTTCTTCCCTTCAGGCTGTTGGGTGGCCTTTGGGTTAGTCGACTGCACAGAGTGTACTTCCGACATTTGGGTAGGAGGAGCAGCCAAAGCAGTAGTTTGGCTGGCCGCTGAGTGTTGGATAGATTACTGTTGCAATTGTTCTGTCAATTGCTCAGCGGGCTTGGTTTGTGCTGAACCAACAATACCGTCGGCATGTGGTCCAACTCTCTATCGTGGTGCATTTGGCAGGATGTTGTATAATAAACCAGACTGAGAATAGATAAGCTCAAACTATTGAGCCCTCATGATGGCATCTTCTTCGGAGAAAACCCCAAAAGTTGCGACGTCTTTGGATAATTGTGGGACCAGAGACTTAAGGAACCACTCAAGCAAGAATGCTAGTGGGACTGGTACTTTAATTAGACTCTTTCGGCGTCTCCACTCTCAGATATGATTAGAGATATGGTCCGCTGTTGTCTGTTCAAAATTGGAAAGCAGCTCTGTGCCAACGTCGTATCTCATAGGTAACTAGAAATGGTTAAGGAAGGCCATCGCCAGTTCGCCAAAAGAAGAGTATTTGGAGAGATCGAGTTCGATGTACGATTTCGCGGCACTCCCGATAAGAGTGCGTTGAAACAATCACAACTGAACGGAGTCATATTTCAATGAGTTAGATGAACACCAAAGATGGAAGGTAGTCACGTGATCACCTGGATCTTCATTAGGCTTGGCCTCGAACTTTGGAATGTATGAAGGAAACTTCGTTGGCATAGGAGGCCAACGTGGATCGTGACAAATAGGATCATTTAACAACCTTGTCAAATCTGGCAAGTGTAACGTCGCCAGGAATGGTAGTTTGGGTTGCGGCTGATAGCCTGGGAAAAAGGGTCCTGGAGTTTGACTGGCACCAGGTTGCCAGGAAAAGTTTGGCTGCTAGCCCGGATTCTGGTAGAAACCATGGCCCTGACTAGTGTAATGATTTTGCATCTATGGAGACATCATTGGTTGATTCCCCATAAAGGAAATAGGATGTTGGGCATGCATCGTGTTTGAAGGACTTTGGGAAGGATTACCCCATGCCGGTCCTGATGGGAGAGGCATAGAAATCTGTCCAGGGTTCCATTGACTGTGGAAAGAATTACCCCAGAACGACATTCCAGAGGAGGGAACGGATCCTTGTCCTGAGTTCTAAGGTCCTACTATATGTGCCCCCCGCGCAGGAATAGTACCCTGCGCTGGAGTAGACTGTCCAAAAATGGGAGTGGCCCCAGAAGGGAAAGTGGTGGATGTGAAAGTGTTGTTACCAAACGTCCCGTTCCAAACAAATGGTGATGAAACTACTGTCATAGTGTGCGCAGGTGTTCCTTGACTCCCAGCTCCAAATAAACTAGTGTGTGTAGGCTGCCCGACGGACTGCTGATGCAGACAACCAAGCGAAGGGGACGAAGGGGATATATGACCTCCAGTGTAAGGAAAATCATTAAAAGGGACATAAGTGCCCCCAATTTGACCTTGTAGAGGAGCGTTAGAGCTCCCTGCCCCTAGAACCAAAGTCTGTAAAGTGGAGTGAGTGAGTGCAGGACTTGTACCCGAACTAGGCATACCGTATGAGAATGGAGGGCCTGTCGCACTAGGTGTGAAGGGAGTTGTGGCCACCGTGATAGATGGGATCGGTCCACTATGCGACATAGTTGCAGCCGAGATCATGGTGGCCCGGACCGACGATGGTAAGTTAGGATATGCTTCTCCTATGGTAGCAACGGTGGTGGGAATGGAAGAATTCCCAAAGGAAGTAACAACGTTTGTTTCCATAGCTGTGTGAGGCACTGACAAGCGTTCGTAAAATTGGATTGGTACAATGACCGATGGCCAAGTACCAGTGGTTGGGGTTTCAACCGAGCCAATATTGGCGGTTGATTCCTCTGGGAGTTGTTCGGGCACAATGGTTTGTAACCCGGTTTCTTCGAAAGACCCTTGTTGGTCTAGCTTCCGCCTCAATGGTGGCGGGGGTGGCTCCAGTATAACCGACGGCAAGCCCAGAAGCCTTCGTGACTGGCGGAGCTTAGGATCCTTCACTGTGTGAGAATATCCAAGACACGCTAAGGTATTCTACACATTCAAACAGTAACACACACTAAAAAAGAAGCCCCTAAGAGATAAGACAAGCAGACTCTAAACTAGTTGGAAGAACAGTGACAACAACCAACACTAGAGAAACTTACCGGTGCAAGTGCAACTCGAACACGGAAGCACCCTCTGGATATACTCTGCAAAGCAGGGCTCGATGTCTATCCTAGGTACCGCGGTATACCCCCGCAGTCACTTGTGTATGTCCCTAAAAAGATTGGCAACTAGTTTGCCAGCACGCGAACAGTCACCAGGTGGGTACAGTCGAAAGTCGGGTAGACCACAATGAGCAAGGTATCAAGCCCAAAACCTGTCAAGGGTATCGAGAGAAAATGGTCCGGAATACAACTGAGGACCTCGAATGGATTTGAGACCCATGAAGCCCCATGGCAAATGCAAACGACGGAATCTCAAAACAAGCCCTCGATATGTGTTCTCCACTACGCTTGGTCCGGCTTTGGAGGGGTTATCTCCACTACCTTTCCTCACGCGACCTCGTGTTTATCCCCTGTGTTAGAGGGGGGTCCCGGATAACTTCCACGAAACTGGACTTCTACACTCCCTATCACAGACTCCAATGTTTGGTTTTGAATGGCCTTGGAGAGTTTCCTCTCCAACCTAATCTAAGGCCCTAGTCCTGAACTAGTTTGTGAACCCTACAAAAAAAATGTCTAATAGATTTTAAATTAGCATTGCCTTTATGGGATTTTTTATGTCATGAGGTATGAAGTTGAAATTGATGATGTGTAAATACTTAAAGCAAAAACGAATGAAAAAAGATGGAAACAAAAGACTTTTACTAAATGCAAAAATCAACAACTTTTTACAAAGAAAGGGTTCTTTTTCTTTTCAATTTTTCTAAGATTTCATGCATCAAACATAAAGGAATTTCTCTCGACTACGAGCTACTTATGCTCTAAATTCACTACAAAAAACTTATGAACAAAAATACTTATCCCTAGCCATTGATGTAGAAACACAATCTTCAAACAAAGAAGAAAATGAAAAGATTTTTTTTCTTTTATTTATTTATTTACGTGCTAATCAAGCAACAAAGGGAAAATACCGACAAGCCTAAAACCAAGAAAAAACAAAATTCTGTCTTAAAGCGCAGATCGCAAAGAATCATAGAAAAGACACACAATGGAAATCAAGAAAGCACATACTCTTATGCTTGTCTAAAAACGATAAAACACAATTTTCTTTTTTATCTTTTCTATCAACTATCAGCTAACAAAAAACAGGCTAAGGGTAAGAGGCCCTAACCTACTGACTGTTCAACCCTAGACTCAAACACCTGAGAGGAACACTTCTCACCATAGGAGGGGATGATTGCCCCACCCTGATTGAAAAGCAGCCTGTCAAGCATGCTACTGTCCCTAAAATAGCACGCGTGTGAACGCGTGCTGAGCTAAAACAGAACACGTGTACACGTGGGCTGACCTTGTACAGGCCGCGTGTATGTATAAACTCTAAGACAAAAAATAAACACAGGCAGCCCAGACCAGGAAGGGGCCTCTGGTATTGATAACCAGGGTCTCTTGAAGGCTTGGATGATTCTTCTAACAGAAAAGAAAAATAATTGCAAGGAATAACAAAACACAAAAAGACAAACTGAGACAGGACTATGAACCAACAAGACTCAGACAAGATCCATAAAACCCCCTGAGAATGTATAATTCTAATAGGGAAGAGGAGGATTGCCTCTCAAGTTCTCTGAACTCCTACACACTATTGAAACCTCTATAGATAACGTTCACACGTGGGTTGTAAGAGGTTAGGGCGTAGGTACATGCGTGCATGCCTTTTGCAGGTTGCGTGTACCTCTGTGTGTCCCGACAATTGTCGTCAAGCAACAGTCAGGGAAAACTGGTATAAAGAACCAGGCTCCCTGCTAGCTCAGGCCTTATAGAAAAAGACAGGCAAAGAAACATAAAATCTAATCTCTTAAACTACCCAAAAAACTCAACTAAATCCGGAAACCCTAAAGAGTATCTTCCCCAGTATGGTCACCAATTCTGTTATTGGGAAAAATACCCTACGAACTAGCAAACTAGGGTCAGACTTGCATGCAGATTTTGACCGTAAAGAAATCACTTTTTAACCTACCACCCAAAACTTAAACCCCTCTTTCACAATACATGCATGGAAAGGAACTACTAACCTTTTTACTGATGTTTGGTGTAGATCCTCCGTTGTGCTTTGCCCACTTGCTTGCGCTGCTCCTTCCAAAGATAATCCTGCAATCAAGACAAACCACTACGCATGCATGCTATTTTTCTACTCGAGGGTTATAAATTAGGCATAAATTAACCAAACCATAGATGGCTCATGCATTGGGACGGGAAAAGTATTCTTTTATTATTTGAACAACGAATCAACTTACAATCAAAGTCGATACTGGCCACCGCTCCTTGATCCTGATCCTGGGCTCCTCCTCTTCTGTCCTCCAACTGCTTTGCGTTAATTCTCCTTTGGCTTGAGGAAAGGCTAAAGGTTTGGGACAATGGATGCGACAAATGGGCAGAGTTTCTTCGCTATAATTTCCCCACTCCAAATATTACCCCTACCCCTTCTTTTATAGGCTAGAAGGAGCTAGGGTTTTGGACGAACTCTCGGCCATGCATGGCCAAGAGTTTCAGTTAACTAACCCATAGCTTTTTGTTCCGTCGGAAACTTTCCTATTTTTTTGTTTTGTTAGGTACACGTGGGCTGTAATGGGCCTGCCAGCGTGTACATGCGTGCAGTAATGGGTTAGGGCGCGTGGGCCTTGACCCAAGAGTATTTTCAAGAGTTTGTTCAGCATAGTTTTGGCAAGGAAGGGACATGAGTTGGCCTGATGCCAGGTAAGCATGTGTGGTGCAATTTAGGGTTATAACACTTTCCTATAAAGTTTCTTCAGCTCCAGGGCTGAAATTTTTCTAACAGTTACTACTCTGGGATTTCCTTGTATTGTCCTTAAATTCTCTGTCTCATCCAAGGAACTAAATTCCTTATAATAAAAGTCTAGAACAACTTGATGTTGGTCCAACCAATCTATACTAATTAGGAATTCATAGTAACCTAAAGGTATGATGTTCAAATATTCCTTGGTGCTCAATCCATTCATCTCCATTGAACACGCCTTAACCACCTCATTAATTTTTCTTTTAGCTCCTATAACTAGCTTCACCATCTAAGGTTTTCCACGATTTATTCTTGGCAATTGAAATATTTACACCATCGTAGGAGGATCCAGATAATTGTGAATAGGTATTGAATCAATTAAAATAGCAATGGTTTGGTTGTTTATTTTACCCTCCACTTCAATCATGCGTAACTAGAACTTAGCTTGTTTGTTATCTAGAGATGCATAGATCCTTGGTACCCTTCTTCCAATTTTCTCCATTTTTTTTTATCCTGCTATACATTGTAAGAAGTCTTCACTTCTCAACCTTTGTGAGGGAAATATCTCAACACATTATCTCCTCCACAACACCAACATTGAGTAGGTGGCTTCCTTGGTATTTTCCCTATTGCCTTGGTCATTCTGGGTTTTTTAGAGGTTGGTTTTCATTGAGAATTATTTTTGAATAATGGTGGCTTGGTTCCCTTCTTCCTATGATCCATCATACTTTTATTTTTGTTTTCCCACATCCTTTGGAAAGTTGGCCTTCCTCTATGATAATAATAAAGGAATTTATCCCTCTTTATAATTTCATCTAGTGTCTTAGGATCATCATATTGTATCTTATCACTTATAAAATATGGCAGCCCACTTAGGTACCCCTAAATCTTAACTTTCTCCTCCTTGATGAAATAAACATACTTTAGCAACTCTAAAAACTTCCTTTCATATTCATCTATGGTCATACTCCCAATGTTGAGTTCAAAGAGCTCCTTCATTTTGTTATCATAGTATCAATTAGTCAAGTATTTATTTTGGAAATACCTCTTGAATTGCCTCCAAGTGACCTTCTCATCAATGTGTTGTACCTGCACAAATTGATCCCACCACATTGATGCTTTTCCTTTGAGATAATAAATTGAAATTATTTCTTCTTCTTATGAACAATAGTTATGCAATTGGAAATACTTCCTCATGACTAACAACCATGTCTCTGCATCCTCATTCTTCTTGTTCTCACCATCAAATGGAGGAGTCTTGATTTTTTTCATTTCCCCTTGTAGCTCATCCACCTCAGACCTTTTCTTATGCTTCCTAACAAGGAATGGACTAGAACGTCTATGTGCTCTCTTAGTTGAATGACCTAGAGAATTATCGTGATGTATTCAATTACTTCTTGTTCTTCCCCTCTGATTGTGATACATTTGAATCCCTAATTTTCTCACCTCAATATCCTTATCCATATTCTTATTTGTTGTGTGCAAGCTCTACATTGACCTGATGTTGAAGTCTTCCTGTTTTTCCTTGGATTTCATAAGCCTCTTATTATCAACCTTATAACTTTGGATATCATTTTTCAAACTTTTTATGGTCTCTACCAAGTTCATTCTTTCTTCCTTGCCTTCTCCATGTCCATTTTAATTTGTAACTTCATTTCCTATATCGACATACAACCCTCTAATCTCATCTTCATGGATTTAATTCATTTGTGCCTCCTCCGTGATTATAAACTTTGTGTTGATCCTGTTCTGATCTAAATGTTGTTAATTCTGCAAAATGTGTAGCCAACAAAATTTGTTAAGGTTAATAATTTACAATTACATAAAATTTCATATGATTATGTTCTAATAATTTATCATAATTATTTCTTTCATGAATCTTCCCGAAAAGTCTCAATACTTAGATTACTTTCATCTATGCGGAATAGATAGACTCACAGACTCATGTAATCATAACTCTCTCTTTCATAATTTCATCTAAAACGTTCCCATACTTAACCATTTTCTACTTCTTCGGAATTATGGACTCATGAACTCACTGACTCACACACTCATGATAAGTCCCAACACTTAGCCATTTTTCCACTTCTTCAGACTCGCGGTCTCTCAGACTCAAAGACTTATGATAAGTACCAACACTTAACCATTTTTCCACTTCTTCAGACTCGCGAACTCATGGACTTGTAACCTTTCTTACATAAGTTTGTCCAAAAAAGTCTCAACACTTATCCATTTTTTTGTCTTTGTGGACTTACAGACTCGTACTAAGTCCCAACACTTATCCATTTTTCCATCTTTTCGGACTCAAAGACTTATACTAAGTCCCAACACTTAGCCATTTTTTCATCTTTGCAGACTCACTGACTCATACTAAGTCCAAACACTTAGCCATTTTTCCACTTCTTTGGACTCCCAGACTCACAGACTCATGGACTCACATAAGTCCATGAGTTCGTCAAAAACGTCTCCACACTTAGCCATTTTTCCAAGTCTTTGGACTCGCAGACTCACAGACTCATGGACTCACATAAGTCCATCAGTTCGTCAAAAATGTCTCTACACTTAGCCATTTTTATGTCTTTGCGGACTCACAAACTCATCCTAAGTCCCAACACTTAGCCATTTTTTCACTTCTTTAGAATTTCATGCTCACGGATTCAAGGACTCACAATAAGTCGCAACACTTAGCCATTTTTCCACTTATTCAAAGTTTCTGACTCGCAGACTTGTAGACTCACAGACATGCAGACTCATAGATTCATAATAAGTCCCAACACTTGGATATTTTTCCATATTTACAGACTCATAGACTCATAATAAGTCCCAAAACTTAGAAAATTTCCACTTCTTCAGACTTTTGGACTCATGAAATCACAATAATTACCATCAATTAGGCATTTTCCACTTATTCAGACATTCAGATTTGTGGACCCACAAAAAGTCCCAACAATTAGCCATTTTTCCATCTTCGCGGACTCACAGACTCATAAGTCCCAACACTTAGCCATTTTCCATTTTTTCAGACATTCAGACTCATGAACTTGCAGACTCACAGACTCACAATTGTCCCAACACTTAGCCACTTTCCCACTTCTTAGGACTTTCAAACTTACGGACTCGGGGACCCACACACTCAAAATATGTCCCAACACTTAGCCATTCTTCCACTTCTTTAGAATTTTGGACTTGTGCACTCAAATAATCACAATATGTCCCAAGACTTAGCCACTCTTTTGTCTTCACAGACTCACAGACTCATACTAAGTCCAAAAACTTATCCCTTTTCCCACTTCTTCAGACTTTCGAACTCACAGACTCATGAAAGCATAAATATAATACTTAGATTATTTTCATCTCCTAGCCTCCTTGTACCTACCACCATGGAAGTACACTTAACATGTCTCCACGTCAACTAACATGTGCCCCCCCCACATCATGCTAATGTCAACGTACGAGAAAATACCAAAATGTTTCCAATTTCACACATTTTCAAGAAACTCTAAAAAATGCTTAAATTCGTCCAAAATGAAATTCCTTCTTGGGACGTCATTAAAGCTATGTGACTAAGCGTAGTACAACCAATTCAAGCCTAGTACATAAAAGTTTGTATGCTTCTTTCAAATTTGACTTTTTCACTTTGAATTTTGCATTAATTAGCTATAAGAAATTGGGGCTTTTGCCCAATTTCATTTGGTTGCTTTTGTTTCCACCACAAAAACACAATAAACACTTTTGTAAAACAAACTACAAATGAATTCTTTTTTACATTATGTCAAACAATTTGCTTGTAAATTATGAAATCTCACTTCAGCACTTTGCTAAATGGCCCATGCATGCTTAATGTTGCAAGTTGGGCTCTGATACCAATATGCAATGTCCCGAGTCACCTTGGCTAGGAAATGCCACTTTAAAATTCATTTATAGTTACAATTCTGATACCAATTTGTATTTTCCTCATTATGAGGGACTCGAAAAAATTTCTTCTGTAATGTACATAGCCCCGAGTTGGCCACGCCATGTAGAATTACAAATTCCGATACCATTAAATTAAATAATCAGTTCTTCATATGAATAGAGTCAAGAGGAAAATAGTAACAACATGTATGCAAAAATAAAAATTCATATATAGAGTTAAACAATAAAGATTACATGACAAAAAACCCATAATTACACACACATAATAATTGAAATAAGCACAGGAATGACACTTATCTCAGAAATAAATGCCAACTGCATGCAGACCTTCCACGTTCCTCCTAGCCTTAGACTGCATTGCTCATAACTCTAAGCAACAACGGGTCACCTCGGAGATGGGGATAAACTCTACCAAGGAAAACATAATACTAAGCCAGTCTAAGGTCTGATAAGAAGAATAATTGCTTCATTCAAGGTGCCAACTATTTCAACTACCCTATAGTCTCTCTTTGTCCACATGTTTTTCGCAACCTAGGAAGTGTGCCCCTTCTCTTCTCAACAGTCCCTCGGTTTCCCCACTTCCCTTATGGGGCTTCAACAACATTCTGGATAGGAAGTCTCCGAGCCCCGGCTCTATTTCCCAACACACCATGGAACAATTTCAAGTAGTTTCTCACCTAGAGAACTACTCACAGGCCCGACATCCTGCTTCTTTTGTAATATGACATGACAATCACTTCTTCAATTCATATCTCACGCTAATAGTACAAGTACAAGTTCCTCATTATAGTCCGTCTAGTATCGTAAGGTACGACTCACAACTTCCTCCCATGAAGGAATAGTCAGGATAATCCGTAATGTCTCTCTCTCTCACACACACACACATATATATGCATGTGTATTTTAAGACACTTGTCACTCGAAGGGACTCCCTTGTCCCTACTTTAGAGACTTATGATATATATTAATATCCATTACTTTAGATTTAAGGAATTATATTATAATATTTCATGGGGATTAGGCCCCGTAGCTTATCCCCTTCCTAGACTCTTAGCCCCCCTTTCTCTCTCTAGTAGAGTTTAGGCCCCCATACTCTTTTATGTGGTTGATCTGAACAGTGGTGTGTTTTCATTAATAATATGAGTGTTTACATATTAAAAAAATAGGTTCATTGGCCTTTAGCATCTAAACTCTTTGGCCTACTAATCAGATAATCCTTTTGATCTATATCAGCCTGACTCATCGACCTATAAAACATTTATATTTATATGTACAACTGAGTTAAACCTAAGGGTATTACAATAGTGATAAAAGAATAAAAAATATGATAGGTATTACTAAAACAAAAGATAAAGAAGATATATTTCAATGGATTATTATGTAATATATATGTATTTCATTTTTGTCATCTTATTTTTTTAATTGTGATTCAACTATATCATCATATTACTATTCACCCTATTAATGACCTAAATATCTTACTGTCTTTTTATTATACATGGAAAGCTATGCTCACATAATGGGTGAGATGATTAAATGTGGTTATTATTATCCTTCCCTAACCTTTTGATTTTAACAATACTATATTCATCTTAATCATGATAGAGGTGCAAATATTTTATCAAATTTTCTACTTTAAAATATGCTTACACCAAACAATTTTGGTTTTATCATCCCTAAATAGATTCAAAGTTAGGATGAATCCTAGACTAATCCTTTTACTAATTGATAAATCTCAAAAATAATGGTGTCTCTTATTAGTCCCTGTCGAAGGCGTAGCGGGACTATAGCGATCGATAATTGATTGACATCATATTAATATGTCCTTTGACTATAAATTTTTGCATCATCTGTATTCTTTAAACTATAGAAGTAAAAACATTAGTTTTTATATAATAAAAAAAAACTTATATGTCATTGTCTCATTGGAAAATATATTGGAGGTCTTAATTCCAACTTCATTGTTCCCAAAGTTGTAAATGTTTAGATATCCAAATTTTTGAGCTGAGATGCTCTTTTTTAATTTTTATTACATTTTTACTGAAATGTTTACATACCGAAACTTCTGAGCATCGACGTTGTTTTTTAATTTTTTTATTATTTCTATTTGCATTGAAATGTTTACATACTGAAGGTTTATAGCATTAACACTTTTTTTAAGGTGTTTAAATAGGCTTGACAACTTAAATGTTTACATAGCGCGAGGTCCTTAAACAGGCCTAACAGCTTAAATGTTTACATACCGTGAGGCCCTTAAAAAACCTGAAAAACTTAAATTTTTACCTATATAGGTTTTTCACAATACATTTTTCCTCGAATTTTTCCATACAATGTTGTAGTAAATTTGGACAATATTTTTGTCCACCGCTAGTTGCATAGCCATTGTATGTTTCATACTTCTTCTATTCTTGGAATCCAATTTGCTCATTGTTGAATATACATACATTGTTTACCGGTTTAGTGGGTACTTCTTGTTCGTTTGTTCATCAATTGTTGCTTCTTCTTATTTGGTTCAACTTTGCAAGGTTGGGGACCTGCACCTGCGGTTGGACTTGTTGGTGCTTGTTACTTGCTTTTGTTTACTTCAACTTTGCAGGGTTGGTGATCCGAATTTTATGAGCATAACGAAATGAATACAGATTATTAATAGGTTCTTAACAAAAAATAACAAAGATACAGTAAAACTGGTTTTCTATTCAATAACGAAATAAGCTGAAACTGTAAAATGCAACGGAAACAAGCTTGCTGGAATGGTGGCGGCTTATCTCTGAGAAAAGATGTGACGGCAATGCGCATTCGCCAGAAGAAGATTACAATGAGGCTTTGAAGGCCTTTTTACAATAAGAAAGAATTCCAAAAACCCTAGACATCCAAAAACCTAACCCTAGGAGATGAAGCACCAAAAGTCAGGTGGGCCCCGTTTGGGTAAGTTAGTACATCAACTTCCCAGGGTCGTAACTTTTGCATACGATCTCCATTTTAGGCGTGTGATAGACTGTTGGAAAGGTATCATCAAGGAGATTCATTTGGGGGGCTCATTCATGCATTTAACTATCATTGAGTATCTCGATACCAAAAACCTTTATTTAGGCCCTCAAAATGGCCTCGGAAGTTAAAACTACTAAAAACAATAAATTGCCAAAATTGTCAGAAAACTATTTTGATCTAGTTGGAAAAGGTGGGTGGCCATCGATATCCATCTAGATAAATCCTCCCTCCTTAGGAAGAAATAGTCTCCATTGTGTTGATGCCCCCCATTAGATGAGGAAATTTCTGTTGAATTTGGCCCCGGGTGAGCCACTTGCCTTGGTGCAGGAGCTACCCTGCTTTGACGACTCAATAAAGCTGGATCCTTTGTTGTCAAGTACCCTTGATCTGTCTACCCACAATCTGATCATTGGATGCTTGTTGTATGCAGTCGGTTTTGAGCTCTGTTGGTTTCATCTATTCTGCTACTTTTGAGGTGTCCAATAATGGTGGGAAATAAGGGAAAAGGAGATCCACATTGAACACTAGGTGTAGGCCAAGGAAAGGAGGAATGTTGAACTCAAAAGAATTATCCCCCACGGCCTTGGTGATAGTGTATGGTCCATAATAGAGTGGGAGAAGCTTCCGATGGGGTCATATAAGGCGTTCTTTCTGCAAGTGCAACCAAACTTTGTCGCCCACCTGAAACTTATGCGACACTCGATGTTGATCATGGCATTGTTTGTACTTGTCATTAGACTTTTGTAGGATATCCTGAACCTGTTGGCGGTTGTGATGGATCCGTTCAATGAACCAGGTGGATTTGTCAGCTTTAGTTGGAGCAGGAGATGAGTCAGTTGAGGTGACCGCAAGGGGAAGTGCAACATCTGTGGGACCCAATGGTTGGAATCCCAACCTCACTTGAAAGGGGCTGTGGCAAGTTGAGATATGAAAGGCTTGGTTGTAGCTATGTTGGACATAGGAAAGGATCTCATCCCATGTGTGAGGGTGATTTGAATTATACATGTGAAGGATATGCACAATCATTCGATTTACAACCTCAGTTTGGCCATCTGTCTGGGGGTGGAAGGATGTGGATTTGGTGAGCTTGGTGTCTAGCAGTGACCAGAGGCTCAACCAAAATGTGTTGAGAAATCGACTATCCAGATCTGAGATAATAGTTTGTGGGATTCCAAAATGTACCTAGACTCATTCAAAGAAGAGCTTGGCAGTGGCCTCTGCTATGATTCTCTTCTTGCAGGAAACTAGAATCGCCATCTTAGAAAAGCGATCAACAACCACAAAAAAAAATCATTTCCCCGCTTGGTGGATGGGAGGCCCGACATGTAGTCCATTGAGATGGATTCCCATGGCCTATCAGAAGTAGGAAGAGGGGTGTACAGGCCCTGTTTCTTAGTGGTCAGTTTGGCAATAGAATAGTTAGTGCAAGACCTAATATACTTGCCGACCTCATGTTGAAGTTTCAGCTAGTAGAAATGTTTCTGTAGCATCGCCACTATATTTTTGACGCCGAAGTGTCCTGCCACCCGACTGTAGTGGGATTCTCAGATCATATTCACTCGCTCACTTGATGGAACACATATATGGCCCAGATGACACAACAACCCATCCTGAATATCAAAATTATCAACAACTGCATTTGCACCCAACATTTGGTAGGTGGTGGTGAAGTCAGGGTTTGTCTCATAGAGTTGGTGCCATCCAGATGTCTCATGGATACAAGAGTCTAGCACCGTGGTGAGTGCCATGACTGGTAGTCTGCTGAGGAAATCAACGATGCACTTGGTTCTTCCTGTTTTATACTTGATGTTGAGGTGGAATTGATGTCGGTATGTGGACCACTTTTGATGGTGGTCATTCTGCAATTTTCGTTGTGTCTACATGAGCTGCAATGGCTTATGATCAATGTGGATGATTGTCTCCTTCCCAGGAATGTAATGTCTCCATTGACGACATGCTTGCACAATGGAGTACATTTCTTTGTCATAAGTAGGGTACTTACGGACAATATCTGATAGTGTCTCACTATGATAGGCCAGGGGGTGGCCGTGCTGAGTGAGAACGACGCCCACAACATAGTCTGAAGCATCTGTCTCGATCACAAAGGGATCCTGCAGGTCT
Source organism: Picea engelmannii (assembly GCA_009831015.1). Taxonomy (NCBI): domain Eukaryota; kingdom Viridiplantae; phylum Streptophyta; class Pinopsida; order Pinales; family Pinaceae; genus Picea; species Picea engelmannii. Next base: position 316,745 of record ML792013.1, read on the forward strand.
GGTAGTGAAATTACTGGGACTGAGCACAAGCACTGCTTCAAATCATTGAATGCTTGTTGTTGGGATTGGCCCCACGCAAATTTCTCCTTACCACCACCCCTGTTTATTTGGCTGAGGGCCCATGCAATATGGGAGAAACCCAACAAGAAACTGTGGTAGAAATTAGCAAGTCCCAAGAAGCTCCGAAGCTCAGTGAGTGTTGTTGGGGCTGGCTAGTCACGGATGACTTGGATCTTGGTTGGATCCACATGTATGCCATAGTGATCAATGATGTAGCCCAGGTAATGGACCCTGTCTATGCTGAAGGAGCATTTTTCCAGGTTGGCATATAGCTTGTGCTACCGTAGGGTGTGCAGAACCTATTGAATATTCTGCAAGTGTTTAGCCCAAGTCTTGTTGTAAATTAGAATTTCATCCATATACACCACTACAAAAGTATTGGTGAATGGTCGCAGGATATCTTCCATCATCCTCAGGAAAGTGGATGGAGCATTTGTCAAACCAAAGGGCATGAACAATCACTCAAAAAGTCCTTCATTTGACTTGAAGGAGGCCTTCCATAAATCTGTCTGTTCTATCGGGACCTGGTGGTATCCAGACTTCAGATCAATCTTACTGAAGTATTTGGCCCCCATGAGTTGATCAAGGAGGTCATCGATTCTGTGAATCAGGTACCGGTTTCTGACAGTGATTTTATTTAGATCCCGATAATCAATATAGAGTCACCAGGTTCCATCTTACTTCTGCACCAGCACGGTTGGGCTCCCGCAAGGTGATGACCTAGGGTGGATTTTCCCCTTGTGGAGAAATTCTTAGATCTGTCGCTTGATCTCCTCATTCTCTAACAAAGAGAAAAGATAGACTATCCCATTGGGTAGTGGTGCACCGAGGGTCAGATCGATGGGGTGCTTGACATGGAAGTGCAAAGGTAACCCTGCAGGTGAGGAAAATATATCTGAGTATTCTTCCACGACCTTATCTACTTGCTTCTGTTGTGTGGAGAGGTCGGCCACAGAGACCCCGAATTTGGCTACGATCTTTCGCTTATTCTGAGAGTGAATCACAAAGAAGACAAATTTCCCCATATGAGAGATGACCTTCCTGCATTTCTTAGTAGAGATCAAGGAAATAACACTAGGTGGGACTACCTTGGGTATCCTGTACAATTTCCTGTTCAAAGTAATAATAACACTATGAGGCCTAGACTCATATACAGGATGATGTTTCCATAAATAAGGTTGGCGCAAAAGAACATCACAAACTTTGAGAGGAGAAACATCACACAATACCTCGTCTTTGAAGGGCTTGATGCCATACGACAGTCGACACTGTTGGCTGACACAAAGATCACTTCCTTGGCAGAGCCATCCAATGGTGTAGGGTTGTGGCTGCGGCGTTGTTTGCAAGGCCAACCACTTGACCACCTCTGTTGAGATGAGGTTCTTCTGGCTACCACTATCAATGATGAAGCGCAGTGGGGTGCCTTTTACCCACATCTGTGAATGGAAGACGCGCTCTTTTTCTTCTGGCTCATCTGGTTCACCAGGCTAGAGCTTGGTGGTAGAAATGGTGGCAATGGGTTCCATGTTAATGATCCGTATTCCCCTTTTTGGTTCTGTCTTGGAGTTAGAATCTGCATCTAATTCATAGGCTTTCACTTCGGCCACCAACGACTGCTTTGATCAAGAGTCAGCAGTGTTATGCCAAGGGCTCTTATGTAAGTCACACAACTTCTTGGTATCTTTCTTTGTCTTTCCGGTGTCCTTCATTGCTTGTGACTTGTACTAGTTGTCTTGATAATTTCCATCTTTTCTCTATCCTTTGTTCGATGGATTGGGGCCACCCTTTCCTGGATTTTCTTGTGAGGGGTTCCCAGGCCCAAATTGCCGCATCTTTTGTTTGAGCTTCTACTCGATTTTGATGACATATTGGTAGGTTGCACCCAAGGATGAGATGTCCAAAAATTCCATTTTGGTATCGATGTATCTATGCAGAGCACCGCGATACTTGAGCACCAGATGTCACTCCGGATCTTTGATACCCAACTTGATGTGCAAGGTATGGAAGATATTTGTGAAATCTGGCACTGCTTGGTCTCTTTCTTTCTGCAGTGTGGTCCATTTGGTATACAGGTAGGCATAACTACCGAAAGGGCAATATTGTTCCTTAATAGCATCCCTGAAGGATTCCCAGGTGGCCGTGACTGAAAATAATGAGGTTTCCTCTGTTTCCTTTTTCTCACAGAAAGTTTCCCACCAATCTTTGACATGGGGAACGACTTTGAGGAGCGCAAAAGTAATCTTTTCTCGATTCAAAAATTTATGAATAGAAAAATAACCTTCTAGTAGATTCAACCACCTGTCTACAACATCTGCGTCTATATGACCTTAAAATATAGGAATATAAAAGTTTATTTGTACCTTGTAGGGGGAACCGCTTTCGTTTGAAGAAGATGCGACATATTTTGGTAGTCACTGAAGGATTTGTGCGAGACTATCCATCATCTCGTTCCTATGTTGTGTGAGGGCTTCCTCAATCAATAGTTTGAAAGGATATCTTGTCCCATCACATTTATTTTCTCCTTCCATCGGAGGTCGCTTGGGAATGCAAGAGCTTCTGTCCTCAAGAGAAACAAGCTCGAGATCCAACTCTTTGTACTCCGACCTCGTTGGGGACATGCATTAAGACGACAAGGAGAAGACTGCTCTGATACCACTAATCTGGATTTTATGAGTAGAATGAAATGAATACAGATTATTAACATGTTCATAGCACAAAATAATAGATATACAGTACAACTGGTTTTCTATTCAATAACGAAATAAGATGAAACTATAAAATGCAATGGAAACAAGCTTGCTGGAATGGTGGCGGCTTATCTCTGAGAAGAGATGTGACGGCAGTGCACATTCGCTAGAAGAAGATTAAAATGAGGCTCTGAAGGAATTTTTACAATAATAAAGAATTTCAAAAACCCTAGACATCCAAAAATCTAAACCTAGGAGATGAAGCGCCAAAAGCCATGTGGGCCCCGTTTGGTTAAGTTAGTACATCAACTTCCCAGGGTTGTAACTTTTGCATACGATCTCTGTTTTAGGCATGTGATAGCCTGTTGGAAAGGTATCACCGAGGAGATTAATTTTGGGGGCTCAATCATGGCATTGGATATCATTTAGGAGATAAATACTAAAAAACCTTCATTTAGGCCCTCAAAATGGCCCTGGAAGTTAAAATTGCTAAAAATAGTAAATTGTCAAAATTTTCATAAAACTGTTTTGAGATAGTTGGAAAAGGTGGGTGGCCACCAATATGCATCTGGATCAGTTGGGGTCTTGCATCCATAGTTGGAGTTGTTTTTGTTTTTACTTTGCAGGGTCCAAGTCCTGCACCCACAATTCGACCCACTCTTCTGTCGTTCATTGTTGTGGAGTAAGTTTCGATGCCATAATTTCATTTATATTTGTTCTTTGTTGTTTATTGTTTGCAATTTGCAAGTAAGAATGTTTTCAATTATTTCTACTGACATGCTCGTCATATGTTTCGTGTTCCTTCTGTGCTTGGGCTGTAATTTGGTAATCATTGGAGATACATATGTTGTTTACTGGTTCAGTGGTTGTTGCTTGTTCATTGGTTCATTGGTTCGTTAGTTGCTTCTTGTTGTTGTTTGGTTCAATTTTGTGGGTTTGAGTTCTTAGGGCTCAAGTTGGGCATGTTTGTGCTTCCTTGTTGGTTTGTTGTTTGTTGTTTTCTTTTGTTTTCTTAGGCTTTGTAGGTTTGGGTTCCTGCATTGATAGTTGGAGTTGTTTTTTTTCACTTTGCGGTGTTTAGGTCCTAGACCCACAAGTAGACCTACGGTTCTATCATTTTTTGTGTCTGGTGAAGTCAAGATCTGACGCATGTCCCGTGCCCACCTATCCAGTTCTTAACTTTTTCTCCAATTGTTTTTCCTAGCTCTAAACCAGACCTAAATGCCTTTGAAAAATGTTCTTGTAGAAGAAAAGGATACTGATATGGTGCTAGAAAGAGTGGTGTTCCGTGAATTGAAAATTGCAATATTCAGTTTCTATGTTGCTTGGAGTGAAACATTGCTAGCATAATGAATGTGTTCTCAAATGCATCACACCATTTACATTTGGATGAAACCATAATCATTCTAGGTTACTTCAGTGTTGACATGATACAAAATAGTGGCATAACAAATAATTGGACAACTACATGTGAAATTACAATGTCCGTTGTCTTTTTGTTAAGATAAAACATGTGCAAAACACACTTATTAACCATATATGTTGAAATGTGCCCATATCACGATACAACCTCTTTATCTTGTACACAGACTATTCTGACCACGATACAATTTCTCTTGTACATGAAATATGAGATGTACATCAAATATACTATAAAATTATATTTCCATGTCTCAAAGAATATCTGGATACTTTGCTCCACAAAACCAAAATCATTTAGCTATGGCCATGCAATTTCTTAATATTTTCTGGCTTGTAATATATTTTGGGTAGGAAAAACTCTATATAATTACAACCATGGATGAGGAAAAGAAAAGGTTCATGTTTCTAACTATCTTTTATTCTATTCCTTGATTCTTATTTACTGTATGTACATATTACTTGTTCTCCCCTACATACCATCTTCCACTCATGTTCATTGTATTTTGTGCGTTCCCACATTGAAACAAACAGAATAACTGGAGAAGACGAAGGAGTATTTACCGCAAATGTAGAAGAGGGGATACAAAGGTGCATGCTTGTACTATTATTTCATATTCCATTGTTTTGTATTTCATTTATTGTCTGCATATCTGTTCACCTAATTTATTGTATGTAGACATTGTGTATCTTCCTACATAATAACTTATCTTCATGTCCTTTGTATTTTTTGTTCCGCTACATTGAAATAAATTGAACTCTATTTATCTTTTTACATGTCTTCCTGCATACCAACTTCCTTCATGTCCATTGTATTTTTTCTGCATTGCTACATTTAAACAAACAAAATAGTTGGAGAAGACGATGGACTCTTTTCCACAAATGTAGAAGAGGAGATACAAAGGTGAATTCCTCTACTCTTATTTCATATTTGAGTGTTTAGTATTACATTTATTGTCTGTATATTTTTTCTACTTGATCTACTGCTTTGAAACTAATTTATTGTATGTAGATACTACGTATCTTTCTACATAGTAACTTATCCTCATGTGAATTTTATTCTTTTTGCTGCTACATTGAAATAAATAGAACAATATTTCTTTCTTTTACATGTCTTTCTACATGCTAACTTACCTTCATGTCCACTATATGTTAGACATTGTTGCATTGAAAGAAACATAATAGTTGGATAGGAAGATGAATTCTTATACGCCACAACAAAGGGGGCTAAAGTACAATCTTTGAAAAGGTATACCAACTGTGATAGTAAATAAAGCACACAAAATGGGTGGGTGTATATAATATTGGACTAGAAAATGATGATTTGGAAACAATGGGCCTTTGTTGATACTTCCTGCTTCCAAAAATTTCCCTCCCCGTTTCTAATTTTCCCACTTTCTATTATCCCTTTTTTTTCCCTCTTCTATACTTAACCAAATTCCCCTTCATTTTTCTCGTCTACTTTTGCTTTCTTCTTTATTTTATTAGTCGTCTTTCCAAAAATGTCTAGGTGCACAGGTTGGAGGAATCATGGGTTCACATTTATACTCATTCTTCTATATCATAAATCCGACCGACGGTTTCCTCATTCCATACTTAGCCACTTTTTCGATCACAGGTTCCCAGGTTGGAGGGTTCACGATTGCGCCTCTAGTTTTGGAGGTTCCATGATATACAGATTGGCCTTCCAACGCCCCATCATTCCCTATTTTGTGTTACACATTTTTTCAGTCAAAAAATTTGAAGCATACAATTTGACCATAGGGTCCTCATATTACCTGAGTATCCCTTAACACCCTATTTCATATTCCATCTCCTTCGACCCTGTATGTGACATTCAGAACAATTATGGACAATATACAATGCATATTCTTATTTAGTCCTTCTGATGTTCATCTACACATGCTTTCATCAAAAAACGTTGGACTAGTGACATGGCCATGAGCAGTCAATCATCACAAACATCAACAGACCGACAAGGCCAAAGGTAAAGATTCATACATTGTGTTCCTCATATGTTTACCAAAAAAATATCCTCAGCTATTTATTAATCTCTGACATGATAAATATTTTGATGTCATATGCAATACATACTTTGTAGTTCACAAGAAGTATCAACGAGTGCAAGTGAGACATCAAACATTGCGCAAGTTTCGTAGACTAAGAGGTCTAGTTGCAAAAGTATGGCTCCATACTTCATACATGTTGTTCTTATACTTGTACATTTATGCCAGGAGAAAAGAAAACAAAAAAATACTACAGACTACCATTAACATTACTTTTCCTGTTAAAAAAATGTCACCATGTCTAAACTTATAACACCCAAAATACTATCAATAGAGGGATTGAACAACTGTCGAAATAGAAAAGTGTTCATCGGGGACAAAATGGTCGTCTATAGCACCTACTTCTACAAGGAAAACAAAACTAGATCCATTATGCATGTTGACATGACAAACAATGAAGCCCTGATGACAGTCACACTAACTATTCCCACACAACTTGTCTAGAAACAGGAAAAAATTATATTTCCAGGTAATGGGATATCCATTACAAATTTTAATATATTTCCCAAAATAGTATATGACCGTGGTGATTGTGATTGGATTATATCGCTCAATGAAACAAGTATTGTGGAAAAAATTCCCACGATTTGTTCATAATATTGTTTCATCCCAGAAACAACAATAAACCAACTTACACAGAGCAACGACACTTACCCAATCAGAACCATTGGTGCAATTGTCACACTCGCGAGAAATCTTGTCTCACAACACATTCTCCATATAAACAATCGAGATTCACACAACGACAAAGAAATGGTATCGTTCTCCATATCCATTTTTGTCATTTACTTTCACATGTCCATGTATCTCGGTGATGTTACACAACTATTGCATTGCTCCATGTTGCAACTGCAATTGTTCAACACCTATTCAATTTTTTTTTCCTCAATGGAACAACATTTGCATAAAGGACAATTTCCACTTATGCTCTTCAAAAATATAACAAAGAAAAGAGATGTTAAAGAAAGGATCTTTCGCACAACCCAAGCAACATTTTGTAATAGAATTGCAAACAGACATAGTACAAGATATTGAGAAACTAACTAGATCTACAACTGTTGTGCATATACATCTACAATTTCCTCCTCACTTTGCTCATACAAATTGCCTTCACCAATTTTCTTCATTTTTTCTTTTTTTGTTGTGCAGATGTATATTATATTGTTCAATATATTAACTGCAATGCTCATGTGCCCAGGTTGAGGGTGTTTTGGTTGCAGCTAATGCATACTCGACCCGCTTCGAGCCTGTATGTGACAAATGAAACTCTCCTTCTGCCTATGCTTTCATAAATTATGGTACAATTGAGTGTCTATGATGCAGTAAAAAATTCCTTTACATATATAGACATTTCCTCAATGCTGCCATCCAAACTGTGGGAAACATAATCGTATAATATACAATTAGATAGCCTCTGTTACAATATGTTCTTCCTGGGTTAGCCGAATTACCATATGAAGTATACCTACAGAAAAAGGCAAACAGTGTCTACATGCTGCATGATTTTTGGATCCAAAACAAATTTACCTTAAATGAGGACAATGCAATACTGCATATCATCTGAAAAAAAAATATATATCATATCAAGCTTTGGCAGGAAACGGAAAAATATCATGTGTGTCTGTAATTTTTCTTCAATACCCAAATGAATGTTTTTGGGACTCAAGTTCTTCGGAGTTTACATCTATGGCTATAAATTTTTCTTTCCATAGATTTTGTCTCTTTTGTGTGCTTGAAAAAACAAGGAGAATCTAACTACAAATCAAATCGTTGTTGTTATTTTGATGTTTTTTTTGCATCTCACAGTAAGAATTTTTCATATTTGTTGGGGTGTCCAAAAAGAACAAAATGGTGGCTAGCTATATATTTGTTTGAGGAATCTGTACCTTTTTGGGTGCCCAAATTGGAAAAATGTTTTCCAACTAGATAGCCATGGCAAGATTTCTGCATTTTTTGGGTACCAAAATAAAATAGAAGATGATCTCCAACTATACTTTTATGGTATGATATATGCATTTTCTCGGTGCCCTAATTGAAAAAAGAGGGCTAAAAATGGGTTGAAGCATGAGCTTGAGATCTTCAAAACTCCCTATAGAGATTGGGGAGTTCTTGCATTGGAATTCATACAGGAAGGTGCATTTATTGTTGATATACAAGTGCATAAGATTGTTTAGTATAGAAATGGGAAGCATGAGGAAAAACCCCATACAAAGTATCCAACTGTGAATAACTCAGTCTCATCCTTTGAGCCATCGAAATGGATTGCTCCTATGGGTAGAACCATCAAGCATTTCCAATAATATTGGAAACTTAGCATTGTTAAAACTGGTAGTGATAGAACATGGCACTTTGAGAAGAAAATGTCCATAGTGATCTTGATTTAGGTAAAATACTAATTGATAAGTTTCTTGTTCCTCGTTTGGGGGTTTTGTTATAGCTGGGATATAATGGAGAAACTTTGCTAGTTTTGTGTTGTCTTGTGTTTAGCAGATTTTTGTTCATATCTCATGGCCCCATTTATTTTCTCATGGGAACATATACCATATGTAAGAGAAAACCAATGCCACGTGTATTGTTTTTATATCAAATTGTTTGATGTATAGGTTTATGCGTACTGCTCTATGGACCCTTGTGGGATCTCACTTGGTGCCTTTTGTGTTCATGTGTTTCCTTGTGCCTTGACTTTCAATACATTTGGTGTTTACTTGGATCTTGGTTGTATGCTTCATTCTGGAAAATTAATGATACATTTAGGATCTTGGTGGTTTTTCTATGATCTTAAAGAATATACAGGACCTAATTTTCCTTTTAATATAAGCTCTATGACACAAGTGTAGTATGTATCTTATTTTAACACTTTTCCTTAATCGATGAACTTAGCAAAATTCATCTCCAGGAATATTTTGAAATAAAAGGATATATACTATGTGAAGTCTAATGGAACTATCATATAAACCACAGAAAATTAAAATTCAAATTCGTCTTAAAATTCAAATTCATCATTGCTATACTTATGGTGAAGTTGATAGTACAATAATTTTATTTAAACATCCCAAAAATGATTTTCTTGTGGCTTTTCGATACTTCTCTTATGCAAACACATCCTGGAAACTATAAGCATGGCTCGCTTTATCTATTACTTGATTGAAGAGCCTGTTCACCTATTTAATGCACTTCATAGTTATTGTTAAGACTATCAATGGGGCTTTCTTACACCAATTCTCATTTCCAAAAATTGCCATCCCCTTTCTTTTTTCCCTCTTCTTTCCCTTTATGGTTACTTAGTCATTTTTTCAGAAAATTTTTAGGTGCACAGGTTGGCGGATTCACATCTTCAAATTTCCACTAATACTTTTATATCACAAGTCCGATCAACTGCTTCCCATTTCATATTCAATAAACTTTTTGGATCATGGGTTCTTGGGTAGATGGGATCAACATTGTATTTCCATTGTTTCTCTGCCTACAAACAATACCCGGACTTCCCCAATCTACAAATTGACAACCAAATTCCCCTTTATTTTTCTTGTTTACTTTCCTTTTCTGATTACTTAGTTGTTTTTCTGAATGTGTCATTTTTGTGAATGTCTCATACTTTTATATACAACACTCGGAGTTCCGAAATATACAAATTGACTGTCAAAGTCCATCATTGTCCCATGTTCCATGTTACACATTTTGCAATCAAAAGTTGGGATACATAGAATTTGACCATCGGGCCCTCACGTCTCCTGAGTATAACTTGTGGCCTTGTTTTCAAGCCCGTAAATATGCGCTGTTCCAAGTATGTCTCATGATTTTATATCACGAGTCCTACCAACCACTTACACATTCCATACTTGGCCACTATTTCCATCGAAGTTTCCTGGCCAGGATTTCTCAACATTGCGCTTCCTTGGTTCTGCTACCAACAAACAACACCCGAAATTCCACGATATACACATTGACCACTGAAATCCGTCATTTTTCCCTGTTTCGTGTTACACATTTTGAAGTAAAAACTTACATACAATTTGACCATCGGCCCCTCACGTCTCCTGAGTATAACTTGTGACCTTTTTTTGAAGCCGAGTTGACCGCTTTCCATACTTGGCCATTTCTTGGAATCTCTTTCGCGGGTTGGCGGGTCGATGAAATGTGCAATTCTTAATCTCTCTTCACCATCCCCGCCACCTTCAATTTTTTTTCTAGATATGCAATTATTAAGATTTAATGCTAATAGCTCATCTTGCAGGAACCATTAAGATTGTCATTAATGTCCGAAAGGCTGGAGCAGATTTGTCATTAATATGAATTAAACCAAGATTTGCGGAGGGTTGTGTTATCCTTTCCAAGTGTTCACTTCAAGCATCATGCAATATATTTCGTGTGTCATCCGGTTGGAGCCTTCAAGAAATCTCTAATCCTTAATCGCTCTTCTCTATCACTACCACCTTTGCACTTTTTTCTAAATATGCAATTAGTAAGCTTTAATGGTAACGAATCATTACACATGAACCATGGAGATCTTCCATTGATACGTATTAAACCAAGATTTGTGGAGGGTTATATTATCCCTTAAGAATGTTCATTTCAAGCATCATCTGGAGCCAAAACAAATTCTTGTTAACTTATGGAAGTAGTCTGACAACAGTTATGTCCAGATACAGTAAAAACCTCCAGGCATGATGACCAAAAGTTCTAGTGATCTAGGGAATATTCTTACTACTCATATCCATCCTCCTAGGAAAAGGATATGGTCCCTTGGTTCACCGAGAGATATATTTCAAGCCAAATAATTCCAAGGAAACCCCACCTTCTTAGAAGCCTGCCCGCCTGCATTGATGGTTGGAACAGAGGTTGATGCGGTTGATTTCAAGCCAGAAGAAGATGATCTGATGGACGATGATATGAAAATGGATGATGGAAATGAAAACGGTGTTCCTACTCTTGTGCCCAAATTGAAATCAACGATAATAGGGGGCACTTCCCAGATCGACGATGGCATCCCTGACAAGACCAAAAGAAGCAGTTTCAGAAAAGAAATTAACGTTGAACGCAATAGTCGTTTTGTAGATTGAGAGTAGGAATTCCAGAGGTCCAAATTAGTCCGGTCTAGGAAGAAGTATTTCACTGTAAGGAAATGGTCTCTTGATGCTCCCAAAGATTTATTTCAAGACAAATAATTATTCAATTGCAGGACCACTCTCATGTTCTCTGGATATATAATTAACATCCTAGGGGATGAGGACTAGACCTCCCACTGGTGCAAGGCATATTCCTACTACTCATCTCCTTCTGCCTAGAATGGACTAATTTGGGCCTCTGGAATTTCTCATGCAACCTATGTCCCTCAAGTCTTTGTCTGTAAGGAGGGGGTCTCTTGGTCCCCTCCTACCGAGAACGAATTAATTTGACCTCCCGAATTTCTCATGCAGGCTATGTCCCTAAAATCTTCGACTGTGAGGAGGTGATCTCTTGGCGTGTCCTAACTTTCAATTTCAGGCTCCTCGTCTTGCCCTACAACTTTTTTTGTTTTCTTCCTGATGGGAAGCTTGTGAGAACTATCAATTTTACCACGAGGATGGGTTCTTATGTCCTCTTGCGTTTGAAAAATTATGGGTTTCTTTATTGCTAGGGTGATTCGTTGGAGGGATGTTGTGAGATGTCGTTCTCTTCATAGTGGTGGCCGTGGATTGGAAACTATTCTCACCGAGGCCTTTTCCCTATTATTTGTACAATTCAGTGGTTCCTTGCAATGTCTCCATGTCACCAGCGTCAAGAGCAGGGTTGTTGTTCACCTACTTCAAGCCAAGGAATTATTCCACTACGGACCCACTCCCCTGTTTCTTTTTCGCCTCAGGTCTTACGCAAGATATTGAGATTTCGACAGTGAACATTGATCTTCTGAGGATAAGACTGCAAGGAATTACTAAAAAAATCATGGTAATGAGTTTTCTATGCATGTTGAAGAGCATCTTGATGGCTCCTGCATGTTGTCCCACTAGAGGAAAAACACATAATTGTATGCATGTTTTTTTTTTTTGTAGATCATGTACCTGTATTTATGACAAATATGTTAAATGTTTTGGTGCAAAGAAATCGGTCCAATTTCTATGGATATATATAAACTGCCTAGTATTTTTTTTTATGGATTTACTATTAAACAAAATTCCTTGGAATCTTGGTTGTTGCTTCTTTGCTGAATTTAACACCTCTTCTCATTAGCATGGTTTGATAGTCTCATAGTTATTGAATATTGTATTGGCTCAAGTAATTTGATCTAATATGGAGCATTTAACAATTATATGACAATGCATTGTGTCGATCCCATCAGGATTCTATGCAAACAAAAATGAATTTCAGACAGTTTCAAACCAACACTTAATTCTATTCGTAATGAAGATAGAACATAACAAGACTAATTCACGATGCGATAGTCAGGGCCCTGCCCTAGAAATTTCATTTTCATCTCAGCCTTGATAAGAAAATGAGTTCTTATTTCCCTTTCTCTTCCTTGATTCCTTTACTCCAAAAGGGAACATTTTATTAGTTGTACATCCCCTGGCCTCTATTTGAGCACTTTCTACTTTATTAATGAAATTACCAAATTTCTTGTTCGCAAATAAAAATAAAAACCTGATCTATGGTGGTTGTAGTCAAATGGGACTATGAAATCAACTACAACATTAAAATTCAAGATCGTCATTGTTATTTCTAGACATTAAATTATTAATCTTTAATGCTAACAACCCATCATGAAAGAAGTTTAATACTTAAGTTAATATGTCAAAGTCATGGAAGAATGTATCAAGAACACAATTACTCCCATAAGTTGCAATAAAAACAAATCTTCAACAAAGCATTTTCTCACACCCTTTTGATTGGTACAAGCATATTAGAAAATGAGTAAGTGGATAAAATATTGGACTAGAAAATGATGGTTTTGCAACAATGGAGATTTTTTGAGACCAATACCCGCTTATGAAAATTGTCGTCTGCTTTTCTATTTTCCCACTCTTTTATCCCCTTCTTTTCCCTCTTCTATACTTAACCAAATTCCCATTTCTTTTTCCCATGTAGTTTCTCTTTCTGGTTACTTAGTCATTTTTTTTGAAAATGTCTTGCTGTACGGGTTGGTGGATTCAAGGGTTCACATTTGTATTCATGCTTTTATATCGCGATTCCAATCGAGTGCTTCCCCTTTCCATACCTAGCCACTTTTTCGATCATGGGTTCCCACCCAAGCAGTCTCTAAATTGCACTTCCATTGTTCCATGACCTGCAAACAACACTCTGGCTTCTACGATATACAAATTTACTTCCAGACTCCCACATCATCCCCTCTTCCATGTTATACATTTTCACTCAAATGCTCTGATACATACAATTTCACCGTTGGGGCCTCACGTCTCCTCGGGAACCCTTGTCACACCATTTTGAAGTCCGTCCGACCTCTTTCCACACTTGGCCATTTCTTGGAATCTCTTTCGTGGATCGTCGGGTTGACGGGTTCTTGAAATTTCCAATTCCTAATCATTGTTTCCTGTGCCCGCCACTTTCACACTTCTTTCCAAGTATATGAAATAAGTACACAACTTCTCCAGAAACATACAGAAGATATCTTTCCAGGAAATGGGATATCTATTATAGATTTGAATATATTATCCCTTATTTTCCCTCTTCTATAATTAACCAAATTAGCCTTTCTTTTTCCCCTCTACTTTCTCTTTCTTGTTACTTAGTCATTTTTTTTGAAAATGTATAATCACATGGGTTGGCGGACTCACGGGTTCACATTTGCACTTGTGATTTTATATCACAACTCCGACCGACCGCTTCACATTCCATACCTAGCCACTTTTCAGATCGCAGATTCCCGGGAAGGTGGGCTCTAGATTGCACTTCCATTATTCTGTGACCTGCAAACAATACCCAGATTTCTGCGATATACAAATTTACTGTTGGACTCCCACATCATACCCTCTTCCGTGATACACAGTTTACACTCAAAAGTTATGAGACTTGCAATTTGACCTTCGAGTCCTCACATCTCCTATGGAACTATTGTCACCTCATTTTGAAGCCCACGCACCCGCTTTCCATACTTTTCCATTTCTCGGAATCTCTTTCGTGGATCATTGGATTGGAGGGTTCACGAAATATACAATTCCTAATCATTGTTTCTTATGCCTTCCACCTTCACACTTCTTTCCAAGTATGAAATAACTGAGGTTTAATCCTAACATCTCACCATGCCTCCAGGAGATAGTCATACTAACTGTCCCTACACAACTTGTCCAGAAACATGCAAAAAATATCCTGCTAGGTAATGGGATATCTATTACAAATATCAATATATTAAAGAAACGAGTCCCACCAACCTTTTCCCTATTCCATACTTAATTTTTTTCTTGCAGGTTCCTGGACATGTGGAATGCACTTCCATTGTTCCTTGACCGACAAACAAGACTTGGATTCTGCGATATACAAATTGACTTCCGAACTCCCACATCATCCCCTCTTCCATGTTACACATTTTTCACTCAAAAGTTCTGGTACATAAAATTTGACCATTAGGGCCTCACGTCTCCTTGGGAACCTTTTTGACTCTATTTTGAAGTTCGTCTGACTGCTTTCCACACTTGGCCATTTCTTGGAATATCTTTCGCGGATCATCGGGTTGGCGGGTTCAAGAAATTTCAAATTCCAAGTCATTGTTTCCTGTGCCCACCACCTTCACACTTCTTTCCATGTGTATTAAATAACTATACAACTTATCCAGAAACATGCACAAAATATCTTTCCAAGAAATGGGATATCTATTACAAATTTGAATATATTAGCCATTTTTTTCCCTCTTCTATACTTAACCAAGTTCTCGTTTCTCTTTCCCCTCTACTTTCACTTTCTCGTTACTTAGGCAATTTTATGAAAATGTCTAACTGCATGGGTTGGCAGACTCATGGGTTCACATTTTCACTAGTGATTTTATATTGCAACCTTGACCGACCGCTTCCCCATTCCATGCCTAGCTACTTTTCCGATCATGGAGTCTCGGGCAGGCGGGCTCTATATTGCACTTACATTGTTCTATGACCTGAAAACAACACCATCACTTTCGGTATATACAAATTTACTGTTGGACTCCCACATAATACCCTCTTCCGTGTTACACAGTTTTCACTCAAAATTTATGAGACCTACAATTTGACTGTCGGGTCCTCATGTCTCTTGTGAAAATATTTTCACCCCATTTTGAAGCTCGTCCATCCGCTTTCCATACTTGGCCATTTCTTCGAATATCTTTTTTGGATCATCGGGTTGGCGGGTTCACGAAATATCCAATTCCTAATCGTTGTTTCCTATGCCCTCCACCTTCGTACTTCTTTCCAAGTATGCAATAACTAAGGTTTAATGCTAACAACCCACCATGCCTCGAGGACAATTTCATAATAATTGTCCCTATACAACTTGTCCATAAACATGAAGAAAATATCCTCCTAGGTAATGGGATATCTATTACAAATATAAATATATTAGAGAAAATGAATTCCACTGGCCATTTCCTTATTCCATACTTACCAACCTTTTCACTTGTGGGTTCCCAGACACGCGGGTTCAAGATTTCTAATGCATTATTCTGCGACTTGCAAACATCACCCAAAATTTCGCGATATACATGTAGAAAACATATTTCTAGGTAATGGGATATCTATTACAAATTTTAATATATTAGCGAAAACGAGTCCAATCGACTGTTTCCCTATTCCATACTTAGCGAATTTTTTGATTGCAGGTTCTTAGATAGGCAGGCTCAAGATTTCCCTTCCATTGTTCCGCGACCTGTAAACAACACCCAAAATTTCACAAATATACAAACCAACCACTGGACTAACCCATCATGCCCTCTTCCCTTTTACACCTTTTGCAATCAAAATTTCCGAGACATACAATTTGACCATCAGGCCCTCACCTCTCCTGAGAATCCCCTAAAACCTTATTTTGAAACTCGTCCGACCTCTTTTCATACTTGTCCATTCCTTACTTTATCTTCCCCGTCCTTGTCACCTTCGCACTTGTTTATAATAAAAAATTGTTTATAAACACACACACACACACACACACACACATATATATTCTTTGACTGTCGACTACTCACCTCTCCTTTGTATCCCTTGCAACCCTACTTTCAAGCCTGTCTGACCGCTTTTCATACTTATATATATAAAAGAGTCTTATTTATAATAAAAAAGATTGTTTATAAAAACATTATTATATATACATAACATCTTATTTCTAAATATGAAATTTGTAAGATTTAATGCTAACCCAAGATTTGAGGAGATCTCCCATTAATACGTATTAAACCAAGATTTCTGGAGGGTTATATTAGCCCCTCCGAGTGTTAATTTCAAACATCATGGAATGTCATTCGCGCGTCATCGGGTTGGCCCATTCACGAAATATTCAATCCTTAATTCCAAAAATGAGTCCGACCGACCATTTCCCTATTCCATACTTAGCCACTTTCCTGGAATTCTGCAAATATACAAATCAATCGTTGAACTGCCCCATCATGCCCTCTTCCGTTTTATGCATTTTTGCAGTAAAAAATTACAAGACATACAATTTGACCATTGGACACTCACCTCTCATGAGTATCCCCTATAACCCTATTTTGAAGCTCGTTCGACCACTTTTCATACTTGGCCATTCCTTATTTGTTCTTCCCCGTCTCCATCACCTTCTCACTTGTTTATAATAAAAAATTATTTATAAAATCATATATA
>ML792013.1:346028-369099 GCA_009831015.1 Picea engelmannii
CAGACCCCCCAATCGGGGGGATAGGCCCCCCGAACCCCACAGAGGGGTACCCCCCCTCTGCACTCCCCTGCGTGGAAGAGTGTACATACTTCTGGGGTGTAAATACTTCATGGGGTATAAACACGGCTAAAAGAAAGGACCTCTAAGGCTCCACAACCAACACAAATAATGCTCATGAAGGGGACACACCACCAAAAATATCCATAAAGTCAATTCAAATGCCAAGTGTCCACATGGAATGTTTCCTCCAAGAGTGTGCATCCATGCAACCACTCCACATGTGTGAATTCCAAGGTATAAAACTCCATTGATGAATTTGAAATATCCCAAGTGGATGGGGTGTCCAAAACAAAGGATGTGATCAATTTCTATCCTTTCCTTTCCTTTCCTTTTATTTCCTTGCTTTCCTAGCCTTGCCTTTCCTTTTCTTTCCTTTCTTCCATAGCCTTGCCTTTCCTTTTCCTTTCCTTATGTTCCCTTACCTTGCCTTTCCTTACCTTTCATTACTTTCCCTTTCCTTACCATGCCATGTCATACCATGCCTTTCCTTGACATGCTATACCATGACTTTCCATTCATTTCCTTGCCCTGACATACCTTGCCTTTCCTTCACTTTCCATGTCATGCCATGATTTTCCATGCCATGCCTTTCCATTCATTTCCTTTCCATTCCTTTCCTTTCCAATCCATGCATTTCCATGCCTTTCCATGCTTTTCCTTTCCATTCCATGCCTTTCCTTTCCATGCATTTCCATGCCATTTCATGCCATGCCTCGAATTTCCTTGCCATGCCATGCCTGGCCATCCCAAGCCTTTCCTTTCCATGCATTGCCTTTCCTTGACTTGCCATGCCATGTATTATATTTTCATGTCATTCCATGTCATGCCTTGGTCACCTCAACACTATAGCCATTTGGATATCACATATCTCATATCCATGCATATACATTACAAATTTCATCTGAGAATCCTAATCTCTATTAATGTTCAATTAATAAATGTGTGTCTATTTTCACAATTCCTTACATATATTATACATTCACAACATAATTTTGAGCTAGTATCCACATATCAAAGTTCCACATTTCAATTTGAATGTTTAAACAAATCACAAAATTATCATCATCATAAACACATAACAATAAAAATGATATCCCGCAATACATAAACAGACCCACATGTATACATATGAAATGTCTATATTATTCTAACTAAACCCAACAAACACTAAGAAATTAATCACTAACATAATTTGAACTAAAATTTATAACCTTCTAAGGCCAAAATATAGGTTGTTACATTTACAAATCCCTACAACACAACTGTGATCTAAAATAGACTAATCCCTCCTTTCATGTATTTCTATGTAGCTTCTCATTTTAACCTATACAACAATAAATATATATCATTCCATAACATTATTCAAGGAAAACTTCAAATCAAAATGTGGATTGCATTGAAACAAGAATCACAAGAAAGGAACATTTCTCATCCCAAGAAATTAAAAAATATATTTTCTAGGGACATATGACTTAACTTAATATCATAAATTTCCTTTCCATCCACGAAAGTTATTTTTCCTTGCCATGAATTTTCTTTCCATGAAATGCCATGCCATGCCATGCCATGCCTTTTTCTTTCCATGCCATGCATTTCCATTCCTTTCCTTTCCATGCCATGACTTGCCTCACCTTTCCATGTCATTTGATGCGGGAGAATCATAAGCAGTCAAGCGAGCGTGGAGGAAAAGGACAATTGGAAAGCGCAACACACATTTTTCACGTTTTGAAATGTTTCGAAAGTTTAAGGGAGCATATATTAATGTAATAGTTAGGAAGATGGAGTACTTGCATTTATATCTTGGAGGTTGTAAACAGCTCATGAGCGATCTCTCTCATCTATAAAAAATTAAGGCATTTAATCCCAGTTAATGAAAGTAGGTAGGTTTCAATTAATAGATTAGACAGTTTAGACAGTAGGAGGGAAAAGTGGGAATAGACACCCTCACCATTGTGTTGTTGTAACATTAGTAACATTAGAGCATAGCACAGAAGAAGAGAGTGTTGTAGCAGATATTTGTAGAGAAGAACCCATGTACAGGAGCTTTGAATTAATATATGAAGCTTTGAAACAAATTTCATGGCGTTATGATGTTTTTTGTCTATACATGGTGAATGATATGCTTACAGTTGTTTATTCTCTCTGGTTATGCATTTGTCTTAACACTGTGTGTATGTATGATTTCATGTTAAATGTTTGAAGTCTGAGAGAGAAAGTGAATGAGTTTCAATTGTTTCTCTTCCTAAGTGAGAGAAGTTCCTGCAAGGAGTGTAGTGAAGCATCCGCAAGGGGTGAGTCGATGAAGGTCTGAGTTTTATCTCAGAAAGCTTAGGAGGGATACTGTTGTTCTCATGCCAGTAGTAGTGTAAGTGAAACAAAGAAGCCGTGCAAAGTGTGCGCAGGATGATTGAAAGCTTATAACTTATCAACCCAGGGGAGAGTTGAGGGACTGCTATTGCAGAAGGTGCACAGAGTCAAAGAATCAAATACTTTCAAGTATTTGAAAGAGTGGCGCAAGGAGTGCGTCCAGGAGTCCTTTGGAGATTTGAGTTTGTAAGTGAAAGTTTAGGAGGGATAACACCTTTGAACACTTCAAAGAAGGACGGAGATTGAAAAACTTCAAAGGGAGACGAGGGTCGAAGTCATCCAGCAGAAGTAAAGTTCAGAAGGGAGAACCTTGGTTTATTTCACAGAAGCTGTCCAGGAGAAATGAACGGTTGAGATTCTATTTGGAGAATTCACAAAGTCGTGAGGACCGTGGAATTCCAGTGAAGCTGCGAGAAGGATAAGTGTTGGATAAATCCACCCTTCGGGAGGTAAGAATCAATGTGGACCGTTGATCATGCTTTTCACAAGCCGTCAGATCATTTCGACATTTCAGGGATTCTGACGAGAAGGGGTTGAGCGCAGTGGAATGAAACTCCCGAAGTCACGAGTTGTGACAGGAATTGGTGGGTAGTTTTAGGATTTCAACACTTTTGGTGTCGGGAACGAAGGAGGTGGCTCTTTGGAATATAGAGTCCCAAAACCTGGGAAGAGTCATAGGTGGCAAGAATCTGTGTTAGAGACAGAGAACGACAGAGAATACAGGTGGCGTACTTGTCGCCAGGCATAGTCAAAAATTCGTTGACTGTTTTGTGGTTTCGTAGGTTGGAGATCCGGAAGCCTTGCATCAGGATTCATGAAGACGTGAAGTTAGAAATTCCGAATCGATGGAAAGTTCTGTGAGAAGCCATCCTTTTCCAAACATTTCGGTGAATCAACATTTAAGGTTTCGGCAGTAAAGGGCTGTGAAACTCAACAATAGGGATCGTGAAATTACGAGACCCGAAGTCCCTAATTAGAGAAGGGCGTGATGCTATTGTGGTCAAGGAGATTTGGGTTAGTGCCTGGTGTTTTTTCATGTAGGCTCAATTAATAAGGACCTGTGGTTATGCTGTGAGTGTATGAGATATTCCCTCAGGGGAAAATCAAAGAGTCAATTAGACTCAAGGGTAGATTAGATCAATCCTGCGTGGACCTCGACCTGAGGGTTCGGGGGTCTGCATTAAGTGGTATCAGAGCCCAAAAAAAAATTCTTTGCTTTCTATAGCAGAGATAAGGGAGAAATTTCTCAACCATGCTGCCAAGAAGAAGAGACAGACCAATGCCTAATCCAGCAGTGGAAATGGAAATGCGCGAACTCCGTGTCAATATTGATGCCATGGAGACAACAGAGAGGGGCACAGTTAATGTTGGAGATATCAGGGAGGCTGACAGTGAAAATGAAGTTGGACATGAATAAGAAGTCGCAGTCGAAGATGCTGTAGACAAATGCCTATTCAGGGTTGTTGCAAGGATAGGTGCCAGGGAAAAAATGGACATTCCAGTATATGACGGAAACCTGGATGTTGAAGAGATTCTAGACTAGATTATATCTCTCGATAAATACTTCGACTATGAGGATGTCGAGGAAGACAAGAAGGTCAAACATGTCATTACAAGACTTAAAGGGAATGAAACACTATGGTGGGATGAACTACAGGCTGACAGACGTTGCAAAGGCAAGTAGAAAATCAAGAGTTGGGATAGAATGGTTGCGAAGATGAAAGCCAAATTCATACCCAAGGATTATCAAATTACTCTATCTCGGAGGATGTAGAATTTGAGATAGAAGATGATGTTAGTGAAGGAATACACTGAAGAGTTCGACAAGATAAACATCAGAGAAGGTCATCGAGAAAGCGACGATGAAAAGTTTTTCAGGTACATGAATGGTCTGAGATATGACATCCAAGATGAGATGAGCATGATGATCATTCAGACTATAGAATATGCTTATCAGATGGCTCTAAAAGCTGAAGAGAAGCTGAGCCAAAAGAAAGGTCAAAATGGCCGAGGCAGAAGTCAAGCCAGAGGCAAAAAAATTGCCCAAGATAGAACTCAGAGACCTCAAGAAGAGGGGAAGAAACCTCAAACTCAGCACGAGAGAGGAGGAAGCTCACAAAGAGGGAAGTATGCCGATAGAAATACTTTTCCTCTAGCTAGAGGAAGAGGAAGAGGTAGAGGAGGTGAAGTGAAGTACTTTATCTGTAGGAAAATCGAACATAAATCTTATGAGTGTCCAGATAGAAAGAGAGAAGGTGGTGAGACTCACATTGCCAAAGCACAAGGACCGAATGTTGAGGCATAAGATGCTAAGGGCGGAAGATCCTTGATGATGAGGAAATTTCTCTTGAAGCCAGAGAAAGAGGTAGAGAACCAGCCCAAAGGAACAATCTGTTTCAGACTACTTTCAAAACAAAAGATAGAGTATGCAAAGTTATCTTAGACAGTGGAAGCACAAACAATATCGTTTCTACTAAGATGGTATAAAAGCTAGAGCTGGAGACTATCGTACATCCAAGCCCATACAAAGTTTCGTGGCTACAAAAAGGACATCAAGTAAATGTCACTAAACAATGTTTAGTTGAATTTAAAATAGGGGGATATAAGGATGAAATATTATGTGATGTCATTCCCATGGATTTTTGTCATCTATTGCTGGGTAGACCATGGAAATATGATATGAATGTGGTTCAAGATGGGAGAAAGAACACATACACCCTGGAGAAGAATGGGCAGACGCACATGTTGTTGTCGATTAAGGACAAAGAAGTAAAACCAGAGGTAAGAAACACCGCACTTCTCATGGGTTGGAAGGAACTTCTTAAGGAGCTTAAGAATAAGGAAGATACACAATTTGTTGTGGTCAGGAAACCTAGAATTGTTTTGACCAGTACAAGAGTGGATGATTTACCAGAGGAAATCCAGAAGTTGTTGGAAGAGGTTGCTGATATAGTAGTGGACGAACTACCTTGTTCATTGCCATCGATCAGAAGCGTAATCCATCACATTGATCTTATACCTGGATCCAGTTTACCAAACAAATCCATGTACAGATTGATGCCATAAGATAATGAAGAAGTCAAGAGACAAGTCTAGGATTTAATGGACAAGGGATTGGTTAGAGAAAGCTTGAGTCCATGTGTTGTTCCAACAATGCTAAGCCCAAAGAAATATGGAGGATAGAGGATGTGTACAAACGCAAGAGAAATCAATAAGATCACCATCAGATACAAATTTCCATTGCCAAGGATGGATGATTTGATTGATTTCTTGAGTGGAGCAATTTTTTTTTCAAAGATTGATTTGAAAAGAGGGTATCATCAAATTCGTATGAGAGAAGGTGATGAATGGAAGACAATATTCAAGACGAATGAAGGGCTGTATGAATGGCTTGTTATGCCATTTGGCTTAACAATTGAACCCAGTACTTTCATGAGATTGATGAATGAAGTCCAGAAGGAGTTCATTGGAAAATTCATCATTGTATATCTTGACGATATATTGATTTTCAGTAAGACAGAATCAGATCATTTGAAGCATTTAGCTACAGTGATGAAGAGATTACAGCAAGAGAAATTGCTGATAATTATGAAGAAATCATCATTTATGAGGACATAACTCATTTATTTGGGTTTTGTTATCTCTGCAAATGAGTTGAATATGGATCCGAAAAAGGTGAATGCAATTAAGAATTGGCCATCGCCGAAAGGTGTTTTGAAGTACGAAGCTTCCATGGTTTAACTAGTTTCTACCGAAAATTCATTCAAAATTTCAGTGGGATTAGCGCACCGATGATGGATACGGTGACGAAAAGACAAAAAACCTTTTCACTGGACAGAGGAAGCAGAGAAGAGCTTCAACCTGCTGAAGAAGAAGATCATAGAGCAACCAATTTTGGTTTTGCCAGATTTCAGCAAGACATTCCAGGTCAAGTGTGATGCAAGTGGATTTGAAATAAGAGTGGTATTGAGCCAAGATGACAGACCGATTGCATACTTTAGTGAAAAACTGAATGAAGCGAAGGTTAAATACTCAACATATGAAAAGGAACTCTATACGGTCATACAAGTGCTGAAGAAATGGAGACATTATTTGGTTCCTAAAGAGTTTGTTTTATATAGTGATAATCATGTTTTACAATTCGTGACTCGACAGGAGAAGTTGAACCAAAAGAATGCTAAATGGGTTGAATTCGTGTAGAATTTTACTTTTGTAATTAAGCATATTTCTGGAACTGCTAATAAAGTTGTTGATGCTTTGAGCAGGAAATGTTTGCTTATGTAGGAATTCAAAGTCAAAACTTTGGGTTTTGATAACCTCAAAGAAATGTATAGAGATGACCCAAATTTTAAGGAGACGTACGAGGCATCTGAGAATCTAGTTCTCAGGGACAGGACCCAATGGATTGAATACATGATCTAGGATGGATTGTTATTCAGGGGCAATCAACTATGTATTCCAAAATGCTCCATGAGGGAGAACGTACTGAAAGAAAAAAACAGTGGAGGATTGGTCGGACACTTCGGTCATGATAAGGCGTTCTCAAAATTGAATGGCTCATATTTTTGGCCAAGGATGATGACCGATGTTAATAAATTTGTGGACAGATGCAGGATTTTTCAGGACATAAAAGGGGAAAGGAAAAACACAGGGTTATATTAGCCATTACCCATACCAGAAAGGCCATGGGATGCAGTGAGCATGGATTTTGTATTGGGACTGCCAAGGACACAAAGAGGCTATGATTCAATCTTTGTGGTAGTCGACAAATTTTCAAAGATGGCACATTTTATACCATGCCAGAAAACCAGTGACGTAACACATATTGCGAACCTATTTTTCAAAGAAGTCGACAAACTTCACGGGTTTCCACAGAGTGTTGTCTCTGATCGAGATACCAAGTTCATGGGACATTTCTGGAGGACTTTATGGAAGAAGCTGGGGACAAGTTTGTCATTTAGCTCAGCATATCATCCTCAGATGGATAGACAAACAAAATTCGTAAACATGAGCTTAGGAGATTTGTTGAGGATCCTAGTGACTGAACACCACAGTTAGTGGGATCACATTCTACCACAGGTGGAATTTTCTTACATTGATTCACTTAACAGAAGCATAGGGCAGATTCCATTCTAGATTGTATATGGAATGCAGCCTAGTGGAGTTTCTGAATAGAGATGTGGAACAAACTGAATTCAGGAGTGCTAGTGCTAATAATTTTGTAGAAGCAATGAAGGATCTTCATAGCTGAGTCAAGGAGTGATTGCAAAATTCAAATCAAGAATACAAGCGCAGAGAAGATCAACACAGGTGAGAACTTCAATTTGAAGTGAGTGATCTGATTCTTGCACAGCTGAGAAAGGAAAGGTTCCCAAGGGTAATGTATAATAAATTGAAGATGAAAAAGATTGGACCATGCAAGGTATTGAAGAAATTTGGGGCAAATGCATATGAGATTGAATTACCCAATGGGATCAGAATTTCACCGATATTCAATGTTGCGGATTTGTACCCTTACAGAGCTGAAGAAACAGGAATAGATAATGAACATATAGAAGTTCAGTGGACCAAACAAATGCCTGTAGCTGAAAATCCATAGATGGAAAGTATAATTGACAAGAGAGTCAGCAAAAAGACCAGGAGGAAAGAGTATTTTGAATACTTGGTCAAATGGAAGGGACATCCAATTGAAGATGTCGGCTAGGAAGATGAAGCAGAAATTCAGAAGCATGGATGAACTGTGCAAGAGATCATGAACATGAGTTCATGAAAAGTTTCAAGTGAGGCAGTATGATGCAAGAGCATCGTAAGCAGTCAAGCAAGAGTGGAGGCAAAGGACAGCTGGAAAGCGCAACACACATTTTTCATGTTTTGAAATGTTTCAAAAGTTTAAGGGAACATATATTAATGTAATAGTTAGGAAGATGGCGTACTTGCATTTATATCTTGGAGGTTGTAAACATATCATGAGTGATCGCTCTCATCTGTAAAACATTAAGGCATTTAATCCCAGTTAATGAAAGTAGGTAGGTTTGAATTAATAGATTAGACAGTTTAGAGAGTAGGAGGGAAAAACGGGTATAGACACCCTCACCATTGTGTTGTTGTAACATTAGTAGCATTAGAGCATAGCACAAAAGAAGAGAGAGTTGTAGAGAATAACCCATGTACAAGAGCTTTGAATTAATATATGAAGCTTTGAATTAGATTTCATGGTGTTATGATGTTTTTTTTTACACATGGTGAATGGTATGCTTACAATTGTTTATTCTCTCTGGTTATGCATTTTTTTTAATACTGTGTATGTACGATTTCATGTTAAATGTTTGAAGTCTAAGAGAGAAAGTGAATGAGTTTCAATTGTTTCTCTTCCTGAGTGAGAGAAGTCCTGCAAGGAGTGTAGTGAAGTTTCCGCAAGGGGTGCGTCGACGAAGGTCTGAGTTTTATCTCAGAAATCTCAGGAGGGATACAATTGTTCTCATGCCAGTAGTAGTGTAAGTGAAACACAGAAGCTGTGCAAAGTGTGTGCAGGCTGATTGAAAGATTAGAACTTATCAACCAAGGGTAGATTTGAGGGACTACTGTTGCATAAGGTGCACATAGTTGAAGAATCAAATACTTCGAAGTATTTGAAAGAGTGTTGCAAGGAGTGCGTGGAGGAGTCCTTTGGAGATTTGAGTTTGTAAGTGAAAGCTTAGGAGGGATAACACCTTTGAACACTTCAAAGAAGGACAGATATTGAAACACTTAAAAGGGAGATGAGGGTCAAAGTCATCCAACAGAAGTGAAGTTCAAAAGGGAGAACCTTGGTTTATTTGGTAGAAGCTATCCAGGAGCAACGAGCAGTCAATATTCTCTATGGATAATTTTTGAAGTCGCGAGGACTGTGGAATTCCAATGAAGCTGTGAGAAGGATAAGTGTTGGATGAATCCACCCTTTGGGAGGTAAGAATCAACGTGGACCATTGATCTTGCTTTGCAGAAGTCGTCAGATCATTTCAACCTTTCAGGGATTCTAACAACAAGGGGTTGAGCGCAGTGGAACAAAAGTCCCGAAGTCATGAGTTGTGATAGGAATTGGAGGGTAGTTTCAGGATTTCAACACTCCAGGTGTCAGGAACGGAGGAGGTGGCACTTTGGAATCGAGAGTCCCGAAACCTGGGAAGAGTGATAGGTGGCAAGAATCCATGTCAGAGACAGAGAATGGCAGAGAAGACAGGTGGCATACTTGTCACCAGGCGGAGTCAAAACTTTGTTGATTGTTTCGTAGGTTGGAGATTCGGAAGCCTTGCATCAGGATTTGCGAAGACGGAAAGTTTTGTGAGAAGCCAACCTTCGCCAAACATTTCAGTGAATTGGCATTTCAAGTTTCGACGGTAGAGGGCTGAGAAATGTGACAATAGGGATTGCAAAATTGCGAGACCCGAAGTCCCGGATTAGAGAAGGGAACGATGCTATTGCAGTCAAGGAGATTTGGGTTGGCACCTAGTGTTTGTTCACGTAGGCTCAATTCATAAGGAACCGTGGTTACGCCGTGAGTGTATGAGATATTCCCCGAGGGGAAAATAAAAGAGTCAATTAGACTCAAAGGTAGATTAGATTGATCCTGTGTGGACCTTGACCCAAGGGTTCGGGGGTCGGCATCACCATGCCATGCATTGCCTAGAAAATACATGCCTTTCCTTTCCATTCCATTTCATTCCATGCCTTGCCATGCCATGCCATGCAATGCCATTCCATGTATTTCCTTTCCATGCCATGTCTTTCCTTGCCTTCACTTTTCATGTCATGTCATGCCATGCCATGCATTGCCTTGCCCTTCCATGCCATTCCATGCCTTGCATGGCCTTCACTTGCCATGTCATGACTTTCCATTTATTTATTTTCCTTTCCATGATTTTCATTCCTTGCATTTACTTTCCTTCCCATTCCATTCCATGCCATTCTTTTCCTCGCATTGCCTTACCAATCCATGCCTTGTTTACCATGCCATGCATTTCCTTGTAATTCCATGCCATGAAATTACTTTTCATGCCTTTCCTTGTCATGCCATACCTTGCCTTGCCATTCCATGCCTTTCCTTGCCTTGTCTTTCCATGTATTTCCGTGCGATGCCTTTCCTTTCCTTGGCATGCCATGTCATCCCTTGCTATTCCATGTCATGCCTTGTATTTCCATGACATGCCCTTATTTTTCCTTCCAATGCATAAGTATCCACAACATAATTTTGAACTAGTATCCACATACCAAGGTTCCACATTTCAATTTACATGTTTAAGCAAATCACAAAACTATCAAAATCATAAACACATACCAATAAATATAATATCACGAAATACACAAATAAGTCCATATGTATACATATCAAATTTATATATGATTGTCACTAAACCCAACAAATACTAAGAAAATAATCATAGAGATTAGTAAAAATCAAAGTTCTAAACTTCTAAGGTCAAAATATAGGTTTTTACATTTACAAATCTCTAGAACACAACTATGATCTAAAATAGACTAATCTCTCCGTGAATATATTTCAATGTAGCTTCCCATTTTAACTTATACAACAATAAATATATATTTTTCCATAACATTTTGCAAGTAAAACTTAAAATCCAAATGTGGATTGCAATGAAATAAGAATAAAAAAAAAGGAACATTTCTCATCCCAAGAAATAAAAAACATTTTTTCTAGGGACATATGAATTAAATCTATATCATAATTTTCCTTTCCATCCAATCAAGTTCTTTTTTATTGCCATGCCATTATATTCCATGTATTTCCATGACTTGCCTTGCCATTCCATGCCATGGCATGCCTTTCCTTTCCATGCCATGCATTTCCATGTATTTCCTTTCCTTGCCTTGCCTTCTCATGCCATGCCATGCCATGCCATGCCTTTCCTTTCTTTTCCATGCCATGCCTTGCCTTGCCTTTCCAAGCCATGCCTTTCCTTTCCATTCCATGCCATACCATGCCTTGCATTGCCTTGTCTTTCCATGCCATGCCTTTCCTTTCCATTTCATGTGACGTCTTTCCTTACCACACCATGCCATGCCATTCCATGACTTAACTTTCCATGCCATGCCTTTCCTTTCCATGGAATGCCTTTATTTTCCATTCCTTTCCTTGCCTTTCCATGCCAGGACATTCCTTACATTGCCATGTCATTCCTTCCCTTGACATGCCTTTCCTTGACTTTCCAAGCCAATCCATGCCATGTATTTCCATGCCTTTCATTTTCATGCCATGCCTTCTATTTCCATTCCATGGCATGCCATGTATTTACTTTCCATGACATTCCATGCCATGTCATGTCATTCATTTCCCTTCCATGTATTTCCTTGACTTTCCTTGCCTTGCATTGCCATGCATTTCCATGCCATGTCATGCCATGTATTGCCTTGCCTTTCCATATCATGTGATGCCTCTCTATGCCATGTATTATCTTACCATTCCATGCATTGACTTGCCATAGCATGTCTTTCCATGCCATGCCTTTCCTTTCCATGCCATGGCATGCCTTGACTTTCCTTGCCATGCCCTGGCTTCCCATGCCATGCCTTTCATTTCCATGTCATTCCTTGCCTTCTGATGTCATGGCATGCCTTTCCTTTCCATGCATTTCCTTGACTTGGCAAGACATGTCTTTCTTTGTCATGGCATGCCTTGCCTTGCCTTGCCAGCCTTTCATTTCCTTTCCATGCCATGCCATTCCTTTCCTTTCCCTGTCATGCCTTTCCATGCCATGCCTTGCCTTCTCTAACCACAATTCATCTAAAATATACTTTCATTATGATATTCATAAAACTATTTTTTTTCACAAATATAGCTATTTTCATCATTAGAGAGAATTTGTTATCAAATTAATTTAATAAAAAAATAATGGCATTCATGTATCATACCTTTTTATTTTGCCTAAAAAAATCAATGCTTGTACTAATTGAACAAGTTTAATATGTAAAAGTTTCAATCAAAGGATTCATTAAGAACACAATTTTACACCTTGTTATCCTATCTATCTTAGATAAAAACACTTGCATGAGAATTTCAATGTCATAACATAAGCTCTCTCTATTCATATATCTAAAGTATCTTCATAGTTGTGAAACATGGATTATCGTAATTAATAGGATTTACAGAGAAAGGGATGTCACTAAATAGGCATATGTCCCATTCTTATGGTGTAGTCTCATTATACTATTGATCCATAATTTCTTTTGGATTTCATGGAAAACAACATAACTTCAAGGCCTTATTTAAAATCAAAGAAATAAAAACCAATATTTCAACTCAATAACTTTTTCAACAAGATATAGCATGTAGACCTAGACCTTGTCTTGCCTTGCCATGTCTAGCTTTGTTGAGTCTTATCATGTCTTGCCTTGGCTTTCCTTGCCTTTCCCTACTTTTCCTTTCCTTCCATTGTCATACATATACCTAGACCTATTCCAAGACATTGCCTTGTCGTGCCTTGCCTTAGCATGCCTTGTCATTCCTTGTATTTCCATGGTCTAGGTCATGGTCTATGTCATGGTATAGGTAATGGTAATCATGTAGTTCTAGGTCTTGGTCTAGGTCAAGGTCTAGGTCATGACCTATGTATAGGCCTAGGTCTATGTCATGGTCATAGTTTAGTTATGGGTCTTGGTGTAGGTCAAGGTCTAGGTCAAGGTCTGTGTCATGGTTTAGGTCTAGGTCCAGGACTATGCCATGATCATGGTTTAGGTATAGGTCTATTGCCAACATGTCCTTGAATGGATTGAGGAGGTGAGTTGAAACGTACGATAAAACTACAATGGTGACTCAGATCAACGAACTATCAGCTGCATTGGATCCAATGAACTAGGTTTAAACTAGTGGGTCTGCTCCGCCATCATTTTGTTTCCCGAAAAAACTATTTATTGGAGGATCTTTGAGACTAGGGTAAAGCTCAATGAGGCATAGAGAAGTTTTTTAACAAGAGGTATATTTTCAAGAAAATTGTGTCGGGATATTGTGGTTATGTGGTCGCATGGGCCTTGGCCAAAAAAATGTAAAGGAGCTTACAAAAATATGTTATGTTGGTCGATTTGGATTTTATGCCCCTAGAACAAATTGCCAACATGTCCCTACATGGATCGAGGAGGCACTGAGTTGAAAATCACGATAAAAATCAAACCGAAACTCTGATGGATGAACCATCAATTGCATTAGATTTGGGGCACCAATTTTTAGCTAGTGGGGCCCACCCATTGTCATTTTGTTTCCCAAAAAAGTGTTTTATGGAGGATATACAAAAATATGGTTTTTCTCAATGAGGCATAGTGAAATTTCTAAATGAGAGGTCGATTTTCAAGAAACAATTTCTATACTTTTGTGGGTATTATGGTCACATGGGCCTTGGATAATTAGAATACTCTGTTATACTTCTCAACTTGGTTTTAATTCCCCCAGACCAAATCCCCAACATGTCCTTGAATGGATTGAGGATGCAATTTGCAACTCATGATAAAAATCAAATAGACACTTCGATGGATGAACTGTTAGTTGCATTATATTTGAGGCACTGAGTTTCATGTAGTGGGGCCCCTTCGTTGTCATTCTATTTCCTCAAAAACCATTTGTTGTAAGATCTTTGGCACTAGGGTTTTTCTCAATGAGGCATAATGCAATCTTTGAAAAAGAGGTAAATTTTCAAGAACATTGTGCTGGGAAATTGTGGGTATCATTGTAGCGTGGGCCTTGGCCAACAAATGTGTGGGAGCTTATAGAACTCCATTATGCTATTGGTTTTTTATTTTATGCCCCTCGACCAAATTGCCAACATGCCCCTAAATAGCTTGATGAGGCGAGTTAAAAATCATGATAAAACACAAACCGAGACTCGAATGGATGAACCGTTAGTTGCATTGGATTCACACCATCAAGTTTCATCTAGTGGGGCCCCTCCATTGTCATTCTTTTTCCTAGAATATATTTGACACTAGGGTATTTCTCAATGAGGCATGCAACAATTTCTAAAGAAGAGGTCAATTTTAAAGAACAATGTGTCGAGCGATTCTAGATAACATGGTTGCATGGGAATTGGCCAAACATTTGTGTGGGAGATTATGGAACTTTTTTATGTTGCTCAGTTTGGATTTTATGCCCCTGGACCAAATTTCCAATATTTCCCTAAATGGCTTGAGGATGCGAGTTGGAACTCACGATAAAACTCAAACCAAGACTCAAATGGATGAACCATTGGTTGCATTATATTTGGGGCACTAATTTTTAGCTAGTGGGGCGCCTCTGATATCATTCCATTTCCCAAAAAAACATTTTTTGGAAGATCTTCGACACTAGGGTTTTTCTCAATGAGGCATAGTGAAATTTATGAACAAGAGGTTGATTTTTAAGAAAATTATGTCAAGAAATTGTGGGTAGTGTGGTCGCGTGGGAGTTGGAAAAATAGATATGAGAGAGCTTACAGAACTCCATTATGCTGCTTGGTTTGGATTGTATTCCCTCAAAACAAATTGCCAACATGTCTCTAAATGACTTCAGGAGGCGAGTTGCAACTCAAGATAAAACTTAAACTTAAACCATAGGTTGCATTAGATTTGGGGCATCGTGTTACAACTAGTGGGGACCCTCCATTGTCATTTAGCTTACCATAACACTTCATGTTCGAAGATCTTTGACACTAGGGTTTTTCTCCATGTGATATTGTGCGATTTCTAAACAAGAGGTCGATTTTCAAGAATATTGTGCTGGGAAATTGTGGGTAGTGTGGTTGCATGAGCATTAACCAAATAGACGTGTGGGAGATTATGTAATTATGTTATGCTTCTCAGTTAATTGGATTTTCTGCCACTGGACCAAATTGCCAACATGTCCCTGAATGGCTTCAGGAGGCGAGTTGCAAATCATGAAAGACTCAAAATGAGACTCGGATGGATGAATCATTGATTGCATTTGATTCGTGGAAATGAGCTTCAGGTACTGGGGCCACTATGTTGTCATTCTATTTCCCAAAAAATGGTTTGTTTGAAGATCTTTGGCACTAGAGTTTTTCTCAATGAGACATTGTGTAATTTCTAAACAAGATGTCAATTTTCAAGAACACTGTGTCGGGTGATTGTGGGTAGTGTGGTCGCATGAACCTTGGCCAAATAGACATGCAAGAGCTTACGAAAATATGTTATGCTGCTCATTTTCGATTTTATGCCCCCAGACCAAATTGCCAACATGTCCTTGAATGGATTGAGGAGGAGAATTGAAATTCACGATAAAAATCAAACCAAGACTTGGATGGGTAAACCATCAGATGCATTGGATTTAGGGCACCAATTTGCAACTAGTGGGCCCCCTCCACTTTCTCGAAAAACCATTTGTTGGAAGATCTTCGACACTATGGTTTTTCTCAATGAGGCATAGTGCAATTTTCTAAAAACAAGTAGATTTTCAAGAACATCATTTCGGGTGATTGTGGGTAATGTGGTCATGTGGGCCTTGGCCAAAACATCGTCTGAGAGCTTACAGAACTATGTTATTCTACTGAGTTTGGATTTTATTCCCCTTGACCAAATTTACAACATGTCCTTGAATGACTTGAGGAGGTGAGTTGCAACTCACACTAGATAGAAAAGACCCTCTAGTAGAGGTTATAGCGGAGGTTTTCAGTGTTACAAAATTGGCAAAAAATTTCAAAAAAAAATCCACAAAAAAATATGTTTTTGGTAGAAAATGTTTTTGCAGAGATTATAATGGAACTTCATTATAACTAAAAAAACTTGGCAGGCGGAGGTTGTAGTGGATGTTTTTCTAGTCAATTATCTTCAAGGTATATATGAACCAATGCGTTATCAAACATAAAACAACGGTGTGTTCTCAAACATAAAGCACCGGTGCCTAAAAACAACGCACCAGTGGAATATATGATACCAAGCATCGATG
This sequence comes from Picea engelmannii, assembly GCA_009831015.1. Classification (NCBI taxonomy): domain Eukaryota; kingdom Viridiplantae; phylum Streptophyta; class Pinopsida; order Pinales; family Pinaceae; genus Picea; species Picea engelmannii. The sequence goes on from ML792013.1 coordinate 362,377, forward strand.
CATTCCATAACTTAAAGCATCTGAACCGAATTATTTTCGGCACAAAATGAGAGAAAAGATATAATAAATAAATGTACAGAGATACATCAGATATCCAATAATATAAGAGAAATGTATCGGAGATGAAACCATAAACATAGAGATACAGTAATACACAAATTTTTATTAATGAGAGAAAATGTACAAACACTGTAAAAATATAGAGTGAAAGATTGGCTAGAATGGTGGTAGATTATCTCTGAGAAGAGATGTGTCTGTTGCTCACATTCGCAAGAATAAGATTATTACAATGAGGCTCCAAAGGCCCTTTTAACATAAATAAAATAAAAAAACCTAATCGTGGAAGATGAAAAAAGACAATAGTTTTGTGGACCCCATTTTGGGTAGTTTGGTGTATCAACATCCCGGGGATGTATCTTTGGCATACGATCTTCGTTTGGGGTGCACGATAGCTTGTTGGAAATGTATCATTGACGAGATTCATTTTTGGGGTTGAATCAAAGCCTTATGATATCATTGAGTTGCTTGATCCCAAAAAAATCCATTTAGGCCCTCAAAATTGCCCTGGAAGTTAAAAACCGCTAAAAATAATAAATTGCCAAAATTGCCAGAATATTTTTTTTAGCTAGTTGGAAAAGGTGGGTGGCCACCCATATCCACCTAGATCAATCCTACCTCCTTAGAAAATATTTTTCTCCATTGCATTGAGTGCTAGGGGGAGAGGGAGAAGCCTTTGTTGAATCAACATCTTGATGAGTTGCTTGCCTTATTGGAGAACTTGTGTTGCTTAGCTTGTTGAAGGTTATCGCGAACCTATGGCTAGAAGGGTTGGACATTTTTAACCAGTCTGGCTACATGAGATGCCTGTGTGCAAAAGGAATATTTACACTTTTCTGTAATCTTTTCAACCTTATTCTCTTGGATAGAAGGTGCTTGGTCCAAGGTTGTCATGGTTATAGTGTCATTTTGTTCACCTTTTGAACTGATTGTGAAGAAGCTAAATTTTGTAATATGAGATACTACCTTGTGACACTGTTTAGGTGGGATATTAGTCAAAATTACCTCTAGTATCCTGTAGAGATGACCTCCCAGATAAAAATGACATTACGGGGTCGAGACTCATAAATAACATGGCACTTCCACATATATGGCTGGCCCAAGAGAACATCACAGGCATCTAGTGAGGAAAAATCACATAATACCTAATCCTTGAAGGGATGGATGACGTATGACAATCAACAGTGTTGGCTGATACGAAGATCGTGTCCCTGGCAAAGACACTCGATGTTGTATGGTTGCATGTGCGGTTTTGTTGAAAATCCTAATTATTTTATGACCTCTACTGAGATGAGGTTCTTCTAACTTTTTCTATCAACAATAAAATGTAGTGGGATCCCCTTCAACCACATTTGTAAATGAAAAAGGCACTCCCCCTCTCCAGGATATGTTTGTTCTTCTGGTTGAATTTTTGTGGTTGTGACAATAGTAGTGGGGTCTGCGTCGATGATCTGTCTTTTACCAGTATTTTTAGAATCAGATTCTGAATCAGGGTTCGTCTTCTTGTCTTTGATATCAACCAGAAATGATTGTTTTGAGTGATATTCATTGGTGTTGTGCCAGAGGATTTCGTGGAGATCACACCATTTTCCATTGTTCTTCTTCGTATTCCCATGAACCTTCTTTTCATGTGGCTTAGACTGGTTTATAGGAGGCTATTTGTTAGGGTCGTATTTATCATACTTTGGTTGTTGCAGATTTGCAGATCCAAACTCCCATTTTTTCTGGTGCCTAAATTTCTGCTCGATTTTGACAGCATATCAATAGGTATCACCAAGTGATGAGATGTCTATAAACTCCATTTTAGTTTGGATGTCCATTTGTAGAGCCCCATGCTATTTCGAAACCAAATGTCGCTCAGAGTATTTGATACCCAGCTTGGTGCGCAAGGTATGGAAGGTATTGGTGAAATCTGACACTGCTTGGCTCCTCTCTTGACGCAGTGTGGTCCATCTCATGTACTAGTCGTCATAGTTACCAAGAGGTTAATATTGTTCCCTGACCTCATCCACAAAAAAATCCCAAGTGAGATCTACCCAATATATTCCAGACTCCTCTATGGAACTTTTCTCCCAGTAAGTTTCCCACCAATGTTTAACATGGGGGAGAGATTTAAGGAGTGTGAAGGTGATCTTTTCCCTATCAGAAAAATTGTGAACAGAGAAACAACATTCTAGCAAATTTAACCATTTTTCTAGGGCATATGCATCTATCTGTTCTTTAAATACAAGAATATCAAAATTAGCTTGTAGATTTAAAGGAAAGGTACCTCCTATTGTAACCTAGGTCTGTAACCCTACCTCTCCTCCCTCTTTTCCCTATTCCTTCATCAATTTTTCCTCTTCTGGTTGGTTAAGTCAATTTCCTATTATTGAGTGACTTGGTTCTTATCTGTTTCTTTCTTCATCAAATCTTTGCACACTTTTGTTTCTATTGTTTCTTGAAGGATAATTACATGTCGTATTTGGTTCGGAATGCTTGTCATTATGTTCTCCATTGATTGAGATCATAGAAGGTCGACCAATTTTTTGTATGCATACAAAACACCCATGGACAAGTGCAACAATCCAGAGAAGTAAATTTCAGGCTCATATCATGGTAATAGACAGGTTAAATTTTGACAGTGAAGATCCATTAGGCCAATCAGATCAACGATTTTCGTGCATTTGGAGTGTCGAAATCATGCGGGGTTTAACATCAAGAGAGGAGTCATGAAGTCTCGAAATCCCGAAGAGACAAAGAACTGAAGTCCCGAAGTCTCAAGATTCTGTCACATTATATTCAGAGACGTACCACTCTGGGAGATGTCCAAGCAGAACATTCATAAACTCCCAAAGTCATGAAGTGAATCTGGACCATCCATCAATGAGGACACATGGAGGAAGATCCTTCACTTCATATACTTATCACTCTGGGCGATTTGCGAAGAATTAGACAAAGAATTACTTGAAGTGTCGAATTGTCGAAGTCCCAAAGTAACGAGATATTTCCATGTCACTTCAGGCCCGTACAACTTCGGGAGAATTTCATGCATCATAGTCCAAAAATCTCGAAGCCTGAAGTGTTGAAGCATGTAGAACTCACCAGTCATAACATGTGGCACTCATTCCAGGTCATTTGGTTGTGTCATTCTCCCATTTCCACATGACATGTGTCACCCTTATTTCTATGACACATCAACATTCGTGACATCATACGACATTAGGCCACCATGTCACTTCGCAGCCTATTCCACTACGGGATATTTCCAAGCACAACATTCATAAACACTCGAAGTCCTGAAGTGAATTTGGGCCATCCACTTGTAAGGACATGTGGAGGAAGATCATTCCCTTCGGAGAGTTTCCTCCTAGAGAATTCCAAGAACAACATTCGAAACTCCCGAAGCCTGAACTTCTGAAGTGAACATGGAAAATCCACCAATAAGAACATGTGGAGGTAGATCATTCACTTTGGTGATTTTCCTATGGGATATTTCCAAGAACAACATTCAAAACTCCCAAAGCCCAAACTTCCGAAGTGAATCTGGACCATCCATCAGAAAGGAAACGTGGAGGTAGATCATTCACTTCAGTGATTTTCCTCCAAGAGATTTCCAATAAAAACATTTGAAACTCTCAAATCCCGAACTCCCGAAGTGATCACGGACTGTTTATCCTTGCAGTAGGTAAATAGTACCCGGATCCCAGATTACAATGAGATCGACGTTAATTTTCTAGAGCAGTCCTGCAATTGGAAACATGGTATTGTTGGAAGGGTACGTGGCAGCTTGTGGGGGATTGTGGGTCCAAATGCGGTGTGAACCCAAACCAACCTCAACAATGTTAAGCACTAATATTGGCTCATTACCCCTTAATTGGGGCATATTACATTAGTAATTTTATTTTATTTATGTTTGCTTTATTCCATTAGTTGTAATTATACCTCCTAGTCTCCTATATATAGAAAGGAGACATTTTCGTTTGGAATCATCTTGGAATTGTACATTTATGTGAGCATAAGGAGGTTGCCCCCTCGAAGAGGCTTGTTATCTGAATTTCTCTTTTTTTCAAGGCGTTGAATACTTATTTTGAGGTTTTTCTATGCTATATTTATATTTGGTTCTTAACATATGGTATCAGAGCTCAAGGTCTTGTGGTTTCGCTGCTACATCTGAGACACCTTGGAATTTTTTATATAACTTGTTTTTTACAACGTTTCAGAAGGAAATTTTTGGAGAATATTTAGTAGATGGATCAAAGAATGTTGGGTTACAATTTCATCTCCTGAGGCCTTCTAATTTTAGAGATATAGCCTGTGCAAGATAGGGTTCTGGAATCATCCTGAACTAAGTCATTGCAGAATTTTCGCTATAATTTTTTTTTTGTAACGTTTCATACCCTAAAATCTAAAGGATATTCACATAAATTAGTAAGGTATATTTGGTAAAAAATTTAGCTTCTATGTCATCTGACATTTGTAGATACACCTTGTGGAAGATAGGGTATCTGACTAGTCCTATTGACTAGTCTCAAGAAGGTGTTCCAAGTAAAACAATCATAACTTATTCCTAGAGTATCCAAAATTATTGAGACTAATTGCATTGGATAGTGGACAGTCTTTAGTATTTCTGGTATGATTTTCATAATTTTATATCAAGTATTTTGTGCGGGGCACTCTATACAAGTGACATCTCCTAAAAAGGCCAAAAATCAGCAAGTTGTGGGGAAGTTACTGTAAATTCCACTTGGCACATCCAATTTTGATCAGACCTGTGATATTGCAGAGAAGAAATATCATAGAACTACAAAAAATAAAGTTTCATATCGAGAAGGACCGAAACTTTGGAGATACAACAGAAGAAATATTTTCTAGCAGAACCACCTCAAAATCAAGGTTGAAAATTGTTACTTGGCCAACATGCCACCCAAAAAGGGAACTTCTACACCAAATAAGCCTCCAGATAATCCTACATGGAATATTGATGAAGGTGAAGAAATGCGTAGGGACATAAATGATTTACAAAAGAAGACAATCACAAAAGATGAAATACAAGAGATGATGGAGGGTTTAAAAGGGGAGATCATGGAAGGATTGAAAAATTTCATAATAAAGAGGACACCTGAAAGTGAAAATGTATCCCATGAAATTCATGATGAGGACACAAGGAAGGTGAATCAAGAATTGAGAAATTTCAACTTTGGGCTTAAGACCAACCACATCCCTAAGATCGATATGAGGAACTTTGATGGCAAGGACCCAATCACATGGATACTTCAAATGGAGAAATTATTTGATCTACATAATGTGCCACATATAGAAAAGGTACAAATTGCTTCTTTATATTTAGAACCCAATCAATTTGTATGGTATCGATGGCTTTGTTCTCGCAAATCACTCGTCACTTGGACAATTTTCATGAAAGAAATGATAGCACACTATGAGGATACAAGGAGCAATACCTTCTTTAGCCAATTGATAAATCTCAAGCAAAAGGGGCCAGTTATAGAGCACATTGAGAACTTCCAAAGATTGAATATAAAGGTAACATATATTCCAGATGATTAATTGATTGATGTATTCATAGGAACTTTAAAGGATAAAATTCAACATGAGGTTCGCCTTTGGGAACCCAAATCATTGGAGAATGCATTTAAGGTGAAAAGAAATGTTGAAAGTAAAAATATGGCTATGGCTACTAGAAGGACCAATCCCAACATCTATAGAGAGAATAATGCTCCTTCTTCTAAAACACCTCAACCTACAAATTTGACACCTCAACAATTCGAGGAAAGAAAAGAAAAAGGTTTATGCTTTAATTGTGACAACAAGTACAGTAAGGGACATAAGTGTGGTGAGAATAAATTATTCTACATAGATTGTGAAGAGGAAGAAGAACAAGAACAAGAACCATCTCAAGATAAAAACGTAGAAGAAATTTCATCTGAAGAGTTGACTCCCACAATATCGTGTAATGCATTGGCTGGAATTAGCACTCCTCAAACCCTCAATATCGAAGGATACATCAAAAAGAAAAAGGTAATAGTCCTAATTTATTATGGCAGTACTCATAATTGCATTCACTATAAATTAGCCAAATCTCTCAATTGCTTTGTATATCGAGTGCTAGAGTTTCAAGTAATGATTGCAGATGGATGAACTATCAATTGCTCAGGAAAATACAATAAGATCAATATTACTATGGGGTAATATGTAATGAATAGTCCAATGATTTCTATACCCATGGGTGGTGATGATGTTCTACTAGGAATCCAATGGTTACAATCATTAGGAACAATCGCTTTTAATTTTCAAGAACTTTTCATGAAATTTTCATTGCAAGGAAAATAAATTGAGTTAAGAGGTATCATAGGGAAACTCGATAAGGTGATAAGCTCTAATGGCATGAAAAAATTATTGAGAAAGGGGCATCAAGGCGTTATTGCACAACTATGCTCACTATATGTTCAAAAAACTAAGCCATCTATTCCTCAAGATCTCCAAGGGATCATTGATAAGAATTCCAAAGTATTTGAAGATAATCCCAAAGTTCTTCCACCCACTTGAAATCATGATCATGAAATTCACCTAATTCCTAGGAGTTTTCCTCCTAACATCAGGCCATACAGATACCCTTATGCCCAGAAGAGTGAAATTGAGCGCATGGTTGAAGAAATGTTAGAGGCT
>ML792013.1:369514-379624 GCA_009831015.1 Picea engelmannii
TATACTAATCTATAACAAGTCTTGGGAGGATCATGTGTGACATGTTGACAAGGTGTTACAACTACTAAAGGAGCAACAACTATATGCCAAACCATCCAAATGTTTCTTTGGAGTGAAGGAGGTAGAGTATTTGGGTCATATTGCATCTCATGAAGGTGTTAAGGTAGACCCTAACAAGATTAAGGCCATGATGGACTGGCCGATTCCCAAAACATTGAAGAATCTTAGAGTATTTTTGGGTTTGAAAGGTTACTACCGCAAGTTTGTTTGGTACTATGGAAGAATAGAAACACCTTTAACGACACTAACTAAGAAGGATGAATTTTCATGGACTCCAGAGGCAACTAAATCTTTTGAATAACTTAAAGATGTGATGTGAAAATATCTTGTCTTGACCACTCCATACTTCACAAAAACATTTATTGTGGAATGTGATGCCTCGCGAAATGAAATTGGTGTTGTCCTAATGCAAGAAGGAAGGCCCCTAGCTTTTGAAATTCGAACACTCAAGGGAAAGGACTTACATAAACCCATTTATGAGAAGGAAATGATGGAAATACTACATGCATTGAAGAAATGGCGTCCTTACCTAATAGGTAGGCACTTCATGGTCAAAATAGATCATGATAGTCTTAAATACTTCTTGGAACAAAGACTATCTTCATAAGAACACAAAAAATGGGTAACCAAGATATTGGGTTATGATTTTGAACTCGTCTATAAAAAGGGTAAGAAAAATGTTGTGGCAGATGCACTCTCAAGAAAGGATGAAGATGTTGAGGCCTTTCTCTGTGCTATCTCAATCATCCAACCCAATTGGATAATAGAATCAAGGGATGAATGGAAGAATGACGAAAAAGTGTGGACTCTCATTCAAAGGTTGAAGCAGGATTCCAGTACATCATATACATTTACATGGAAAAATGATTCACTATGGTACATAGATCGCTTATATTTATGTAATAACTCCCAACTCAAACAAAAGGTATTATTGGAATTGCACACCTCTCTAGTAGGAGGGCACTCAAGATTTTTGAAAACCTACCATAGAGTCAAGAATGATTTTTTTTGGGATGGCCTTAAAACTGATGTTCAAAGGTTTGTGGGAGAATGTTTGGGTTGCCAAAAAAATAAGATGGAAACAATTAAGACCCTAGGTCTTTTACAACCATTATCCATCCCAAGTCAGTGCTGGGAGGAGGCTTCCATGGATTTCATCACAAGGTTACCGAAGTCTGAAGGAAAGAGTGTCATCGTGGTGATTGTTGATAGACTGACCAAGCACACACACTTTTGTACACTCTCTCATCCCTTCAAATCTAGTACAATTGCCACCGCATTCATGGAGACAGTTTAAAAGCTACATTGAAGCCCAAATATTATTGTAAGTGACATAGATCCCTTATTCATTGGACATTTTTGGACATAATTATTTTCTTGTTTGGGTACTTAATTGGCCCATATCTCATGCTATCATCCTCAATCTGATGGACAAACCAAGATAGTGAACATATGTCTGGAAGGCTACCTTTGTTGCTTTGTCTCTGGTAAACAAACACAATGGTTCAAATGGTTACCCTTGGCATAATGGTGGCATAACACTTCCTTTCATACTGCAACAAAAATGACACCATTTATGGCACTCTATGGATACCACCCTCCTTCCATCATTTCTTCTCTAAATGGAATCAAGTCACCGTGTTTAAATGTAATCACGTCACTGCGTCACCTCCATGTCACCTCCACTCATTCCACTCACTACTCTCGCTCCTCTCACCACCCAACACTTGTCCTCCACCCACCTCCACGCATCCGGTCTTCCTATTGGACACTCACCTCCACATATTTTTGTTCACGACTAGCTCATCACAAAGAAAATGAGAAAAAGGGTTAGTGACAGTCGATATATAGTGAACTTAGCTTCTGAAAACTCAGACATAGGCAAAGAGTTAAGTCTTAGTCCCAAGTCGATGCAGAATAGCTCCAGAACACTTCAATAGACTACCTCTTCCTCAAGCAGAGATCTACTCATGAAACCAGATGTCTTCAGTGGCCTCCAAGATCTCCCAAGCCTGCCATTACTCAACACAAAGATTTGTTCTATCACTTTGAGTCCTATTTTATGCCAATTCAGTTCCTCTAGTGCATGCATCAATTATGTCTCAGAGATAGTAGTATTTTTTTAATTGATTAATTCCAACATTTTCTTAGATTAGATACAAGAAAGGTATTATGTGTATGATAAGAACCACTCTTGTTGATTAAGTCCAGTGTCATGGTCAAGTTAATAAATTTTTTTACAAACAACCACCTAAAATTAGTTCTCATTCCCCTAAGGGCGAGAACCTCTACAACTCTGTTAAATAGGGGGTCTTTGAATGTTTTGGGGGTCATATATTTTGGGAAAGAATAACACTACATCAGATTGGTTGGACCCGTTCTATGCATGGATTAAATCTCTCTACCTGGTGAACATACTATTGATGACAATGTTTCATTCAAATATTTATATTTTTTTATTCTTATCTTGAATACAATTTTTTATTTGTGCAAAGTACATTTTGTTTCCTTTCAAATATTGTATAATTTATTTTTACTAAGATGCAACCTGTCAAATAGCTAATGCTTTGGTAAAGATTTTTTTTTATTGCAACCTCTGGGAGTAATTGTGTTTTTGATACATGTTTAATATCTTGAAATGATATTTTAAGTATTGAACTTCTTTCAATAGATTATTCATTGAGTAGTATGTTGTTTCCATTTCTTTTATATTATTTCAATCGTCTATCATTAGTGTACCACGAGCCAAGGAGGACCCTGATCCATATCATTTTCCCAACCCAACCTTGATTTTTTCTTGATAGAATAACCCTCTAACCAACCAACAAAAATTAAAAGAAACAATCATTCTAAAATTATAGGTGGCCTAGATTTTCCCTTTAGCAATCAGGTGTAGACTTTAGGACCAACATCTTTTGGCGTTGTTGCCGGCGAACAAAGTAATGAAATATCTTTCCCTAGGAGAATGAAAATGATCAGATCTGATCTTTGATGGTGAACAAAGACTAGACACATTCAAACTGCATATCATTCACCTGATGACTCCATGGTTAAATAATCTAGTAGCGACTCTGGAGTTTTAAGAAGTGATATTTTCAGATGGAAGGCATCTTTTCTCGGAGGTTTGCTCCATTAAATTTCTTAGTTGTTCCTGATTTTCCAAATGTTGTTCCTACTATAAATGAGTGGGGTGATTTTTTGCCCATATTTAGAGAACATAGAAACTGCAACCCTACTAAGCATTTTCTTGAGTTTAATGAACTCATGCATTGTGGGGAATACATCATGAGGATGTATTGATGAATATTCTCATGTAATTATTAGAGGGAGGTGCTCGTGAGTGGTATCAATCCTTTCCCCCTGCTAGAATATCCTCCCTGGAACAATTCCATGTTGCATTCAATAAGCATTGTAAAAGGTTTTTTCCAGCTGATTTACATTTTGAGAACTTCTGTGAAGAATTTGAATCCCATATTCGACAGTCACTTATTAGTTCTTATAGTAGTGAAAATAAAGGGGAATTTTCCATTGAGGAAGTGGAGGAATATTTGGTTACATATGAGTCTTATTTTGATCCTTTAATTCAAAAAGATGATGTTGGGAATTACATTAATGATGAAATTGATGATAACAAGGCTTTGGATATATCTTGCATTATTATAGGTGACTTAGATAGTCATTTTTATGATACACCTATTGTTCTATGTTCTAATAAATATTTGATTAACTATGAGGAAAGTGATGTTGAAGGTCACGAGTAAGTTTTTCCCCTTCTGAAATTTTTGAGCAACATGAAATATATAAGTCTGAAGATGACATTCTGGAGATGGAATGAGGAAAAACCAACAATGCAGATGACATATCCATTCATTTCAAACAACAAGATGAGAAGTATCAAGAGTATTTTCCCGGACTTTATGGTGGTGAATCACATGACTTTCATGAGACTTTTCAATGAGGACAGGAGCAACTCAATCTTGTATGTAATGCATATCTTACACAAAAACAACTTTATCCCCTCAACCAGTTGGAGGCTCTTCATGAGTTTCAAGATCCAATAGAGAGATGGATGGATTCTTATTTTTCCCAAATCCTAAAGGTTGGAAGTCTTAGCACGATCATCATTTGCAACTGTAAGTGCGAGATGCCTGCCAAATTTTTGTTGCATTTGATATATCCTCTTTGGAATATTATAAACAGTGACCCACACAGAGTTACGGTTCTCAGTCAAATATTTTCTTGGTTTCATTGGAAGTGGAATTACACATGATTGAGTTAGTTTTCAGTTAATAGAGTAGGTAGTAGGAGAATAATCTCATAGTTCGAGCATTTTTTCTCAATTTTTAGTTCGCAGATTTTTTTTAGTGTGTTAGGTTTTAGTAGCTTGTTTGAATTAGAGACTCCATAGCCCAACAAAGGAACTTTGGTTTATCTGTAGTTTCAAGTTTCAGTAAATACTCCATAGCCCAACAAAGGCACTCGGGTGTAGTCTTAGTTTTTAATTCAATAAAATGCATGTTTGAGACACAGTAGCAGATAAAACAGGGTTGACAGACAAACAAAGGTAAGAAATGGAAGGTAAGAGCAATTATTTAATATCAAGGCACTGATCTACAGTTCTTAATACCTCATAGGGATGAGCTATCCCCAATTGGAACCAATGTTGTAACCTAGCTCAGCACCCGTGCCTCTCCTCCCTCTTTTCCCTATGCCTTCATCAATTTTTCCTCTTCTGGTTGGTTAAGTCAATTTCCCATTATTGAGTGACTTGGTTCTTATCCGTTTCTTTCTTGATTGAGTTTTTGCGCATTTCAGTTTCTATTGTTTCTTGAAGGATAATTACATGTCGTATTTGGTTTAGAATGATTGTCATCATGTTATCCATTGATTGAGCTCACAACAAGTTGGCCAAGTTTTTGTATGCATGGGAAATGCCCATGGACAAATGCAGAAATCCAGAGCAGTCAATTTTGGGCTTAGATCGTGGGAATAGACAGGTTAAATTTTTATGGTGAAGATCCATCAGGTCAACCAGATCAATTATTTTTTTTCATTCTGAGTGTCGAAATCACGTGGGGTTTAACATCAAGAGAGGACCCACAGAGTCCCAAAGTCCCGAAGAGCTGAAGAGATGAAGTCCCCAAGTCTTGACAACCTGCCACATCATATTCAAAGGTGTACCAATCCGTGAGATGTCTAAGAATAACATTCATAAACTCTCGAAGTCTCGAAGTGAATCTAGACCATCCATCAATGAGGACACATGGAGGCAGATCCTTCACTTCAGAGACTTATCACTCTAGGATATTTGTGAAGCAGTAGAGAAAGAATTACCTGAAGTCCTGAAGTAACGAGAGACTGCCATGTCACTTCGGTCCTATACTACTTCGGGAGAATTTCATGCCTCATAGTCCAAAAATCCCAAAGCTCGAAGTGTCGAAGCACATGGAACTCATTAGTCATGATGTGTGGCACTCATTCCAGGTCATTTGGTTGTTTCATTCACCCATTTCCATGTGAAAAGTGTCACCCTTATTTCCATGACACATCAACAGTCATGACATCATATGAAATCATGCCACCATTTCACTTTGTAGCTTGTTCCACTCTGGGAGATTTTCAAGCATAACATTAATAAACACCCGAAGTGTCGAACACCCGAAGTCCCTAAGTGAACCCAGACCATCCACCAGCAAGGACACGTGGAGACAAATCATTCACTTTGACAATTTTTCTCTGGGAGAATTCCAAGAACAACATTCGAAACTCTCAAAGCCCAAACTTCTGAAGTGAATCTGGATCATCCACCAACAAGGACACATGGAGGCAGATCATTCATGTCAGCGATTTGCCTCCGGGATATTTCCAAGAACAACATTTGAAACTCCCGAAGCGTAAACTTTCGAAGTGAATCTGGACCATCCATCAGCAAGGACACATGGAGGAAGATCATTCACTTTGGCAATTTGCCTCCGGGATATTTCCAAGCACAACATTCGAAACTCTCGAAGCCCTAACTCCTGAAGTGATCGCAGACCATTGATCTCAAATCAACAAGAACCATTGATCCTTGCAGCAGGAAAATAACACCTGGATCGTATATTACAATCAAATCGATGACCACACTTCATTGCGAGTATGTAAACTTCTCTGACGTTAATTTTATAGAGTGGTCCCGCAATTGGAACCATGATATTGTTGGAAGGGTACATGGAAGCTTGTAGGGGATTGTGGGCCCAAAAGTGGTGTGGAGCCAAACCACCCTCAAAAAATTCCCCAATCACGTGTTTAAATGACATCAGGTCACCGTGTAACCTCCACATTATCTCCACTCATTCCACACACTACTCTCACTCCTCTCACCACCCAACACTTGTCCTCCACTCACCTCCATGCATTTTATCTTCCTATTGGATGCTTTCCTCCACGTCTTCATGCTCATGAATATATCATCACAAATAAAGTGAGAATAAGGGCCAATGGCAGTCAATATAGAGTGTACTTAGCTTATGAAATCTCAGACATAGACAAAGAGTTAAGTCTTAGTCCCAAGTCGATGCAGAATAGCTCGAGAACACTTCAACAAACTACCTCTTTCTCAAGGAGAGATATGCTCATGCATCTAGTTGTCTTCAGTGGCCTCCAATAGCTCATGAGAATGACATTACTCAACACAGAGCTCTATTATGTCACACCGAGACCTATTTTCTTCCAATTCAGTTCCTCCAGTGCATGCATCCATTTTGTCTTAGAGACAGTAGTAGTTTTTTAACTGATTAATTCCAACATTTTCTTAGATTAGATACAAGAGTGGTATTATGTGTATGATAAGAACCACTCTTGTTGATTAAGTCTAGTGTCACAGTCAAGTTAATAATTTTTTTTACAAACAACCACCTAAAATTAGGTCTTAGTCCCCTGACGGCGAGAACCTTTGCAACTCTGTTAAATAGGAGGTCTTTGAATGTTTTGGGGGTTAGATATTTTGGGAAATAATAGAACTACATCAGAATGGTTAGACCCATTCTATGAATGGACTAAAGCTCTCTACATGGTGAACATACTCTTGATGACAATGTTTCGTTCAAATCTTCATGTGTTTTTATTCTTATCTTGAATACAATTTTTGATTTGGGAAAAGTACATTTTGTTTCCTTTAAGTGATTTCATAACTTATTTTTACTGATATGCAACATGTCAAACAACTAACGCTTTGCTGAAGTTTTTTTTTTATCACAACCTGTGGGAGTAATTGTGTTTTTGATACATGTTTAATGTATTGAAATGATATTTTAAGTATTGAACTTATTGCAACAAATTATTCATTGAGTAGTCCTTTGTTTCCCTTTGTTTTATATTATTTCACTGGTCTTTCATTAGTGTGCCACCAGCCAAGGAGGACCCTGATCAATATCATTTTTCCAACCCAACCTTGCTTTTGTCTTGATATAATAACCCTCTGACCAACCAACAAAAATTAAAAGAAACAATCATTCTAAACTAATAAGTGTCCTAGATTTTCCCTTTAGCAGTAAGGTGCAGAATTTAAGACCAACACCTGCAAAGTGGTCTCTTGATGAATACGCGCCTATTTTTGTTGGCATACATTGAAGGATGTGGGAAAATTTCTCCATCATTTCATCCCTCTGTCATGTGACAACTTGCTCAAGCAATAGATGAATAAAATATTATGCTCTGTCGTTTTTATTTTCTTCTTCCATGGAGGGTTTCTTGGTCATTCGAGAGTGATTTTCCTCAAGAGAGACAAGCTCGAGACCAAAATTCCTATACTCGGACCTCATCGGGGACATGCACTGAAAAACGATCAAGGGAAGAATGCTTTGATACCACTGATCCATATTATTTTCGGCACAAAATGAGAATGGAGATATAATAAATAAATGTACAGAGATATCTCGGATATCCAATAATATAACATAAATGTATCATAGATGAAACCATAAACACAAAGATACAATAATAAACAATTTTCTATTAATGAGCGAAAACGTACAAAGACTCTAAAAACACAGAGTGAAGAGATGTGTCTGCTACTCGCATTCGCAAGAAGATAATCATTACAATTAGGGTCCAAAGGAATTTTTAACATAAATAAAATACAAAACCATAACCGCAGAAGATGAAAATCCAACAGTTTTTCGAACCCCATTTTTGCTTGTTTAGTTTATCAACTTCTCGAGGTCGTAACTTTGGCATACAATCTTTGTTTCGGGCATATGATATCTTGTTGGAAAGATATTGTCGAGGAGATTCATTTTAGGGGTGAAATCATAGCCTTTGGATATTGTTGAGGTTCTCTATCCCCAAAAAAACTTCATTTAGGCCCTCAAAGTTAAAAACTACTAAAAATAGTAAATTGCAAAAATTTCCAGAAAATTGTTTTGAGCTAATTGGAAAAGGTGGGTGACCACCAATATCCACCTGGATTAGCATTAGTGTTTAACATTACAAGAAAGCACTAGGGTTGTCCACAACATATTGGAGAACCAGTGCTCTTATAAGTAATAATGCACCAGGGTGAAATCATGAAGATGGGTTACACTTTTGCTTGTTTTATGAGAAAAACAACTATATTTTCACAATTTCTTCAACTTCCGGCATAAAAAAGTATTTTTTTTATTTATAGTTTCATTTACAGTAAAAAAAAAAACTTGTGAAGAATTGTGTTAGCTTTCCAATGACTATTTTTCAAATTTGTTTTATCACGATTTGATATGTCAATTTGACAATTGTTTAACAATATGTTCCTTAAACATGAAAGGAATGATAATGAGTTACTTTTTTTGTGACATCCCGCTCTGGCACACTTACAAACTTAATCTTTGAGGACACTTGCTCGCAAGTGATCTGGATTTGTATGATGATAAAACTTTTTCCTTCATTATGATGCGTTAAGTTATATGATAGGATGCTTTTACTACTTTGATGTAGACAGGTGCTGCTGACTCAGTTTCATTGAGTGTGCAGGGTTTCGGACCTTGAGGATGCAGAGGCATCGGTGGAACTCCCTTGGACTCCGGATTGAGTCAGGGAGTGGGCTATTTGGGTTGTGTCATTTACGGTGATATTGCTTTGTTTTGATGATATGCTATTGATTTTATGATATGTTGTTGACATGATCTGACATGATGGTTGATAATGTAGGCTGACGATAGCTTGCCGACCAAGACTCACATATGGAGTAAAGGGGCCACACATGATTTCCAGAGAGGTTGAGGGAGAGGTGTGGACATAAGCCCTTCCACAGCCTACTAGCACTCCCGTCGTGGCTCGAACTGTAGGTTAACGATTACCTAGTTCGAGAGGATCCACGATGTCGTGAGGGAAGTCTGTGACAGTCGCTCACGATGATTCTAAGGGGCATGCAATAAGGTGGGGGACTTATTCCTTAGAGCCCTTAGTCTCACACAAGTTCACCTGAAGGAGTGTTGACTCTAGGGGTTATAGATGTATACCAATCCGTCGAGTCGGAGAGTGGCACCCTTGTAGCACGTGGTGCATCCTGAAGGGCACGTCGCACAGAAGAACACCAGTTGGCGAGTGGAACCCTTGGAGCACGTGGTGCATCCTGAAGGGCACGTTGTGCAACAGAAGCAAACGAGGCGAGTGGCACCCTTGGAGCACGTAGTGCTTCCTGAAGGGCACGTCGCATTGATGGTGATGATGAGACAAGCCTAGATGACCCTAAAACCCTAACGCCTTAAGAATTTCTCAAAATGACTCCCTTAATGAATTGTCGCCCAGTTCAATTTAAACCTAAATTTAAAACATCTCAAAGATAAAATTTTGATAATCCCTAAGAAAAGATCCTACAAAAATAAACATAAGGGCATAAACTAAAACCCTCCTATGTGTTAGTTAGAGTCTTATTAAATTAAGGGGGGGCAAAGTAATGAGGGGGATGAATTAATTGAAACCCATGGTTTTTAAATTTGAAAGAAGAATTAAAATTATTAAAGTGTGGGTGTATAAAAATTTAGGATTTTAAAAATATAATGAAAAGGTTAATAAGTGCATTTATCTTATTGG
>ML792014.1:25586-61451 GCA_009831015.1 Picea engelmannii
TCATCCTTTTTGTGGATCAATGGAGAGCTTCTTGTGGGAATATATTTTGGAGTATTGATGGAGAGCTTCTTGTGAGAGCTTCTTGAGCATTTTTGGTGTGGAACACTTGAGGATATTGAAGATATATAGGTGACTGAGGTAACAAAGAATATCTAATCCAAAATTCTGAGGAAATTGAAGAAATGAAGGTCTAAATGCAAGGAAGGATAAATTCTTTTGATGGTGCTTTCTAAGGTATGTTATTTACAGGTCATCTCACCATTTTCACTATAAGTTTTTTTATTTAATGATTCAGATTCTGAAATTTCTATGAAAGTGAGAAAACATAGCCAAGTATCTTTGGTTACAAATTCAGCTTGTGGGTCATTGTATTTTTATATTTACACTCCGTGGAAAATAGGGTTTGTGGCTACTCCTGAAACTAGTCAAAATCAGGTGTTTCGGGTAAAAACGTCATAACGTATTCATAACAGATCCAAATTTAGTGAGACAAAATGTGTTGGTTACAATATAGTATGTAGTAGGCTCGATAACAGTCTCATATCATTTCATAAAACATTTTGTGCGGGGCACACTCTACAAGGTCGCTCTATAGAATAAGCCAGAATTCAGCAAGGTATGCCATTTTTTCTATAACTCCTTTTCTGAGAGGTTCCAAGTAGTGGCACTTGGAGGAATTTATTAAAACACACCGAAGAACATTTTGTATCAGTTTTATATCTTTATTCAGTACATGTTCAAAGTTATGATTATTTCAAGTTAGGGTTGTTGAATAATCCAAAACTAGTCATGGTTGAGACAAGAAGTTGATGAGTTGGCACATACATGAGGTGTATAGTTGATGATGTTGGTACATATTGATGAGTCATTGTTGATGAGTAGTTGACACATGATTGGTATATACTTGGTATATGATTGTATGCACTTGTTTATGGTACATGTTGATTACAGGTTGTTTGGCACAGGTTGGTGCATGGTTGATGCTCTTGTTTATGGTACAGATTGATATCTGTTGAGGATTATTGCCTCATCTCAGTTGGTGCTGAGAATGTAAGATGAGTCTTGCATATAGAGATGGTGCTCTTGTAGAGTTGTAATCTATTCAGTTGTTGCTAAAAAACCCCCAGATTGAAGTCCATAATAAAAAGAAAAATTGTACATACATATTGTGTTCCTTGTGTTCCTTGTGGAGATGATTTGTTGATGATATATTGTTGATATATGTTTCTGATATGTATTCAAATCTAAATAATTATTAATGACAACAATGAGTAATGAGTAAATGTCAAATGCTAATTAATGATTTTTGTGTAAGAGGGAAGTTTTGGGAAAAAGATCCCCACACTCATTCACCCCCCCCTCTAAGTGTGGTAGGTGTGTCCAACAACAATGGTGGAGGAGTATGAATCCATTATAAAAAACAGTGCATGGGAAATTGTCCCAAGACCGGTTGACAAATCAGTGGTAGGCTTGAGATGGATCTACAAGGGTAATATTTTAATCATTGTTCTTTATGTTGATGATTTAATACTAACTGGTGATGAGAAGTTGATACACTCATGCAAGGAGGACCTTGCAAAGGAGTTCGAGATGAAGGATATGGGCCTTCTTCATTATTTCCTTGGATTGGAAATATGGCAGGGATATGGTGAACTTCTTGTGTCTCAAGGAAAGTATGCAAGGGAGATATTGGGTAAGTTTCACATGGATGGATGCAAACCCATGGATACTCCTCTTCCAGGAAACTGGAGGAAAGAGGATGCTACTTCTGGAGAGGTAGTGGATGCTAATGTCTATCAAAATTTAGTGGGTTCGCTAATGTATCTAGTGAACATGAGACCAGACATTTGCTATGTGGTTAACCAATTGAATCAATCGATGATTAATCCTACCAAGCTCTTTTGGAAAGCAGGTAAGCATGTCCTAAGATACATGAGGGGCACATCTGAGTATGGCTTATGTTACAAATAGAAGAATGAGGTGAAGTTGCATGGATTCACGGATGTAGATTGGGTGGGTAGCCCAATAGACAGAAAGAGCACATCAGGGGGGATCTTTAGTATCAGATCTACAGTTGTTTCTTGGTACAACAGGAAACAAAGATCCATGGCACTCAGTTCAGTGGAAGAAAAATACATGGCATCGAATCAAGCTTCATGTGAGGCTATCTGGATGAGAAAGATCTTAGTTGGTTTGTTTGGTTATCATTTAGATCCGACAATGATTCATTGTGATAATCAGAGTTGCAATAAACTCTCGATTAATCTTGTGTTTCATGATATATCTAAGAATATAGATATATGGTATCATCATATTAGATATTTTGTGCAGTGGAAGATCATGTTGCTTCAGTACATTGCTATGGAAGATCAGGATGCAGACATTCTGACGAAAGCGTTCACCAGGAGAAAATCCGAATACCATAGAGACAGCATCGGGGTGAAGGATAATCCATTTCTTGTTGAGAGGGAGTGTTGAGATTCAACAAGAAGATCCTAGTGAAAATTATGTACCTACACTAGGATGGAGCCTCAGACTATTTTTAGGTGGAAGTCTATTTTTAGATGATGAGAAAATTCTATTTATAGATGGTGAGAAAATTCTATTTATAGATGTATGTCATCTATTATTATCCCTTAATAATAGTTGGACAATAAATATTAATCTATTCTCAATGAGCACTTAGAAATAGTTAACTGAAGTGGAAAATCAGTTAGCTATAGGAAATTTGAGTTCAAAAGTTGGTTGGTGGGACATGCAAGTCGAATTAGTTGTAACTGAGTGATTCGAAGTTGTAACAGAGTTGGATGTGTATTTATGTGAGTTGTGAAGTAGTTTAACTTAGTTGAGTTAAGCTCAGTTGTACTAGTTGTAACTGAACTTACACTAGTGAGAGATTAGTGAATTAATTATTAATTAATTCACAATCAGTGGTCTCACATGCAACTGAAGATTTACCACTGTTAACTACATGCATGTCAAATCCAGTGGAGACCCGGTCGAGATAACAGGTTAAAGGGACATTTTGACTATCAATTGTGACATTAGTGAGTGCACTCATGCAACCACACACACAATGGATGTGACCATGAAGAATGTGTAGCCTAGGCAAGAGGAATTCATTCATTACAGGGATTTCCATTAGCAGGGATTGCGCAAAGGAAGCAGGTTGTCTAGAAGCAATAAATTGGCACATAAATTTGTCAATTTTTGTATGACAGTGTGAGACAATTGTATATTGTACTGAGAGATCTTGGATTAGAGTTTTGTATGAGATTGTTTCATGATCCATGATATATACATAATATATGATAGTGGGGCTTTTAGATTTATGATTTCTCAATAAAACATCTGTGTTATGTGTGATTGATCTTTATTCTTGATATTGCAATTGGAAATCGTGTTTTAAATTTCGCAAGAATATTAGTAGAAGCGATTATGTATTTAACAGTGGCATATAATTGTTAGATCAGGAGAATCCAGGAAATACATAATTTGTATTAAAAATTCTATAGTGTTTGTTGTGTGGGGATATACCTGTACAGAGGTGCGGAAGCTATATCTTTGTGGACTATATGTATGTGCTAAAGATGTATAATTAATTTTTATTAAATTAATAATTAAATTTTATTTTTAATATAGGTATATACGTAAAAAATGTTATGTTAAACATATGTATATGCATAACAATATTATATTATTGATAACATTGATAACTATTAAACTAAGTGTTCGTTGTGCTGGGATATACATGTGTGGATGTGTGGAAGCTAACTATGTGCGGACTATATGTCTGTGCTGAAGATGTATAATTAGATTTTATTAAATTAATAATTAACTTTTATTAAATTAATAAATAATTATTAATCTTTAATTATTTGTATAGGACTCTATTAAAAAAAAAAAAAATTGTTTTTACACCAACTAATAGACAATATTATCAAATACTATGTTATATAATTTAGCCATAATTTCTACAATTTACGCCCATTTCAATCACTTACAAAAATAACTGCATCGTTTTTTATATATTTTATTTACTAAG
Source organism: Picea engelmannii (assembly GCA_009831015.1). Classification (NCBI taxonomy): domain Eukaryota; kingdom Viridiplantae; phylum Streptophyta; class Pinopsida; order Pinales; family Pinaceae; genus Picea; species Picea engelmannii. The sequence goes on from ML792014.1 coordinate 29,632, forward strand.
TGTTTGTTGTGCGGGGATATACCTATGCGAAGGTGTGAAAGATATATATGTGTGGATTATATGTAGGTACTGAATATGCATAATTAACTTTTATTTTTAATATACATATATATGTAAAAACATTTTGTTAAGCATAATGCATATGAGTAAAAATATTCTATTATTGTTAACATTGATAACTATTAGGCTAAGTGTTTGTTGATTGAGGATATACATGTGCAGAAGTGTGGAAGCTATATGTGTGCAGACTATATGCTTGTGCTGAAAATATATTTTATTTACTAAGTGTTCGTTGTGCGGAGATATACCTATGCGGAGGTGTGAAAGCTATATTTGTGCAGAGGACTATATGTCTGTGGTGAATATGTATTTTATTTACTAAGTGTTCATTGTTCGGGGATATACATGTGTGGAGGTGGAGAAGCTATATCTATGTGGGCTATATGTTTGTGTTGAAGATGTATAATTAACTTTTATTAAATTAATAATTAACTTTTATTAAATTAATAATTAAATTTTATTTTTTATATACATAAAAGGCATTGTGTTAAGCATATGCATATGCATAACAATATTCTATTATTGATAACATTGACAACTATTAGACTAAGTGTTAGTTGTGCAGGGATATACCTATGCGGAGGTGTGAAGGTGGGGAAGCTATATGTGTGCGAACTATATGTTGTGTTGAAGATGTATTTTATTTAGTAGGTCTTTGTTGTGCGAGGATACAACTGTGTGGAGGTGTTGACTATATGTATGTGTTGAACATGCATAATTAACTTTTATTAACTTAATATTTTATTTTTATTTTCAATCTACATATATACATGTAAGAAGAATTTTGTTAAGCAGATGCATATGCATAACTATTCTATTATTGATAATGTTGATAATTATTAGACTAAGTGTTCGTTGTGCAGGGATATCCCTGTGCGGAGGTGTGAAAGCTATATGTGTATAGACTTTATGTTTGTGCTGATGTATAATTAACTTTTATTAAATTAATAAATAGTTATTAATCTTTTAATTATTTGTATAGGACTAGATTAAAAAAATTTAAAAATTGGTTTTACACCAACTAACAAGCATCATTATCAAATAATATGTTATAAAATTTAGTCATAATTTCTATCATTTATGTTCATTTCAATCACTTACAAAAATAACTACATCTTTTTAATATAAGCTTTTGTTGTTAATGTTTGTTGATTCTCATCCAAGATTGTATGCATATGCATAACAATATTCTATTATCGATAACATCGTTAACTATTATATTAAATGTTTGTTGTGCGGGGATATATATGTGTGGAGGTGCAGAAGCTATATCTGCGTGGACTATATTTTTGTGTCGAAGATGTATATGTGCGGAAGATATATATGTTTAACAATATTTTAAAGCTAAGCATATGCATAAAAACATTTTTTCCACTTTATATACTTATTTTTAATATATGTGTATACGTAAAAAAATTGAGATATCTAAAAACTTAAAAGTTTTTGTTGTCAATGTTCGTTCATTAACAACAAAAGAAAGTTATTTTAAAATAAATACAATTTTGACACGCAAACACTTTTCATTGTTTCCCATCCATCCTAACCTCTAAACATTTTACTTTGTTTCTTTCATATGTTAGCCTTTCATTGAGCACTTCACTTATTTGCATTGGTTACAACATATGTTAACCTCCCCATTGAACACTTCACTTTTTACTAAGTTTACTCCACATTGAGCACTTTACCTTTTTGCTTATTTTTACAAAGTTGTTTGTCCAAACACTTTACATGGTTTCCCGCATATGCTAACCTCCCCATTGAATAATTCACTTATTTACTAAGTTTTACTCCACATTGAACAATTTTTTTTTGTTTATTTTTACAAAGTTTTACGCTAAATGTTTTTACTTTATTATTATCATTCTCCTCTTTGCATAAACAATAATGTTATTTTTTTTTATTATATGAATTATTTTTTTACAAAGACTATTCATTATCTGTGCATTTAGTTATATTAAGTTTCAATATTCAACATATATTTCCCACTGGATAGAGATTGTGCTACCATGCATCCCTTGTTTATTTAGAAAAATAATAGAATTAATCACAATCACAAATGCACATACATATATGTCGAGGTACAAGGTTCAAATCACTCTCTCGTATTAAAGAGTATATTTATACTTTGTTTTGTTAACAATATATTGTTGAAATTCAAACTTTCATTGTAAATTGATTAAGTTGATATCTCCCAAACTAAGAAAGAGATAACATATATAACCTCCTCGAAAAATATTTATTTCATTTTTCCAATTATCTCATTAAATATTACTGAATCAAGTTGTATCTCTTTGATTGCATGGTTATACTATTCAAGTTCGTAGTATGTAAGCATAAGTAGAGGCCTAGGGAATTGAATCATAAGTAACTTGATTAGAGATAATACTAAATGATTACTTGAGACCAATGTTTTTGAGAAATGATTCCTCAAGACTAGTTATTTTGAGAATAAAACATATGGTTCTAAGTGTGACTTGATATTGTAGGACTAGTGGTAGGCCTAGTGGACCAAATGATGGATATATTCCCAAGGATATTTGAATAAATTTGTTGATCTTAACATGGCAAGATGTCAAGATAACAACTACTTTAAGTGATACCTCTACAACAACCTCAAATTCCAACAATAATATTGCTTGATAGATCTAAAGGGCACAAAGTGATATGACTCTTGTAGTAGTGATGTCAAATTTCTCAATCTCTCGGGTGTGTTTTGTATTTTATTAATAGTAAGATTTGTTTGTAATCTATTGGATAATAGTTTAGTTTTCTCATATATAAATTAGTTTGAGATTAATGAGTTGGATTGTAATTTAGTGGTTTTNGTTCATTTCAATCACTTACAAAAATAACTACATCTTTTTAATATAAGCTTTTGTTGTTAATGTTTGTTGATTCTCATCCAAGATTGTATGCATATGCATAACAATATTCTATTATCGATAACATCGTTAACTATTATATTAAATGTTTGTTGTGCGGGGATATATATGTGTGGAGGTGCAGAAGCTATATCTGCGTGGACTATATTTTTGTGTCGAAGATGTATATGTGCGGAAGATATATATGTTTAACAATATTTTAAAGCTAAGCATATGCATAAAAACATTTTTTCCACTTTATATACTTATTTTTAATATATGTGTATACGTAAAAAAATTGAGATATCTAAAAACTTAAAAGTTTTTGTTGTCAATGTTCGTTCATTAACAACAAAAGAAAGTTATTTTAAAATAAATACAATTTTGACACGCAAACACTTTTCATTGTTTCCCATCCATCCTAACCTCTAAACATTTTACTTTGTTTCTTTCATATGTTAGCCTTTCATTGAGCACTTCACTTATTTGCATTGGTTACAACATATGTTAACCTCCCCATTGAACACTTCACTTTTTACTAAGTTTACTCCACATTGAGCACTTTACCTTTTTGCTTATTTTTACAAAGTTGTTTGTCCAAACACTTTACATGGTTTCCCGCATATGCTAACCTCCCCATTGAATAATTCACTTATTTACTAAGTTTTACTCCACATTGAACAATTTTTTTTTGTTTATTTTTACAAAGTTTTACGCTAAATGTTTTTACTTTATTATTATCATTCTCCTCTTTGCATAAACAATAATGTTATTTTTTTTTATTATATGAATTATTTTTTTACAAAGACTATTCATTATCTGTGCATTTAGTTATATTAAGTTTCAATATTCAACATATATTTCCCACTGGATAGAGATTGTGCTACCATGCATCCCTTGTTTATTTAGAAAAATAATAGAATTAATCACAATCACAAATGCACATACATATATGTCGAGGTACAAGGTTCAAATCACTCTCTCGTATTAAAGAGTATATTTATACTTTGTTTTGTTAACAATATATTGTTGAAATTCAAACTTTCATTGTAAATTGATTAAGTTGATATCTCCCAAACTAAGAAAGAGATAACATATATAACCTCCTCGAAAAATATTTATTTCATTTTTCCAATTATCTCATTAAATATTACTGAATCAAGTTGTATCTCTTTGATTGCATGGTTATACTATTCAAGTTCGTAGTATGTAAGCATAAGTAGAGGCCTAGGGAATTGAATCATAAGTAACTTGATTAGAGATAATACTAAATGATTACTTGAGACCAATGTTTTTGAGAAATGATTCCTCAAGACTAGTTATTTTGAGAATAAAACATATGGTTCTAAGTGTGACTTGATATTGTAGGACTAGTGGTAGGCCTAGTGGACCAAATGATGGATATATTCCCAAGGATATTTGAATAAATTTGTTGATCTTAACATGGCAAGATGTCAAGATAACAACTACTTTAAGTGATACCTCTACAACAACCTCAAATTCCAACAATAATATTGCTTGATAGATCTAAAGGGCACAAAGTGATATGACTCTTGTAGTAGTGATGTCAAATTTCTCAATCTCTCGGGTGTGTTTTGTATTTTATTAATAGTAAGATTTGTTTGTAATCTATTGGATAATAGTTTAGTTTTCTCATATATAAATTAGTTTGAGATTAATGAGTTGGATTGTAATTTAGTGGTTTTGGAGAAACTTTGAATTGTTAGAAAGTGTGTATAAAATGGGCTTACAATAATGCCAATGTAGACCTAACTCGTGTAAGGAAAAATGACGATAAAATGAGGAGATTTACACTTGGGCACTCCTCCATAGTTTTGAAAAGAAAATTCAAATTCTATTTAGCCAGATGTAGTTATTGGACTAATATAACCAAGAAAGAAACCAACTAACAACATCAAGGATTTTGTCGACAGTCTCGAATGAAGCAACAAATGCTTTAAAATGACTAGAGGGATTCGTGTGCATGGATATTCCAGTAACTATAAGACACTTGTTTTTAATACTTATTCATATGAAGACACATTACACTCTTTCATTTCCTCCCAAGAATCTAGTAATTGTTTGGGTAATAGTGGAAATCCCCCATAGAACATCAAGTGAATCTCAAATATTGAAGGACATGATAAGTTCAAAAAATATTTAGACTCCTTTAAAGTAGCTTTGCATACGATGAGATAAGGTAATTCCTAGGTACATACCTTATCTACAAAGTTTACATGATATAAGGTAAGTGACATTCCTTATCTAACACGAGTTTACAAGTTGGTGGGCTGGTTTGGTATATTGGTTCGAGCTTCACTTAAGTAGTTTAGTTTTGAGCTTTATTTTAGTATATCCTTAGTGGCTCTAATATTGAAAAGCATGTGTTTCTTCTTAGGAGGTTACATGTTCAAATTCAAAGAGATAGGGTATGCACACCTCCATCGACAAAGTAGTCAAATCATTGCACAAAGGGGTCCCTTGTTTCTTGTCCCACAAACAAGGGAGTTTTGTAAATCAATTTGGCATCTTGCTAGGCTTTGACTTAAATTGGATTATTATTTTATTATTATAAAGATAAAGTATCCTACAAATGTCCACTTAAATCAATTTTGTTGGTCATACTCCAAGAGTTCAAGCACCTTTCCTAACACATGTATACAATCTCTACATCCATACAAGTTTGAATTTGGACTGTTTACATAGAGGTTCCCCATCCCAACCACTAAGCCACAAAAAGGTAAAAATATCATTTTTTATTGGGATGATTTGATTGGTATGAGCATGAGATGGCTTCGCGAAAATTAGTGATTGATGCATTTTCAAGAATGACTTTCTCAATTATATATAAATTTAATGATGCATATAGAGACTTGGCTTTCAATATTATGAAATATCATTTTTTCAAGATTCATTGTGTGGAGTATTCTAGTCATAGTAGAATATTATGAAACTTTTTTTGTTAATATTACTGCATGGAGTATTTAATTATATATTTATTCACTATGACCCATTTCCCATGAATGTAATTCACTATTGACCATTTCCTTAGGAGCTTGAATATTCCATTTCATAGTGATTGCACTAGGTGATAGTTATAGGGATGAAGGCGTAGGTTGCAACTAGCTAAATGGATTGCATAACATCAATAACCACCTCTAAGACTTGCAATTGGTAACCAATAATTCCTAGGAAATTTTGTGGAAAGACCCTAACCATCCCAAAACAACTCTCAACTATTGCTCAAATGGACTACAATGACTGGTGGCACCAATAATTTGAGTTGTGACATGTCACTATTGTGACTTGCTTACCTTTCATATTTCATTACAAGAACTCTTAGTGTTGGATTACTCTCTCACTCAAGTCACCCTAAATGAGCCTAGATGCACTACCTCTTTGTGATGTCTAGTGCTTGGGTAGTGTCCACCATTTCCTCCTCACTTGTCTTTGGCCTTTGGTCGTCAGTTTGACTCTACTAGACTTTTTGGGGTGCTCAATTGGAGCACTTGCCCACTATTTTGGTTCTTTCTTGGGATCCAACCTCCTAATAAGGCCCATAGTTGGTTAGGATGTGTAATAGCCCTGCTTCTTGCTATAGCGGGAAAACCCCCTATGGACTACACTAGGGTTATAAAGTAAAGGTAGAGCTAACCGTCTAAAGTCTCCTACTTTTAACAACTATCCCAACATTACCCCACAATCATACATAAAAGACAAAGTATAGGGATCTGGTAAGCTTACCTTAAACTCTGCATCCAGTGTCGATCCCTTTGCGCTCAATTATTTCTCGACTGTAGATCTCCTTCCAAGGCCAACCTGCATTCACCAAAAGACAAACAAGAAACTACAAGCATGCATTCTATATATGGATTAGTGGGTTAGATATCATAACAAAAGAACAAATAAATCATGAAGATTGAAGACATCATTTGGTGAGATGGAAAAAATATTTCTTTATATTAATCTCACAAATTCGCTTACAATATGAGACCGACAACTGCTCCTCGAACTCAGTCCTGGGCTCCTCTTCACCATGCACCAACTTCTTCCATGTATTCTTCTCCTCTTCATTTCTCTCTAGGGAGATGGCAAGGGTTTGCAATGGAGGAAAAAAGGAATTATGGCTCAAACTCACAATGTGGTTGCAAAATATTGGGGCAAAGGGGGAATACTGAAATGGGCAGAGTTTCTTTGCTCTCATGCTTCCTCCCGGAAAGGGACCCCAACACCTTATTTTATAGGCTAAAAGGATAGTTATTCGGTTGGAAGACCATCTATGGCCGGTCAAAAGGTTAGGTAACGGCCCAAAAACCTGTATCCCTTTGCAATTTTTATTTTTCATGCTTTTTGTGAGTATATGCAGGCTGTAATGGTGTAGCAAACATGTGTACGTGGGCAGTAGTGGTGTAGGGAATGTACATCTTCAAAAAAATGGTTTTTTAGAAGAGTTGTTCAATGATGGCTTGGAAAAAATAGCAAGTAAGATGGCCTGATGCCAGGTATGCATGTCTAGTGCAATTTAGGGTTATAACACTTCCCCCGGCCTGTAATTAATCATTATTAATTCTTTCCATGCAATGACATATAAGAATTGTAAATATATTAACACTTAATTGGGAAATGCCAACCAACTAACTATGGGGTAAATTATTGAAAGTACTTTCCATGATACCACGAGAGGGATTGGTGAGGGGGCATAGAAAGGGGATTCATGTGAAAAATATAGCAAGCCACCTTGATGAATGAAGAGGAGGAAATAGTCTATCTTGCAACTGAAGTAAATCAGTTAGTGAGGAGAGGATTCGTAGTTGAAAAACCAACCACCCTCAATGAATCCGGGTATGGGAGATATGAATAGGACAACAGGAGTTGTCAACCCAAAAGTACCATAGGGTACCATCACATAGTTTTCTTCACTGACCTGAGTTCCTTCTGAAAGAAGGAAGGAGGAGAATATCGAGAACCTTCTATGGGTGTGTGAAAGAGATGACTTGAGGTGATTATGTGCAAAAATTAGAGACAGTAAAAAGAGAGAACTCATATATGGTAGAGAGGTGGAGAGATATGGGGTCTCAGAGGAAGATATTTTTTGTAGGATTGGTCTGAGAGTCTAGGTACCCAATGTAAGTTGAGAGGCCATGAAATTGATGTTGGGAGAGCATTCGATAAACCTCGACAAGGCCTAGGCTAGGTGGGTGTGAGAAACTCCTTACCAAGAGTGGTGTGAAGGAGAGTAACCTTCACATACCAAACTCTCTGAGAACCCGAGAGAGATCCCCTAGTGGTATCATGGCTTGGAACGAGGGTGGCTAGAGTGCAGGTCTAAATGAATTTGAGCCTAATTTTGGGTGGATAGAAATTCTCCCACAATTAGTTGGTTGGTCATATACACCCTATAACCAGATAAGTATTTCTTGTACTCTATGTATTGGAATTGAATTGTGTGGTTAGAATTACCTGTATTTGTATTCATGGTTGTGTTTTCTTGTTGAAGGGAATATTGGTTGTTTCACTGAAAGTATGTGTACTTGAGTAAGTATGGAACATAATGAATGGACTCTTCCTGTGGATGTAGTTGAACAACCGACCACCCTCAATGAATCTGAGTATGGGAGATTTGAATAGGACAACAGGAGTTGTCAGCCCAAAAGTACCACGGGGTACCATCACACAGTTTTCCTAGCTAACTCAAGTTCCTTCTGACAGAAGGAATGAGGATTAAATCGAGAACATTCTAAGGTTTTGTGAAAGAGACGACTTGAGGTGATTACATGCAAAAATTAGATATAGTAAAAAGAGAGAGCTCATATATGGCAGAGAGGAGGAGAGAGACGGGGTATGAGAGGAAGATTTTTGTTGTGGGACTGGTCTGAGAGTCTAGGTACCCAACCTAATATAAGAGGTCGTGATCCCGATGTTGGGAGGATGTCTGATAAACCTAGACAAGGCCTGGGCTAGGTGGGTGTGAGGAAATCCTTACCAAGAGTGGTGTGAAGGAGAGTAACCTTCACATATCAAAATCCATGAGAACTTGAGAGAGATCCCCTGGTGGTATCATGGTTTAGCACGGGGGTGGCTAGATTCCAGGTGTGAATGCATATGATCCTATGGTTGGGTGGATAGGCATTCTCCCATAGTCAGTTTCCTGGTCATCTTCACCCTATAACAAGATAAGTATTACTTGTACCCTATGTATTATAATTGAATTGTGTGGTTAGAATTGCTTGTATTTGTATTCATGGGCATGTATGATTGTTGAAGGGAATATTGGTTGTTTCACTACAAGTCTATGTACTTGATTAAGGATGGAACAAAATGAATGGAAACTTCCTATGGATGTTTTCCTGAATATACATGTATGTATGATCGAGATGAATCCTTGCATTATCTGAAAGTCTAATGTGTTGTGAAATCTATAAATTTTGGAATTCTTGTATAGTTAGAATAATTATGTCGGTTTGAGTAAGGACCACTAAAGGGATCAAGATGAATGGTTGTAAGATTACCTTAAAGTAAAGATACATTATTTGTAATCATAGCATGAGGAAAGGCCAATACATGTCCATAAATCATGTATTCTTCCTCCTTATGATGTGAATTAGTTGTGGAGGATTGAATCTTCATTCAAATATCAAACAACGGGCTTGTGTTTGTTGTGAAAGTTTTTAAGAAGCCCCCTATTTGGTTCAAAGGACCCTAAGCCATGCATTAAGTCTCATGTAATGAATTGAAAGGCCCGCTAGAGGAAAATATTCACCCAAGAGATGAAGAGAGATCACCATGACAAATTAGTGGAATGTGGGGTGAGAATCAAGAAGGCATGGTAATCCTTAGATAATACTTAGAGGAATTTCTTAAGTAAATAAGCCTTACTTTGGATTGTTCCTCAAAGGAGAAATTTGTGTTTAAACCAAGAGGGATCACAACCATTGGATCAACATAGCGAGAATATCCTAGCCCTACATCAGAGGGCATAAGCGTTGGAATGTCTAAATATAAGCTGGTAATAGAACTCTAATGGGAGAGGCTCCGAACCAAACAGGGACCGTTGATCCATTGGAGAGTGGTCCCGAAAAAATATGGACCATCAGATCTCTTATGACGAGCATCTTCGGAGGAGGATGGTCAAAGTAACCCTGGACACACTCTGACGGGGAAGACCCCCAGGATAAATATGGTTCGTTGATCGGTGAATCGTCAAAAGCATTCCCCATTGTAGATCATCATGAGTCTCTCTTAAGTGATACTAAGAGGGGTGTGACATCAGTGTGACGTGTCACATTGATAAGGAGTGCCACCATATCGAGAAGAGTACAGGTGGAAGTACCTGGTTGGGTTATCCTTTTCATCATGTGATGACATGTAATACCACATCAATCCATGCATCAAATTGTGGGTGGAGCCATGTGTCATGCGGATGTCGAGCCATGCGTCAAGTTTAATTGGAGATTTGAGACTTCAATCAATGTGAGTCTTGATGCCTCATGTCACAGTAGGTGGAGATTTATGAGTGTGCCATGTGTCTAAGGATGTTAGCGTCGCAATGAGCATGCCTTAGAGTCAGGCATGTGTCACTCCACGATTTGAGGAAGGACCAAGGGTGAACCCATGTTGGTTTGTACCTTGGGACATGTGTCTTAAATACAAACCGTTATATCCATAGGATTGAGAGATCTCGACCATCCATCGGAGGGGTGCTGGTCAGAGTAATGTTTTTTCCCGGAGGAGATGCACTCTGACGGAGGGACCCGAAAGGTGATCTAAACCGTAGATCAGTGAAGAGGAAAGATTCAATATCAGTCATTGATTTTTCATAGGTCCCACATGTTTTCTTAATGTGGGAACAAGGAGAAGGGATTTAACTGTCATGCTAGTTAGATACTATGAATTAACCAGATTCATTGTCATTCAATCCCAAGGATCATTCGGTCTGGCGGAGTATGCCTAGTTGGGGTCTGTCATCGAAGTAGCTACTAAAGAGGAGTAACCAGACACTTCAAAAAGTACTAGACTGAAGTGTTAAAGATCGTTGATCTGGCAATGGGAGCTAGCGTAGGTTGTTTATTTGGTGATCCAGGATCGATGGGACAAGTCGAAGGTGCCATGTAAAATCCACATTAGATGGAGTAAATTATAGGGCACCACGTGGCGATAAGGTGGGACCAATGTAATAAAGTCCATGAACTTGAAAGGGTTGTAACTTTTGATCCATAACTTATTTTTGAGCATGGCGACAGTCGTTGAAAATATCTTGATGAGAAGAAGATGATGGCTCCTAGAGTTGAGGCTTTGGGATGATTGAGGGAAAGAAAAATTTCAATACCCCATCCCTTAAAAAGGTGCTTAGGGGGGTTGGGTGTCTTAAAAAGTGGTATCAGAGCAGAGTTCAAACACTCTTCCTGGATGGGCCAAATATCAATCATAGGAATAGTATAACAAGTCCAAGATGAGCCTGTTAGAAATAGTTTTTGTATGTTAAAATATTTTTTGTTATCTTCGCAAGTTCCTTGAGAAGGAGGAATGCATATTTAAAATCTTGTTTTAGGATTTCTTGCAATATAAGAACTATTGTCACTTGATGAATTGATAGTTTCTCCTATAGGAGTGAGAATATACTAATAAGCATTAATGGTTGAATCTAAAGATAAAATGGGAGAATCTTGTTAAGGGAATGCTTATGCTCAAAGAAAGAATGAACCGGTGGTTTTAATACTGATTGTAATAATGGGTTGATGGAACCCCTAGAAATTAAAATCGTTTCTTAAAAAAAATGACTAAACCATGTATGTATAAATCCAAATAAGAGGACTGATAAAATTTTGTAGGGTCAGTATACTTGACCTATAATGAAGGAAACCTGTAGTTGGGATAACCTAGTTAAGCAAGAAAAAAGGAGTCCCTTGGACTCTTGATAGTCCTCATAAAAGAGGTGATATGACATGAACAAATGAGCTAGTATATGAGCCAATGTATTGACATGATTATTGTTATGCATGAAATGAAAAACATGGATATGTTGTAATGCATATGGTTAAAAGTAAGGATGTAGGAACATGCATTTAGACTATCATAACCTGTGGTGAGTTGTAAGGTATGGTCTGTTGATGGACTTTTTAGTTGAGGATGATTTGGTATCAATAGTGAAAGGGAATCTAGGAAAATATTTACCTAATAAAGGTTTGTTGACCAAGAATGGTTTGAAACATGAAAGGAAGTTGGATTTGGGCATTTTACTTCCCTGGGTAATGTTGTAATTACCTAGTTGTATTTTTGAAATGTAAATGATTTTATAGAAGTGGGGAAAGAGTGACTTATTTTTGGTTGTTTCCATGAGAGAAGGAAACATAAGTATGATTATGCATGTGAAGACTAGTCATAAGGATGGCTATGAGTTCTCCTTAGAGGAGGACTGATATCAAAATTTAAAAATACCAATGTGTATGAATGTCATGGAAGCAAGTGCAAGCGGTGGATTTGCATGATGATGTCCATATATGTAATATGTATGTATTAAGGGGGCGATATGAATTCTCGAATAAGTGATTTGCAAGGAAATATTTGTACTTTCCTGTATTGGAAATTCCATGGATGCATGATTGACTCTATTTTGAAGAGTCATGGTTGTGTTGTTTTGAATACTAACTTGAGGAGGGTGTGTTATGGTCCTCAGAAAAAATTGGTGTGAATTGTTGAAGGAGTAGAAGATAAAAAATGGTTTGTTGTCATAAAATAAGGAAATATGATTTTTCCTTTGAGGATTACATGAGAATGGTTGTGAACAATCATGAGTTGAAGAATTTTTAAATAAATATGCTTATGAAACTATAGAGTGTGCCTATGGTGGACACATAATGTGTTGAGGCATGTTGTTATGTGCAACAAAGAAAAGTTTGAAAGCAAGTTGATAACATAAATATATGTGTTTGAATGTGTAATTGGAATGCACAATAAGGATACATGTTGAGATGGTCCCATGTGGATGGACTATGTAAGGACTATGTTAGAAGAACAGAGTCATGCAAGTTAATGACTACTGGAATTTTGGTAGTCGGATGTAAAATCCTATTTGCATAAAAATCATGGATTACATCTTAAAACATAATGCATGAATGGAGAATCGACATGTGACAGGATCTTGACAATCCAACATCTTCTTTTGTTAAATGTGGAGATTGCACTGACTGTAAATTTAAACTATGAAATGTGACTGATGTCGTAGGATGTTGTTAACATTTAGGAAAAAGATCAAGAACATAATTGATTGAGCGTACTCAAGAAAAGGAGAAAATGGGCCCAAGAATGGGGTAGAATACAGAAATAATGTGGAGAGGGGGGGATGTCTTTCTCACTTTGAAATTATGACTTGGCTTAGCTAAGTTCTATGCTCGTGTAACTTCATTAGTAGCCCATACAAATGAGATGGAAAGGAGAGAGTATATTGACTCCTTTCTGGTTGTTTAGTGTATTTATCTAGAATGAGAAAATGAATGGGATGTTACGTGTAAATGTTTTAGGCATAAAAAATTATTGTGTCTATATAACCAAAAAACAACTGAATTATGTTTGTGTTTGCACCTAATGACCACACTGAGGGAACTGTAAAAGAGTACATATAGATATGTTGGGACATATCTGATAAATATATGTTGATTCAAAAAATTCTATGGTATATGCATATTGAATTGACATGATAGTTGATTTGATTATAATTTTTGTATGCAGGAAAGGATTGGAGTTGTTGGAAAAGGACAATTGCCAATGGTGGAAAACTCAGGTAGAGGAAAATTGCAAGAAAATTGATAATTGAAATAGTGATGATGGGACATTAGAAGTTCCTGTAAAACACCACTGATGAAGTAATATCATAGAGGGTGTTGGTAGCTAGAACAGGTATAAAAGTGTTCATGCCTATGTGGCATAGGGAATGAGGGGATTGGGTAAGAATCCCTTCTAAAAATATTTTATTATTTTAATGATATGTAAATAATTTTGAGTGGTTGATGTATGCCTTTGATACCCAAGCATGGTATGATTCAAGAAAGAATATAACCTGAATGATGGAGGTATGAACCTCTAGTAGCCAATGATTGTTAATATCCTTGCAAGAAAACATATGAACACAAGTGTCATGATTGCATTGACCTATTGGCAATGATTGGGAACAAAAGTGCTCATAAGAAGTGTTATCACTAGGAATCACCCTCATATTGTAGAGAGGATAAGCCCAGTACCCATAAGAGTATGTGTAAATGTAAATGAATGTTTAGAGGTAAAATGGACAAGACTTAGAATAATAATGATTTTAACTCAGAAAAATGGGCTAGCATTCACAAGCAATTGAGGTCTTGATTAACTTTAGTCAATGAATGAGAGTAAAAGTGAATAGAAGGAAGACTTTGGTGAGGGAAATGTAGAGGTATTCTATTGACATCAGGTCTTCAAGAATCCTAAGGAGGAAAAAATCAAACACAAGATCTTCTTGAATTCAAAGTTTAAAGAACACTGAAGAACATCATAACAATACTTGTTGATACTGAGAGGGGGGTGAATCAGTATCAAGTACAATTTAAAAACCTTTTTCAACTCATACTTAAACCATTGAATTATATCCAATGATAAATAAACAATAGTATAAGATTTACACTAATACACCATGCACAATATATGAGAAATAATCAATAGTTTTTGTTCAAGGGAAGTAATGACTTCCAAAGGTAGCTACAGCTTCCAAATGTAAAGGGAGGGATAAAACTCCAAGAGGAAGATACAATCCTCATATATCAAGAGATATTTGAACTCTCCATCCTTTCCCCTTCCTTCCACCCAAGAATATATGAGAGATAATAAAACTTTACATTAAATCATCACCATCAACCAATCATCACATAGAACCAGATAATGCTTCCTGAGACTTCTTCAATTTCTGCAATTCTTCAATTCTTGGAGTACTATGATCCTGTAGATAATATTACTCAATGTATTCTCTGAAACTCCTCCAATTTTCACTCCTTGAATCCTCCCCAAAAAGAGGTTATAGAAAGAATGGTAGACTTTATTCAATTTTGGTCTATTCAGGAGAGTGAACTTGCACAGAATGCCCTGCGCTCAATAATTAACATCCAATTCTAAAACTCACACACAAGAAACTAAAGTCTGTACTATTTCCAATTAAATTTTTCCCACTTCATTTGGATTCACGATGAAGAAGGTATGACTGTTTTACCTGGAACACCTGTTTATTGACTAGCTTCAGGACGGGTCACAAACCCTATCTTCCACAGAGTGTATCTTTATAATTATAGCGAATCAAGAGATGAAATTTTTACCAGAGGTGCCTTGATATGTCTTCTCAATACCATAGCTATTTAACCATATGAATCATTCTAGAAAATTTTTTATAGGAAAAATGGTAAGATGACCTGAAAATAACATACCTTAGAACACATCACTAAAAGACTTCATTCTCCCTTGAAATCCAGCCTTCTTTACTTCTTATTTCCTCTGAAATTCGACTTGTATCAAATGAAAGTATAATGATGTTTATTTATACCATTTATGTCACTTCCTTTTAACATTAGGGCCCACCTGAAACTTTCTTCTTTTGTAATTCTTTTCTTTAATTATCTTCAGGGCCTACATGTACTTCCTTCTTCAATTCACTTTGTCATCTTCAAAAATTCATTTCTCCTCAACCATGAGGATCCACGTGACGTGCCACATACCACCAGAAACAACATGATTTATACTATCCATCCATGGGTGTTGTATATTCATGTGCATTTTCCTTCATGTCCAAATACCTTCATCAATTTTGCGGTCCAAAACCCATGACTAGGGTTGACATCAATGACAACAACCAATCTTCCAACAGTACTATAATCAAACATTCATCATAATACAACTATAACAATATCATGTGAATCATTCAATCATAAAAAATTAGTATAAGAGGAAACAAGATGGAATAAGAGAAACTGACTTATGTTAATCAAAAATTCCCAAGTCAAGTACATAACCAGAGAACCAAACTGCTTAATAAACATATTACAATAAGGGAGCCCAGATAAAACATTCGAACCTATCATAACATTATTCTGCAATATTTATAAAAAGGTAGACAACATCTTGACATGTGATATGGCCTTACTTTCCTAGGATTCTCCATGAAAATATATCAATCTAACATATGTACAAAGTTGATCTGATTTAACAGACTGCTGGAACCAGGGGGTCTGTTGGTTACAACTTTAACAAAAAAAATATTAAGAAGTGTTGTCACTTGGGCGCATCTCCTCTTCTTATTCTTCCTTCATGCATATTTATTTTCCATATGTGCCTTTAATTAATTGTGCTAGGAAACATTTGCGGTCGAAACTAGATAGTGGCACTGATCTTTCGGAAAGTTTGACTCAGGACGGGCTTTTATTGGAACAACGGTTTTCCATACGGTCAAGGAGGAAAGTCGTGATTGGTTATGAACTGGAGGACATGGAATTAGTGTCCAATGGGGACATAGGATGAGTGAATGTGGAGAGGTGATGGTCTGTGGAGACAAATGGCGTGTCATGAGAGGAGAAGAAATATATGCAGTAGGTGATGTGTAGGGAGTGGAAAATAGGTGTCATGTGATGAGAGGAGGAGTAGATACATGGTAGGATGAGTGGACACATTATTTTACAAGAACATGAATGTGGGACCATTGAAAGTGGTTTGGAGCCATACTTCTTTTGAGCTTGCAATTTACCACATTCTACCACGTAGCTCCTTTACTATACCATGGTTTCAATTGTGGGACCACTCAAATATTTTAACGCTAGAACACATTGTGTCCCTGCAATGAAATGTGGTTGTTGATCTCACTGTGTTATGTGATCTGGTAAGTCTTGCCAATTTAGCGCCCCTACTAAATTTTATCCACCTGCTAACTTTAGGATCATTCTAACTGCGCTTGGATATGGCGGTAATTTTGGCGTTGAACAAGAATATTTCCTTGAGGATGAGCTGATGTGGTGGCATGACGTTTCTATATTGACGTGTCATGAAAAGAGAGGTGGCACGTGTTGGTTCCATATGGATGTCAGGTGTCATGTTTGATGAGGGCGCCACATGTCTGAACTAACGACTACCACGTACTTGGGAACTTCAAAGCTTGGGGGAGGTCTGTAAGTAGAGATGGAGCTCTGAAGTGAACGACAGCCGTTGATCTGAGGAGGAAACACGACGCTTGATCTTTAGCTCTAGGAGAAAGAACTCTGAATAAAATCAGGAGTGGAGGTGTTGAAACTCCTGAAGCCTGGAGTCCTAAAGAAAACTACCACCATTATATTTCGATGGACATGCGACATCAATCTGTGGATTTCGGGGGAAACCACTTTGAAGGAAAATGAAATTTTAGAAGCCGAAACTATCGAAGCCCTAATTTTCGAAGGAAATACTGACTGTTAGATTTGGATGGACACGCAACAGTGATCTGTGGATTTCGGGAGAAACCACTTGGGAGGAAAATGAAAGTTTAGAAGTCGAAACTCTTGAAGCTCGGATTTCTGAAGAAAATATTGATCGTCCGATGGATAAGGATGCGTGGTGAAAGATCTGCAACTTCGAGGCTTCTTCCTAGCCATTCTTCCTTGCGCAACTTTGACATGACGAATAAATGTGAGCCGTTGATCTAATCGCGATCTATGATTGGGGAAATCCCCACTTTTACTGCCACACATTGTTCTTGGATGGACCCTGGATCATGTTGCAAATATCAATGGCTCACAAACACTTCGGGATTTTGGGATTCGGTCCTCCTTTATGCGCAACTCCTACAATTCTCCGAAATGCAGAAACTTTGAAATGAGAGATGTGGTGGTGCATGGCCTCTTGATTTAGATGACACAGATTATTTCAGGAGTTCGGGCTTCGGTTCTTCGGGACTTTTCAATGCCTAACTCCCACAATCCTCTAAAGTAAACCTTCCAAAGAGATGGATCTAGTGACTACTGGCCTCTTGATTTAGATGGTTCATATTATTTCGAGAGTTCGGGCTTCAGCTCTTTAGGACTTTTCAACGCACATATCATGCAATCCTCCGAAGTAAATCTTCAGAAACATGGGATCTGCCTCCACATGTCCTCAGCCATCAATGGCTCAGATTTTACTTCGAGACCTCGACTCCCTCTATCCAATCGTTAATCCTTGCACTACTTGGACCTTCCGAATGAACGCATGTCGTCGATATGATTTTCCCGATTGGATCTTTGTCGTTGAAAGATGACTTGTATGTTTGTTTGTATTTTAAGCCTGAAATGGACTTCTTTGAATTTATGCCTTTTTCTGTTGAATATAACTATGCATACAATAAACTTTGTGGACCTTGGATGTCCCCTTGCACATGCTCAATTAGTAGCAAATCATAATGACAAGTATTTTAAACTCAATTAGACCCACAATGATCTTTCAAGAAGACAAAAACAACTCTGCGCATAGAAATAGTCAAGCAAGGAGATTCTGAAATCTCCAGTCATTTAGCATTTAGAAATTCTCTTGAATGACCTTAAGAGGAAAAGCTTCAAGGATAGACTGTGCTGGATAGGGAGAAAATACAGAAGTACAAACTTTGGTTTTGATAGCAGGAAATGATAAAAACTTAAAGAAAACCTATGACTCGAAGATAAACACCTAAAATGTTTTTCGTTTAACCCCTACAATTCTATGTGATAACATTTGGCTCCATAGGGGATGGAAGGGTCCTTGTGATATTCCAAGAAAAAGTAGTTTCAGTGCCTTATCCTAGGGATATGGAGTCACTTATTCAATCATAAAAAAAATAAAAAATGATATTGACAATGGAATGGAAAGCCACTCATGGCTTAAGAAAAATACTTTTTCAGAAAATGCCCATTGACAGGGCCACCAAAATCTTTAGAATCCTCCAAATTCTGCAAATTATAAGTGTTATTTGAAAATACCTTAGAAATTTTGAAGGGGCCAATCCACAAGGCCTCAAATTTATTGTGCTTTCCTTTTTCTTACTTGGGTGCATCCCACTTAAGCACTAGATCTTCCAACTGGAAATATTCTTTTCTTACCTTCTTATCGAAGGCTTGCTTGATTTTCTGTTGATGGTCTTGTGCTTTGTCCAGTAGTTGCTCTCTAGTCTGTTGCACTTCTACCAACTGTTGTATTCTTCTGATCATATCATCAGGTTCTCCTTGGTAGTATTGGAATAATTTTTCCATGGGAAAGGCAAGATGAGAAGGAAATATAGCCTCAACTCCATACATAAGCAGAAAAGTAGAGACCCCAAGATATCTCTTTGGTGTCACTCTATCAACCCACAAAGAAAATTTAAGCTTTGAATCCCATTCTTTCTTGTTGTCTTCTAACAATATTTTGATGATATTTATAAGTCTCTTGTTAGAGGAATCTACCAATCCATTCCCTTGGGGGTAGTAAGGAGTAGAATGAACCAATGTAATTCCATATTGTTCACAAAAATTGATCAATGGTTCAGCCTTGAAAGATGCAACATTATTGGTAACATTTTTTTTCGGACAACCAAATCTTTCCATAATATCCTCAAGAAAACTAATGATTACCTTGTGAGAGGCATTCCCTGTAGGGATTGCTTCTATACAATTGGTGAAGCAATCAATGGCAGTGAAAATCCACCTATGCTGACCACTTGAAGAAGGATGAATTTCCCCAATAAAATCTAGTCCCCACTATTGAAAAGGTCCTGAAGATACCACATGCTTCAATGGAAAAGACTTGAGCTATTGTTTTCCAGAAAAATTTTGGAACTTGACAAAGGCTCTAATATTTTCACAAAGATCGATAAAAAGGCTAGGCTAAAAATACCCAGCTTTGAGAATCTTATAGGTTGCGGTTCTCCAAAAGTGATGTCCCCCACATAAACTATCGTGAAAATCAGACATAATCTTTTGGGCCTCCCGTGGGTCTAGACATCTCAAAATCACTCATAAAGGATATTTTCAATACAAGACTTGGTCCATAAGACAATATTTGATTGATTTGAGCTTCAAATCTCTTACCTTGTTCTTCTCCAAGCTATTAGAAGGTTGCAACTTCTGTAGAAAATATATAATGTCCTTGTACCAAGTGCATTCTGCCAATGGAGGGCTAACTTGAGAACTTTTAATTGATAACTCAACTTATTGATTTTCTAAACTAATGTTGATGAAATTAACCCCCATAGCTTTGAAATTTTATTCATCTAGAAACCTGGCTAAACCTTGGCCTTTAACCAATTTGGTGGGATTTATTTCAAGATCAAATTCAAGGATTTTAGCAATCCATTTGCTACTTCTTCTGTCTATGTTAGGCTGAATAAGAATATATTTCACCGAGGTTGAAGGGACATATGCAATGACTTTTAAATGCAACACATAGAATCTAAAATCCTTGAGATCCTTGACCAAATCATAGGCCTTCTTTTCCATGATGTCATATTTTATTTCAGCATCCCTCAATGCCCTGCTAAAAAAGGCAATAGGCTGCTCTAACCCTTCGTCATTTTTCTGTAATAAAACAACAACTACTGTGTCAAATGAAGAAAAATAAATTATCAGGAAACCCTTGGAGTAGTCAGGGATAATGAGAAAACGTGCTTCAGTCAAGGCCTTTTTTATTTTTTCAAAATAATTTTGAGACTCACTAGTCCATTTGATTTAATTTCCTTTCCTTAGCATGGTTGTAATATACTTTACCAATTCAACAACAATTAAAACAAACCTTCTCAAAAAATTAATTCTCCCCAAGAAAGACTGAACTTCTTTCTTGGATCTAGGGAGAGACAATTTCTAGATAGCTTCTACTATGCTTGAATCAATCCTTACCCCTTCTATTGATACAATGTGCCCCAATAATTTCCCCTCCTTCATGAAAAACAATGACTTTTTAGGATTTAGAGAGAGACCAAATTTTTTGCACTTCAAGAAGACCTTTTTCAAATGATGATAATGTTCTTTATCATATTGTGAAAAAACTATTATGTCATCCAAATAAATGACTACAAACTTGTCCTTCTCCCCAATAAAGGTAATGTCCATGGCTCGTTGAAAGGTCGCTCCTGGATTCATCAATCCAAAGGTCATTTTAGCGTACATGAATGTGCCCCAAGGAGTAGTGAAGGTTGTTTTTTATCTATCTTCAGGCAAGATAGAGATTTGATTGTAGACAGAAAATCCATCAATCATAGACATCCTAGATGCACCTATCACCCTCTGAAGTATGTGCTCCATCTTTGGTAAGGGGTAGTTATATTTCTTAGAGATTCTACTCAAATTTTTGAAATCGACACAAAGTCTGATTTCTCCATTCTTCTTTCTCACTAGGACCAAGTTGGCCACCCATTCAGAATATCTCAAAGGAATGATAATATTGGCATCCAAAAGCTTTTTTACCTCTTTTTCCATAATAGGCAGCAACATAGGATTTATTTGTCTCAGCTTTTGCCTAAATGGCTTGGTCTCTTCCTTCAAAGGGATCTTATGTTCTATGATGTTTGTGTCGTATGTTATCAGATCTTCATATGTCCAGGCAAACACATCATCAAACTCTTTTAACAACTCAACATATTCAACCTTTTGTTCCTTTGACAAGTTGTTAGGAAACTTGACATATTTTGGTTCCTTCGTTGTACCCACATTGCATTCATTCACATCATCATCATCAGTTGAACCCTTAACCTTTACAACGACATCATTCCTATCGAACAATATTTCCAAAGGGACTAGTCCTTTTGGAATATGGTTACTAGGAAACTGAACAATATGATGATTAACAATTTTATTTAGAAAAACATTAGCATGAGGGTTATTTTCAGAATCATGATCTTGATAAATATGTAATGCAGAAAATTCATCAAAAGTATGAAGAAATATTTTGATCTCAAGATCATCCTCAAACACCTTCCAATGTTTTACATTGTCAGGTATAGAGGGTCTATACCTCACTTCTACATCATACTTGAGTTTAGGTGGAAAAGGGACTCTGAAATTACTTGTTGAAAAGGACAAAGAATTAGCCATGGTATTCTCCTCTCTTGGAATAAATGAGATATTGAAAGATAAGAAGAAATTGTCAACAAGATCCCAAACTTCATTTATATAAATCCTTAGCCTAGGGTTCTTATCTTGATATATATTTTTTATTTGATGGACAATTAATTCAGCATCCCCCAAACATTGATAACTCTTCAATCCCCATGTCTTTTGCAGCCCCCAAACCCAAAAAAAGAGCTTCATACTCTGCTAGATTGTTGGTAGTTTCAAATTCTAGCTTGTAGGACAAATATATGGTCTCTTGAGTAGGTGAAACAAAGACTAATCTACCACCAACACATTCCTTAGAAGAGGCTCCATCAAAGAACATCTTCCAAACAAAGATAGTTGGAGGGCAATATTCACAAAAAGTAATGGATTGTTTTTTGATTTCAAGAGGAGGTTCAGGATCATCAATGAGCTACAATATACTAGATCCCAAATCAGTATCAAGTGAAAATATAGGATGATTTGTGGGGTTTTCTTCATCACTGATAATGTAGGCCAAATGAGATTCCATGTAAATCCTTCTATGCTCCCCCCCAAACATAGGAATGGTGGCATATGTAAGGTCCATCTGCAAGGTTCCCCCTAGTCTTTTTATCCAAGATCTTGACAAGAGCATACCAAAGTTAGGGGGAACATCAACCACCACAATATCCATGACCACACTTTTCATGGGAAACTGAAACAAGGTCACAACCAGATCTTTGATGACCCCAAGACACTTCACTTTCCTAGATTCAAAAGAATATAAGTCATGGTAAGTTTTTGTAATTTCTAATCCCAGTTGATCCATGACTGGTTTTGGCATGAGATTGTGAGATGCCCCTAATTCCATCAAGCATTTATGCAACACCTTATCATGAATGTTAAGATATGCATAGAAGGTAGGAGATGAATCATCTCTATATTCTATCAAGGGTCCTAGGATGACTACTAGCTTTTCATATTGAAGGTTGACAGAATCAGTGGAATTGGAGGAGGGTTCAAGTTGTAGCATTTTGGAAAGATACTTTTTGAATTCCTCATTTTTTATTAGCTCCAAAAAGGGTACAAGTATTTTGATTTTTTGAATATCACTTTCAAATTTGAAGGAAGATGGATATTTCATAATCTCTCTGACTTATGGGGTAGGGTTCTGTTGACGGATGTAAGCGACACACTGTCAACTAGGAGAATAGATCTGGACCACGGTTGTCTAATTAACCCAAGCCATTTGGTGTAATCTATTCTAAAGGGTTTAATGGCTCTATTAGCCAACTAGGGTCCTAAAACAAAGAAAAGAAATAAATTACTCTAAAGCTAAAACTATGATACAATATACTTTAATCTAATTATTTGCAAGTGTTTCCAGAAATATAAATATGTGATTATAAACAGAGTATTTACAAATTGAAAGTTTTTGGTGAATGCCTTGCGAAATCAATGTTTGGTGATTGTTTTTGAAAGTAGATAAAGAAAGCACATATTTTTATATTTTCTATTTTATAATCTAAAATCTAAGAACTTAAAAAAAAATGCTAATAAAACATAATTTGAAACAAGGATAGAATAATGGTCACAACCAATTTAAACTGTCCTGTTTTGCTAATAAACAAACTGATAAAAGAAATTGAATGCGAATAAATCTAACCTGAGATTAGTTTCATACTGTGTCTATGTCTCTGTGCGATCCAAACCTCCATCTATCTTTTCTGTGAGAGAAATATGCGATAGACTTGTACTAACATCTCTTGAATAAAATCAAGGTGTTTATTGGCAGTTTGGATATAAGACAAAGTAACAAAAATGTCGATCCAGTGATCTTGTGATTATGAATGATTACAATAAAAGAAATTTCAATGTGAAACATTCATTGGATACATCAACTAAACATCAAGCATAAATTATGACATTGAAGTTGAAATGACAATCACATAGATAATATATGAAACAACAAGTTATAGACAAAAAATTAAAGTACTAAATAAAATGAAACATCGCATGATAATGAGACTAAAGCTGCATAACATATCAATCTTCCATAATAAAAAGAAAAACATAAATGGAACAGTGTCACCCAGGTCTAAAGCCACAATGTGAATCATGTGTCCATTTAGTTCTGAGAATTACATGTCCATAATCTGTTCCAAGAAAAGATGATCCCTTTTACTAACAAAGTGAACAGTATTTAAGGTAACCTGGGATCACATACTCATATTTCACAGGATAGAGATGGATCTCCTAAAATCAAGCAGTATTACAAAAACAGTGGATTGGGAACCACTTATAACAAAGTTGGTTTATTAAAAAATAGAAGTTTCTATAAAACATGAAAAAAAAGAAACTACTAATCACTTGTGTATAATTGAAAGATATTTCCTCCCAGTAATCAACAACAACATATCCAATTTCCTGAAAAAAAAAAGCATTTTAATAAATTAGAAAAACAATTAATCATAACTAATTACCAATTTTTATTAAAAAAGAGACTTGGCTACAGAATCGAAGATTCTGTAGCTAGCCTTAATTTTAGTAAATAAAATCAAACTTCAAATCAATTTATTTTGAATTAGATAACAGAGATAAAACGAAAAAGAAAATCAAATTGTTTACCATTAAAAGTTAACTAAAGAGGGGTCAGGTAGTTCAGAATTTATTATCGCCTTGACACTGGTTGCATTCTTTATGACTATGTTTCCTGGTCTCTTAATACGTTTATCTTTCCTCTCGGTGTGCACCTTGAGATCACAGTTTTCTTGCCTCAACAAATCATTTTGGGCAGTAAGAGTTTTAATTTTGGACTATAGGAGAGGAATGTCGGTGTAATACCTCTCGACCCAATGGAAACAAACATCACATTGTATAGGAGACATGGCAGTTCAATGAAGTGCATAGTTAAACATGGATGTATCAGTCTTACCTATTGTTTTCTTCTGATCATGCATAATATCGGAGAACCCTTCTTTACCTTTAAGGCATGGTGGCAAATTTGTCATGAAATCATAAGGTTCAGTAGGACCGATAACTTCCCTCTTGGAACCCTGTAGTTCTGGATCTTCCTGAACTAAAAAATCCTCTATCTCAGGATCTGAACCCTCATGGATCTCGATTGGACTGATCGAGCTCAGATGAGTATAATTTTGGTTACTTAGCTTCCTCGAAATTGGGAGACATGCCTTCTTGTTCTTGAACCCTAAGTCTACGCATTGTTGTTTTGTTCCTTTGCAAGGTTTCTCGAAATCTAACTTAATAATAAAGTTCAGGCCAACATCAATCTCAGGCACAAGAGGGTCAATTACCTTCAATTCAAGAGTCTCTTGCTCGATAAATCTTGCAGGTGAAGACTTACTCAACATCCCTATGTTTAGAGGGGTTTTGTTGATAAACTCTGGTCCATTGATCGAAATACCGAATGGGTCTTCAATTAGTGGCTTGTCTATGTTAGGGTTTGTTGTAGGAACTATCTGGGAAAAACCATTCCTCATCAAAAAACATTCCCAACAGTCACCTACGGTCAACAGGTGATACATCAACAATATCTTAACCAATCCGTGATGGAACGGGCTTGAATCAACACCTTGTCTTTTATATCGTTTGGACATCTTATATAAGCTTCCCAACAAGTAAAATGGCATATCTAAATTGAAACTAATGAAATGAATGAGTAAACATATATGGTAGAGGAAGACCAATCTGTATCGACCTTCACATGTCATGAATTGCTTGAGAATTAACAACAAATTGTGACATCTAGGTTTTACCAGGGAGATAGAAATACCTTTCACATGGCAGTTGATCTTTCGGGATGTGATAAACAGACTCCACGGGACTCCTCCAATTCGGGCATTTTTGAACCGTTTTTCACCCTTTGATGGAAGCCCTATTTCTTTGCTCACAAACTCCTTGGTCAATTCTAACTGTGTGTCCCAATTTTAGCTCTACAACCATTGAAGGTTTGAATGAAATATTTAGCCACTTAAAGATTATAAACCTCAAATTTCTTAAGGAAAACATCCGAAGAATGGATTTTTAGGTCCTCAATCGCATTGTCGTGAGAAATTAAATCCTAGCATCCATTTGGCTTCAAGCAAACGACAGGCGCGATGAAAAATGTAACCAGAATGCAACAGGGGTTACTCTGGATAGTTTTAGGTTCGAATCGTGTGAGCAACATAAACAATTATGAATGGAGAGTGGAGACATAAAAATAACATAGCCTGTGTGTTATCATAACTTGAATAGTGGGAGAGAAAACCAGGGGTTTGATTGTAATCCTCACCATCCCTTATGATGAGAGCCAAACATATAGAGTACCGAAACCCTATGCATGTAATGAATGGCACATTAATATGTTAAGCCAACAAGGTGAGGTGAGGAGGCAAGTACAGTAGGTGTGTATTCATTTGTATGGTTGTTGGTACAACCACCGAATTCTTGACAAGACTATCAAAAAAAATATCAAAGGCTCTTCACAAATCGAAAACTATCAAACCATTGAAACAATAATCATATTAACACAAAAAAAAATGGATCTAAAAACCATTTTATAAGATTTATATTTCAATTTCATAATAATGGTTTTTTGAACGATATACCTAAGGTAGAAAATTACTAAAACAAAAAGCCAATTTTGATGTTTAATTCATGCTTGCAGTCATGAATTAAAAATAAAACAATCAAAAATCGAAATAGTAAAAATTAATGAAGTAGGCTTTAACCCAATTAGTCATAATAAACTCAGAAAAGTGTTTATAGACGGGTTGATGACAACTACAGAAAAATGAAAATTCTTTCAATCGTCTACAATATAAAAAATGATGTATTTCTGCCAACAATGATGACGTACTGGGCGAAGTAGTTATCTTTGCATCACCAAAATTTCATGTTAGGATGAATAAAAAAAATGAATATTTGAGAAACAATTGACAACAAATCAAGCATTCAGATCAAAACTTGGGAAATAACATAGTCTAGCATCATATGTGTTTCTGTCAAAAATGTAATCCGGTATCAAATCTAGATTACGAGTGAAACGATGTTTTAGGCAACTGCCTCTAATACTGTTGACAGGGCCACTGTTGCCAGCATGCGTCCATAGCCTCGGAAGGGATGCCATTTAACCCACTCTAACACCTCTATCCTGTCCAAAAGTCATCCATCCATGATAAAGAACATCTTTACTTTTGATCAATTCCAAAAGGACATACCTGATAATTTTATTAAACCTGACATTGCTTCGCTGCCAGCAGGCCTGCTCAGTACCCCGACGAAGTTTCCTTGGCATCATGCATGCATTTACCCGCTGCCAACAGACATGTTCGATGTCTTGGCGGGTTTACAGACACTTCCCACACCTTGCAGTTGTTTCAACTCTCTAGAATTTGTTTACAAATTTACAAAAAACTTTATTATATTCAAGAGAGAGGGGTGATGCTGAAAATCTCAGATTTGAAAACAAAATTTGATCTTATATAATTCATCTTCTCATTTAATGATCTTTACCATAATCTGAACACTTAGATTTTTGTTAAGAAAACATCTGAAGGATAGGAAGGTATAATTGAGTTTTTTTCTTAAAAAACAGGGACATCGTTAAGAGTCTTATTAATGATAATCGTATCCTCTCGAGATTTTGAAAAGAAACCAACAACATTGTTTTGAGCAGGAATTGTCTTCTGCTGATCTGAGTTTTAGCATTTTCAGCACTGGTGCTTTGAAAATTCATCAGTTGTTTCTCTTGGATAAAAAATTTGATTTCCCTTCCAAAAATGAAATGGTGGCACAGATATAATTATTCAGAAACAAATAAAAAACAAGTAAAATGAAAAGAACCAAAACAAAAACAAAAAATATGTACAAAGAGATGGATCCGGAATCATTAGGCGAAATACCTTTTGAGAGCATGGCCATTCACTGGGAAAGTGTCTGGCTGTCCCTCCAAATTTTGTAGGCTGAAAGAGTTAGGACCTAATTTTTCATAAATTACAAATGGTCCCAACCACAGATTATGGAACTTGGTGTGTTCCCGCATTCCATCATGAGATTTGTCCCACTTGAGAACCAAATCTCAGACATCGAAATTACTATCTGAAGAAGAATTTGAATCAAACCAGACTTTTACAATTTGTTGATGTTGATCCATTTTCTGGTTTGCTTGTGCCCTTACTTCCTCCAATTTTACAAGGCATTAATTCGACTTTCTAGGGAAGGGAACTCCTCTTCTTGAACTTTATGCGATAATTGCAGAGAAGACAGTAGAACATGTGGAGGGAGAATTGTTTCTCTTATGTAGACGGGAAAGAAAGGGGAATTGCCAATAAAGGATTTTGGTGTCACCCTATCATCCCAAAGTGCATTATACAGTGCATTGTGCTAGTTCTTATGATTCTCTGAAACTGTCCTCTTAATGATCTTGATTAAATTTTTGTTTGTTGATTCTGCTAAAACATTACCTTGAGGGTTTTTGCTGGAAGAATATTTCAGCTTAATCCCTTTTTCCAAAGAAAAAACATTCATATCGAGGGATGAAAAGTAGGAGGCGTTATCAAAGACCAAACATTTGGGAATGCCAAATTGAGTGATGATATGAGAGTTAAGGAAAGACACTCCCTGATTTATGTTTACCACTTTCAAAGGTACAACTTCAGACCATCTGGTAAAATAATCCGTTGTTGTAATGATATACTTGTGTTGCTGTGAAGAAGAAGGATTAATCAGTCCTATGATGTCAAGACCCCATTGATGGAAAGGGGAATCTACAGTGATAGGCTGCAAAGGGAATGTTGCCTTTTTCACTCGTCCTGCAACCTTCTAGCATATTATGCATTTACGACACAACACATGGGAATATTTAAACAAAGTGGGCCAATAGTACCCAACTCTTAACACTTTGTGAGTAGTGGTGTCTCTACCGAAGTGACCACTGACTTCACCTACATGAAGTTCAGATAGAACTTTCGTTGCTTCTTCCTTTTCTAAACAATGCATAAGAACGCCATCAAAGTTCTTTCAAAATAATACATCATTAATTAACTGGAAAGATGCAGATTTTAACCTAAGTGCAGCTCTTCTATTTTTAGGATCAAGATAATGAGGAGCAGATCCATGTATCAAATAAAATGTAATGTTCTTATACCAAGAGTTCGAAGCAACTTGTGCACAACTGATCTGTTTTTTGTTATGTTGATTTATAGTTAAGGTGTTGATTTGAATTTCCTATTCTTTAACTGAATCAACCACTAGTTTGCACAAGCCCCGACCTCTAACAATCTGTGCAGGGGTTATTTCGAGGTCATATTCTTGTAACGACGTCATCCAATTTTTCCTTTTATCGCCCAGTTCTTTTTATATTAACATGTTTCTTACAGTTGGGTAAGGAACAATAACCTTGATTCTAGATTTCAGTAGGTAACATCAGAAGTGTTTTACTGCTTTAAAAACAACATATGCATGTTGATCTATCGCTGGGTATTTAAGCTCTGCTCCTTTGAAAACTGAGCTCATGAAGGAAATGGGTATCTCATTACTCTCAACATTTTTCTGTGTTAGCACAATAGCATAGGATCGGTAAGAAGAAAAGGTATAAATAGTGAAATCCTGTGGAAAATCGAGACTCATCAAGGAAGGAGCTTCTACTATTGCTTTTCTAATGGAGTCAAAATCTTGACTTTATTGTGGTCCCCAACAGTACAGAACATCCTTTTTAATTAAATTTTGGAATGGTCTTACCATATTCAAGAAACTTGGGACAAATCTTCTAACGAAATTAATCTTGCCCAAAAAGGACTGCATGGATTTTTTGGAAGAGGGAGGGGAGAGTTTAGCAATAGCTTGGGTTCTTTCAGCGTCAATAATAATTCCAACCTTAGACACTATAAACCCAAGCAATTTACCTTTCTCTACTGCAAAGACTACTTTCTTAGGGTTGAGAGATATACCGAACTTGCGACATCGTTGTAGGACAACCCTGAGGTGAGACAAGTGATCTTCCTTGTCTTTAGAGAAGACAGTAAGATCATCATGATAAACCACAACAAATTGGTTTATGAGGGCCATGGAAAGCAATATCCATTTCTCTCTAAAAAGTGGCACCGACGTTTATCAGTCCAAAAGGCATTTTCCTATAGGCATAAGTGCCCCATGGGGTGCGAAAGGTGGTTTTAAGTTGATATGAGGGAGACATGAGGGCCTGGTTGTATCTCGAAAAGCCATCTAACAAAGATAGTCTCTCAAAACCAGAAACCTGTTGTAAAATTTGTTCCATTGGAGGAACGAGGTAGTTATCTTTATCAGATGCTCGGTTTAGGTTTCAAAAATCAACACAGAGTCGAATTTCACCACTTTTCTTCCTTACAAGAACTAGATTAGACACCCACTAAGTGTGCCTTACCAGGAAAATTATCTTTGAAGTTAGTAATTTATTTAATTCTTTTTTAACGGTGGGTTCTAATTTAGGGTGCATCTTCCTCATTTTTTGTTGAAAAGGATGAGTTTGGGGTTTCATGGGGATGACATGTTGTATGATTTTAGGGTCGAATGTTTTCAAGTCATCATAGGTCCAAGAAAAAATGTATTTAAATTCTTTAAACAATTTTATGAAAGCAAAGCGTTCTTGTTCAGAGCATCCCATTCCTAGAATAATATTTTGAGGATTGTCCTTTGTTCCTAAATTATCCAACTCATGAATCAAAGAAGAACTGTTTGTTTTACAATTAACTATCCCTTTAAATTTATCATGCAAGTCATAAAACTCATGTATTCTTACAAAAGATATGGGGATAGAGTTTACCAGATAAGATGTCGATTCAGGAGATCTAGGATCTGATATTACTGTGAAGTTTCAGAGGTTCTCATCGTGAGTGCCTTCATCAAGGACTGCACCTTGGAAGGTTTCTTCCATATGCAAGAAGTTTATGATTTGTTGGTCATCATCGAAGACTCTCCAATTGGTGATGTTATCCAGGATAGACGACCTAAACAACAATTCAATCAAAAACGCATTAGAAGAAATACCTTCTGTGGGAAATAATTTAGACGCGACATTAGCCAATAAATTAGCCTCTGAATTACTTAGTCTAGGAATGGAATTTATGTTAAATGATGAAAAATTTTGCATTAAACGCCATACCTTAGTTTGGTATTTTTTCAGATGTGGTGATAAGCAATGTATGGAGTTTCTTACCTGCCTAACCACGATTTCTAAATCACCAAATACTATCAAATTTTGCACGTCCATATCCAAAGCTTTCATGATCTATTGTATAAGTGCTTCGTACTCGAAAGTGTTATTAGTGCATTCAAACTCTAACCTGCAAGCAATAAAAGTCTTATTACCTATAGGATCGATGAGTACACAACCTGCACCTGCTCCTTCTTTGGATTTGAATCCATCAAATTACAATGACCAGATTTGGGTTTCGTCAGCAGTGTTTGGAATACTTGGCAAATTTGATGCCCGAGTACAGGTCATAATGTGGTATACCTAGGGAGGTAATATGGGGTACCTAGGGAGGTACCCAATGGGAATGTAGTTATGTGTTATTAGTGGAAGTCATTTAATATATGGGGATGTGGTCATTCAATGTAAGGTGGACTAGGTCCACTATATTAATAAAGGCCCACTATGGTAGTTGGATGTAATAAATGTGAGAAGGCTCTCTAGAGGTTCCTAGGAGATAGGGAGAGCTATATAAAGAAGTCTAGGCAATGTAATGAAGAGGAGAGTGAAGAATATTGTGATTGTACAAGCAAGGATTGCTTGAGGAGTTTTATCCTTCCATAAGGATTAATATATGGTGTTACCCTACCTCAAGGGTTTTCTCTATTTCTTGTGTTCATGTTATGGTGAATGGTTTATGGT
>ML792014.1:62703-113298 GCA_009831015.1 Picea engelmannii
TGGGATGGATGGATGGTCATACTTGGTACCAGTTGGCTACATTGCTTAGCCGGTCATATTGTATGGTTTCTTCTAATGTTTCGAGGACGAAACATGTGAAGGGGGATGGAATGTGGTATACCTAGGGAGGTAATATGGGGTACATAGGGAGGTACCCAATGGGAATGTAGTTATGTGTTATTAGTAGAAGTCATTTAATATATGGGAATGTGGTCATTCAATGTAAGGTGGACTAGGTTCACTATATTAATAAAGGCTCACTATGGTAGTTGGATGTAATAAATGTGAGAAGGCTCTCTAGAAGGTTCTAGGAGATAGGGAGAGGTATATAAAGAAGTCTAGGCAATGTAATGAAACATAGTGAAGAATATTGTGATTGTACAAGCAAGGATTGCTTGAGGNGATATTTCTTGTGTTCATTGTTATGGTGAATGGTTTATGGTTTATTCTTGGTTATTTCTAAAGTATATTTGCAGATCTGGTTTAGGTACTTAACACATAACTTCTGATTGCTGCCCGGGATTAGTAATAGGAGAAATTTTGGTCATGAAATTACCAAAGAAGGTATTCATTCCTTGCATTTCAAATGAATTAATAGATGCATTGAAAGGTTCATTTGCATCATTTAGATTTTTCACGGTGTGCTTCAGATAACTTTCTCTGTTTATCTTGATCTTATTGGTCTGTTCATTTTCAGGCAGCCACAAATGAGACCAATCTGTAGAAAAGTAACCATGCAGCTGTTCGGGCTAGTCCCTGCTAAAAACAAAACATAAACTTCAGGGACATCCACAATGATAATGTCAATTATCTAGTGAACCTTAGGATTGGAATATAATCTAACCAGAACATTCTTAAGCTCACCAATTACTTTAACGTTTGTTCGATCAAGCTGAATGATTTTGAGATCAGAAGGTTTAACTTTTGCATTAATTTTTTGACAAACAGATAGAGTCATCACGTTTGACGATGCACTGCAATCGACCATACAATTATGTACATTCCTATTGAAAATTTCAAAAGTTAACAAAAAAGGAAGGACATTTTTTCGGGTGTTTACAACACAATTCTGTTGATTTTTAGTTGTTGTCCCTAAAATAGTTTTATCTACATTTGCTACAGTTTTTTCAGATAAATCCCTTTTATCTGGAATTTCAGATGTCATTTTAGTTGGGATATTTTTGGATATATTTGAACCAATTTCTACATTTTTCTTGTTGCTACGATCGCTGCTTTTACTGTTTTCAGCAATACTTTGAAGCATTTTCTGCAAAATAAGGGGGAGTTTCAACAGCTCAAAAACTGAAATATTAGCCCTCAGTTTTTTCAGATCTTCAATTAAATCGTATTTTAAAACAGGGGCTGCTAAACTTTGTATAATTTTAGATTTCTTTGACTATTTTCAAAACACATTATTATTCAATTCAGAGGAAGGTTTGTTTTTTGTTTTGCTTCTTGTGTTGTAGGGGTGAACAGTTTTAAAATTTTCTTGGAAGATATAGTCTAAGAAGTGACCGAAGATATTGGGAGATGATTCCTCCTCTTCTGGCACTTCTTCTTCAACTACGTCTTCAGAACTTTCAGGAGGGACAAGATAATAATTATCATGTGCTTCTAAGATGGTTTGCAAAGTGTACTGCAAGATTTCAAAATTTAGACCTTCAATGGTCGGGTTTGGCCGATTGGGAGGAAAAGGTTTTCTGAAAGGTGGTTTAAAACTTCCTTTTCTTGTGGATTCCTCCTTGACTGATCTCTTCAAGTCAACAACCTAGTTGGACAGTTTTTGGAAAGATTTCTGCAAGTTTTCTAAGTCTAAAATTTCTAGTTGACTTTTATCTTGAGGAGGCCTAGTAAGGATTTCTATTTTCTTTTTAGAGGATGAAGTTGTTTCAGCTTCACTATTGAGATTGTATTTTAAGCTTAATATATCCTTTTCAATTTGGCTTTCCTCCTCAAAGGCTTCTAATAATGTGTTCTTTTTAGACCTTTTGACCCAAATTTTTATGTTATTATGCAGAGCCTTAGTGTAATATGTGACAATTAGGCTTTCAGCAGGCA
This sequence comes from Picea engelmannii, assembly GCA_009831015.1. Lineage (NCBI taxonomy): Eukaryota > Viridiplantae > Streptophyta > Pinopsida > Pinales > Pinaceae > Picea > Picea engelmannii. Next base: position 64,762 of record ML792014.1, read on the forward strand.
TTGAATCTGCAAGGATTTTATTTTTTAACGTAAGAAATATTTGGTTAAAATCTTTCACTTTTTCCTTAGGATTCATTTTTAAGATGGAAAGTTCCATAACCAAGACTTCCAGAGATTTATCATCCCCGAATTTTTCCAAGAAATAAGTTTCAAACTTGTCCCAAGTAACAATGGTTTGGGGTTGTTGACCGAAATACCATGTGGAGGCATTTCTCTCAAAAGTATAAGGAAATAATCTGCATACTACATCCTCATGTTAAACACTACGGAGTCTAATGGCCAACATAAATTTTTTGATGTGATCTTCAACAGATTGTTTGGAATCTAGATCAAATTTGGGTAACCATTTCTATGGATGTTTTGGTAATGGGTGTTGAGGTCTGGGTACATCCACGACTTCTTGATCGAGCCAAGGTCTAGCAGGATTGTTTTGATTTTCCATGGGTGTTGGTGATGTCGAAGGTTGTGATGGTCTTGATGAGGAATTGCCTTCGTCTAAAGACTCTCCCCTTGAAAAGGATGGAGATGACTCAGGTGGGGAAGGTGGAATACCAGATCCCCCGGCTCCAAGGATAGTCGTTTCAGTAGGATTGGTATTATTTTCACCTAATGGGTTTGGGAGCAGACTAGTGCCTTGCAGTTGTTCTCAGATATCCGATAAATCAAGGGGTTATTTAAGTGGCCTACCTAGTTGTCTAATATGGGCTAAGGTACTATGCATTCTTATAAGTGATTGACAAACAATTTCTTGGACGTTGGCCCCTTGAGGAATTGGTGTCACTGGTTCAACGGGAAACTCAGGGTTATGATTTGAGGTAGTTGTTGTTTCAAATGTAACGTTGTTGTCTAAGTGAATACACATTACAAAATGGGAGCAAGTGTGTGGGGGAGGATTCTTACAACCTCCACCTGCCATCAATTGAATTCAGGCCCTCCTTCTAGCGCCATTTGTTGACAGGTGTAAGTGACACACCGTCAACTAGGAGAATAGATCCGGACCAGAGTTGTCTAATTAACCCAAGTTGTTTGGTGTAATATATTCTGACGGGTTTAATGGCTCTGTTAGCCAACTAGGGTCCTAAAACAAAGAAAATAAATAAACTACTCTAAAGCTAAAACTATGATACAATATAATTTAATCTAATTATTTACAAGTGTTTCCAAAAATATAAATGTGTGATTATAAACAAAGTATTTACAAATTTCAAGTTTTTGGTGAATGCCTTGTGAAATCAATGTCTGGTGATTGTTTTCGAAAGTATATAAAGAAAGCACATATTTTTATATTTTATATTTTATAATCTAAAATCTAAGAACTTAAAAACAAATGCTAATAAAACATAATCTGAAACAAGGATAGAATAATGGTCACAACCAATTTAAAATGTATCGTTTTGCTAATAAACAAACTAATAATAGAAATTGAATGCGAATAAAGCTAACTTGATATTAGTTTCATACTGTGTCTATGTATCTATGCAATCCAAACCTCCAACTATCTTGTCTGTGAGAGAAATCTGTGACAGAGTTGTACTAACATCTCTTGAATAAACTCAAGGTGTTTATTGACAGTTTGGATATAAGACAAAGTAACAAAAATGTAGATCCGGTAATCTTGTGATTATGAATGACTACAGTAAAAGAAATTTCAATGTGAAACATTCATTGAATACACCAACTAAACATCAAGCATAAATTATGACATTGAAGTTGAAATGACAATCACATAGATAATATATGAAACAATAAGTTATAGACAAAAATTTAAAGGATTGAATAAAATCAAACATCGCATGCTAATGAGACTAAAGCTGCATAACATATCAATCTTCCAAAATAAAAAGAAAAACATAAATGGAACAGTGTCACCCAGGTCTAAAGCCACAATGTGAATCACTTGTCCATTTAGTTCTGAGAATTACATGTCCATAATCTATTCCAAGAAAAGATGATCCCTTTTACTAACAAAGTGAACAATATTTAAAGTAACCCGACATCACACACTCATATCTCACAGGATAGATATGCATCTCCTAAAATCAAGCAGTATTACAAAAACATAGGATTGGGAACCACTTATAACAAAGTTGGTTTATTCAAAAACAGATCAAAGTTTCTATAAAACATGAAAAAAAGGAAACTACTAATCACTTGTGTATAATTGAAATATATTTCCTCCCAGTGATCAGCAGCAACATCTCCAATTTCCTAAAAGAAACAAAAAAGCATTTTAATAAATTAGAAAAATAATTAATCAAAACTAATTACTAATGTTTATAAAAAAAGAGACTTGGCTACAAAATCGAAGATTATATAGCCAATCTTAATTTTAGTCAATAAAATCAAACTTCAAATCAATTTATTTTGAATTAAATAACAGAGATAAAACAAAACGAAAATCAAATTGTTTACCATTAAAACTTAACTAAAGAGGGGTTCTGTAGTTCAAAATTTATTATCGCCTTGACACTGGTTGAATTCCTGATGACTATGCTTCATGATCTCTTAATACATTTAGCTTTCCTCTCAGGGTGTGCCTTGAGATCACGGTTTTCTTGCCTCAACAAATCATTCTGGGCAGTAAGAGTTTTAATTATGGACTATAGGAGAGGAATTTCGGTGTAATACCACTCGACCTAATGGAAACAGACATCACATTGTACAAGAGAGATGGTAGGTCGATGGAGTGCATAGTCAAACAGATGTGTATAATTCTTACCTATTGTTTTCTTGTGATCATGCATAATACCCAAGAACCCTTCTTTACCTTTAAGGCATGGTGGCAATTTGTCACGAAATCATAAGGAGCAGTAGGACCGATAACTTCCCTCGTGGAACCTTGTAGTTATGGATATTATCGAACTAGAAAATCCTCTATCTTAGGATCTGAACCCTCATCGATCTCGATCAGACCGATCAATCTCAGATGAGTATCATTTCAATTCCTTAGTTTCCTCGAAATTAGGTGACATGCCTTCTTGTTTGTGAACCCTAAGTCTATGCATTGTTGTTTTGTTCCTTTGCAAGGTTTCTCAATATCTAACTTAATAATAACGTTCAGGCTAGCATAAATATCATGCAAAAGAGGGTCAATTACCTTCAATTCAAGAGTCTCTTGCTCAGAAAATCTTGCAGGTGAAGACTTACTCGTCATCCCTACGTCTAGAGGGTTTATGTTGATAAACTCTGGTCCATTGATCGAAATATTGAACCGGTCTTCAATCAGTGGCTTGTCTACCTTAGGGTTTGTTGTAGGAATAGTCTGGGCAAAACCATTCCTCATCAAAAACATTTCCCAAGAGTCACCTTGGTCGACAGGTGATTCATCAACAATATCTTAACCAATCCGTGATGGAACATGCTTGAATCAACACCCTGTATTTTATATCGTTTGGACATCTTATAGAGGCTTCTAAAAAAGTAAAATGGCATATCTAAATCAAAACTAATGAAATGAATTAGTAAATGGATATGGTAGAGGAATAACAATCTGTATCAACCTTTGCATGTCACGAATTTCTTGAGAATTAACAACAAACTATGACATCTAGGTTTTACCAGGGAGATAGAAATACCTTTCTCACAATAGTTGATCTTTCAAGATGTCATAAATAGAATCCACGGGACTCCTCCAATTCGGGTGTTTTTCAACCATTTTCCACCCTTTGATGGAAGCCCTATTGCTTTACTCACAAACTCCTCGGTCAATTCTAACTGTGTGTCCCCAATTTTAGCTCTGCAACCATCGAAGGTTTGCATGAAAGCTTTAGCCACTTGAAGATTATAAACCCCAAATTTCTTAAGGAAAAAATCCCAACCATGGATTTTTAGTTCCTCAATCACATCGTCGTGAGAAATTAAATCCTGGCATCCATTCGGATCCAAGCGAATGACAGGCGCCATGAAAAATGTAACCATAATGCAACAGGGGTTACTCTGGATAGTTTTAGGTTCGAATCGTGTGAGAAGAAGAAACAATTTTGAATGGAGAGTGGAGACATAAAAATAACATAGCCTGTGTGTTATCATAACTCAAATAGTAGGAGTGAAAACCAGGGGTTTGATTGTAATCCTTACCATCCCTTGTGATGAGATCCAAACATACAGAGTATTGAAACCCTATGCATGTAATGAATGGATCATTAATATGTTAAGCCAGCAAAGTGAGGTAAGGATGCAAGTACAATAGGTGTGTATTCATTTGTATCACTATTGGTACGACCACCGAATCATGACAAGACTATCAAAAAAAATATCAAAGGCTCTTCACAAATCGAAAACTATCAAACCATTGAAACAATAATCGTATTAACACAAACAAAATGGGTCTAACAACCATTTTATAAGATTTATATTTCAATTTCATATGAATGGTTTGTTGAACGATATACCTAAGGCAGAAAATTACTAAAACACCAAGACAAGTTTTATGTTTAATTCATGCTTGTAGTCATGAATTAAAAATAAAACAATCAAAAATTGAAATAGAAAAAATTAATGAAGTAGGCTTTAACCCAATCAGTCATAATAAACTCATAAAAGTGTTTATAGACGGGTTGATGGAAGCTATAGAAAAATGAAAAATCTTTCAATCGTGTACAATCTAAAAAATGATGTATTGTTGCCAACAAATTATTAACCAACGCTTGAGGTGTTTGTGCATATTTTTCTTTGCTTCCAATTGCCACAGTCTTGGCAGAATTTTATGTTTTAGTGGGATGATCAGAAGTATTAGTCTTTTCCTCTTTATCTTTGGATCTGAGATTGTATCTATTAGGATGTTTTGTTGCCTTCTCTCCCTTACTCAATTCATTTATTTTATCATCCATTAGGGATTCCTCATATGCAGATTGGGTCAAGTGGGGGGATGAAGAGGTGTCACCTAGGTAATGGATCTCAGGATCAGTTTCTTCATCCTCTCCTTCTTCATCAACAACAAGGTTGTTTTGTAAAGGAGTTTGGACTTTTTGATCATCCCTATCTCTGTTTCTTGGATCTCTTGGAAGGATCTGAGGCGGATTATTTGGTCTTCTGAAGTTACCTCTATTATCGTCATTCTATGTATTTCTATAGGTATGTTTTCCTTCAAGTTTTAACTTCTCCATCTCAGTAGAAAGAGATTTTACAAATTTGGTAAGTTCATCAACTTGAGGATGGACAATAGAGGAATCAGAGGTTGAGGCTTCAACTCTACTTTTTCTCTTCTCCCTATCATAGTTTCCCCTATGTTTATCATATGCCACTATGTTAGATTCTACCTCCAAGGATGCATATTTCATATGAGATAAGGAGACAAATCTTCTTTCTCTCAGTAGAAGACAAAACTCAGGGTCAAAAGCGTTGGCATTGGAGATCTTGGTAGAGGTTTCTATAGGAATTATCTTAGCATGGATATTATTGTACATTTTATTGAACCTTTTAGAGAAGTCAGAGACAGAATCTCCCTCTTTCCTCTTTAGGGATACAAATTTTGTGATATAATACAAAAAATATTTTGTATCCCCCCACTGTCTCAAGAAAGCATCATATAAAGCCTCAACCCTAGCAATGGATCAAGGATTCAAACCCCTAAACCATTTCCTATCCTAACCATCAAAGATATGGACAAATACTCTCATCCACACATGCTCATTCTCAATGTTTAGATTGCCTGCATAACTATAAAAGGCAACAAGGTGTTCTTCAACAGTTATGTCTTCTTATCCTGTAAATTTGGGCATGTATTTTAGGTAATATCTAACAGGGAGAGAATTCATAGGATGAGGTAAGATAAGAGGGGTATACCTAGCATCCACTATGTCATCCATCCTATTTCTAGGAGGATTAGCACCTACCATTGGATTTTGAACTGTAGGAGAACAAGGACGAGAAGGAGATTTGACTGTGTACAGCTTAGGAGAAAAAGGAATGTATGAAGAATGGATTTTAGTTTTCACAATAAAGGGTTGAGTCTTGGAAGAAGATGGTATAGGCTGCAAGGGAGATGAGGTTTCCTCTTCATTGGCTACAAAAATTTTGATAGGAGGAGGAGTAGAAAATCCTAAGGTTGGAAAATATCCGAGACTCTCAAGTCTAAACCACTTCACAATATCAAGAGAGGAAAGGATTTCAAAATTTTATTCTTTTAATTCTGGGTCAAAAGAGGAGTATTCAATAGGAAAATTTCCAAAATCCAAATTCTTAGAAACTTCAGCAGAAGGTAAAGGAGGATTACTTGATATAACAACTGGTGTCTTAAGAATGGAATTAGGCAACTGACCAGAAGTACCTGATACAACAGCAGAAAAAATTTCTTGAGAAGATTTTCCCTTCTTGATTATCTTTTCTGGGTTAGCCTCGGGTGTAGCTAGAGGTAGTTGTGGAGTTGACCTTGTGTGTCTGCCTTTAGAAGCCATAGTTGAAACAATGGACTCGCCAGGTGCAAGCTGAAATATTCAAATGTACTGAATTCTAATGCACCTTCAGAATCAGTATGCTTTGTCCTTCAATCCCAAGGAAATGTATTCAATTTGTTCCCCGACAATGACGCCAAGAATGTTAGAACTAGGAATCACCCTCGGATTGCAGAGAGGATAATCCCAATACCCATCGGAGTATGTATAAATGTAAATGAATGTTTAGAGGTCAAATGGACAAGACTCAGAATAATAATGATTTTAACTCAGAAAACTGGGCTATCATGCACAAGCAATTGAGGTCTTCATTAACTTCAGTCAGTGAATGAGAGTAAAAGTGAATAGAAGGAAGACTTTGGTGAGGGAAATGTAGAGGTCTTATATTGACATCAGGTCTTCAAGCAGCCTAAGGAGGAAAAACTCAAACACAAGATCTTCTTGAATTCAAAGTTTAAAGAACATTGAAGAACATCATAACAATACTATAATCAAACATTCATCATAATACAACTATAACAATATCATGTGAATCATTCAATCATGAAAACTTCAGTATAAGAGGAAACGAGATGGAATAAGAGAAACTGACTTATATTAATAAAAAATTCTCAAGTCAAGTACATAACCAGAAAACCAGTCTTCTTAATCAAAATATTACAATAAGGGAGTCCATCTCAACCATTCGAACTGCTCATAACATTATTCTGAAATATTTATAAAAAGGTAGACAACAAATCGACATGTGAGCTAGCCTTACTTTCCTAGGATTGTCCATGAAAATATGTCAATCTAACATATGTATAGAGTGGATTTGATTTAACAGAATGCTAGAACCAGAGGGTTTGTTGGTAAAAACTTTAATATAAAAATTATTATGAAGTGTTGTCACTTGGGCGCATCTCCTCTTCTTATTATTCCTTCGTGCATATTTCTTTTCCATCTGTGCCTTCAATTAATTGTGCTAGGAAACATCTGCAATCGAAACCGTATAGTGGCACTATTCTTTCAGGAATTTTGACTCAGGACGGGCTTTTATTGGGAAAGCGGTCTGCCAGACGGTCAAGGAGGAAAGTCATGATTGGTTATGAACTGGAGGACGTGGAATCAATGTCCAATGGGGAGATAGGATTAGTGAATGTGGAGAGGTGATGGTATATGGAGACAAATGGCGTGCAATGAGAGGAGAAGAAAGATATGCAGGAGGTGATGTGTAGGGACTCGAAAACGGGTGTCATGTGATGAGAGGAGGAGTAGATACATGGTAGGATCAGTGGAGGACATGTCATTTTATAATCACGTGAATGTGGGGCCATTGAAAGCAGTTTATACCCATACCACTTTTGATCCCACAATTTACCACATTCTGCCACGTAGCTCCTTTACTATACCATGGTTTCAATTGCGGGACCGCTCAAATATTTTAACGCTCGAGCAAGTTGCGTCCCCACAATGAAATGTGGTCGTTTATATAACTGTGTTCTATGATCTGGGCAGTCCTACCAATTTAGTGCCCCTGCTAAATTTTATCCTCCTTCTAACTTTAGGATCATTCTAACTGCGCTTGGAGATGGTGGTAATTTTGGCGTTGAACAAGAACATTTCCTGGAGGATGATATGACGTGGTGGCCTGACGTTGCTATGATGATGTGCCATGAAAAGAGATGTGGCACATGTTGGCGCCAGATGGATGTCAGGTGTCATGTTTGATGAGGGCACCACATGTCTAAACTAATGACTGCCACGTACTTGGGAACTTCAAAGCTCAAGGGCGGTTTGTAAGTAGAGATGGAGCTCTGAAGTGAACGACGATCGTTGATCTAAGGAGGACACTTGGCGCTTGATCTTTAGCTCTGGGATAAAGCACTCCAAATAAAATTGAGAGTGGAGGTGATGAAACTCCTGAAGCCCGGAGTCCTGAAGAAAACTACCACCGTTTGATTTGGATGGACACGCAACAATGATCTGTGGATTCCGGGAGAAACTACTTTGGAGGAAAATGAAAGTTTAGAAGATGAAACTCCCGAAGCCTGGATTTCTAAAGAAAATACTGACCGTTATATTTGGATGGACACGTGGCAATGATCTATGGATTCCAGGAGAAACCACTTCAGAGGAAAATGAAAGTTTAGAAGTCGAAACTCTCGAATCCTGGATTTTCAAAGAAACTACTGGCAGTCTGATGGAGAAGGACACATGGCGAAATATCTTCAACTTCGGGGCTTCTTCCTAGCCACTAATCCTCACGCAAATTTGACATGTCAAATACACGCGATTCATTGATTATTGATCTGATCACGATCTATGATCAAGGAAAGCCCCTCTTTTGCTGCCATGCGTTGTTCTTGGATGGACCCTAGCTCCTACTAGAAGATCAATGTCTCACAAACACTTCGGTAGTTCGAGCTTTGGGCCTCCTTGATGCGCAAGTTTTACAATTCTTCGAAGTGTCGAAACTCCGAAATGAGAGATATAGTGATGCGTTGCCTCTTTATTTAGATGGCTCATATTATTTCTGTAGTTCGGGCTTCGTCTCTTCGGGACTTTTCAATGCCTAACTCCCACAATCCTCTGAATTAAACCTTCCAAAGACATGGATCTGGTAACACATGGCCTCTTGATTTAGATGGCTCAGATTATTTTGGGAGTTCGGGCTTCGGCTCTTCGGGACTTTTCAATGCACATCTCGCGCAATCCTCTGAAGTAAATCTTCGGAAATGTGGGATCTGCCTCCACGCATCCTCAGCCTTCAATGGCTCAGATTTTACTTTGGGACCTCAGCTCCCTCTGTCTAGTTTTTAATCCTTGCGCTACTTGGACCTTCCGAATGAACACATGTCGTCGATATGATTTTCCCGTTTGGATCTTCACCGTTGAAAAATGACTTGTATGTTTGTTTGTATTTTAAGCCTGAAATGGACATCTTTGAATTTCTGCCTTTTTTCTATTGAAGCTAAATATGCATACAATAAACTTTGTGGACCTTGGATTTCCCCTGAGCATGCTCAATTAGTATAAAATCATAATGACAAGTATTTTAAACTCAATTAGACCCACAATTATCTTTCAAGAAGACAAAAACAACTTTGCGCATAGAAACAATCAAGTAAGGAGATTATGAAATCTCCAGTCATTTAGCATTTAGAAATTCTCTTGAATGACCTTAAGATGAAAAGCTTCAAGGAAAGACTATGCTGGAGAGGGAGAAAATACAGAAGTACATACTTCAGTTTTGACAGCAGGAAATGATAAAAACTTAAATAAAACCTATGACTCGAATATAAACACCTAAAATGTTTTTCTTTTAACCCCTTTAATTCTATGTGATAACAAGAAGCACATTGATTGATTGCATTGATAAAGTACATGATTGCATGAATATGCATGTATAACACTACACTTGATGGAATTAGGATCTTCCAATATTCTACCCAAGTTGTAGAATAGTAAGAGAGAATTGGGTGGCCATGAGGATTGACACCCTTGTTACGCAGAAAGAAGGAATGCTTAAATGTAATTTTAATTTCATAAAATGTATGTTGATTTGAGGTCATGATAAATTTAAAACAGGGAACACAATCCTGCTATAATAATGAATGTGGATAGATAATCCATATGGTGAGAGGTTGGCTAAGTTCTGACACACCATGGAGGAATGCCTAATATGAAAAGTAATCAATCTGAAGTCAATGCAAAGGGTGCATGAGTGTGGCCATGGACATTGTCACATTGATTAAATTTATAATATGCTTGAATGCATTTTGAAAAATCTTGGTACGATGAAACAAAACATGAGTAAGGAATGATGATTCCTTTTTAATTCATATGAATAGTGAATAATGTGAAGCAATTTTTAGCATGCATAGATCTGAAATTGTTTGGAAACCACTACAAGTGTGCAATGACGATATAATGTGCATGAGAACTAACAATTTTTTTGGTTATGTGAAGATGGAATTCCAAAGAGAAAGGTATTAGATATGGTAGTGTTGTAAGCCCATAAGGAATACCAATGCCTGTTGCCCCAAACTGATATGAGAAGGAAGTCTCATACTTGTAAATCTGGTTCCTGTATGGAACAAGTCTCAAAATGAAAGTGTGAAATTTGAAATATGTGGGTAACCGATTTGAAAGAAATTTGACTGAAATTGATGTTGGTATCTCACGGTTATTGTATGCATGTGATACATGTGAGATAACAGATCCATCCCGGAGGTACAAATGATGGTTGTCAAGTTGAGAAAGCATGGAAACATTCTATTGTTGTGACATGAGAACCCTGTGAAATGCCATGATTTCCATAGAGAATTTCATGTTGTGTTAACATGACCAGAGGGACACCTCGACAGAGCATGAATGGGGGATACCCCAGCTATAAGTCTCGATGAAGTCTCTAAAACTCTTCTTGTGTGGGAAATCATTGGAAAACGATGGATCGACCGAGAGACTATATAACAAAGAAGTGGATGCGTGAGCCTAGAGGGTGAGTGACCATAAGGAAAAGGAGACTTAGATAACTCTTGTTATGTGTTGACTAGATCATGTGCACAATGGGTATGTCAAGGGAAAATAGTGAGTTGGGAAAATATGACAACCATGTGGATGCGGATCCATGAAATGCATAGATAAGTGTGGTGATGAGAATGTATATTTCTCTCTTGGATTATGAACAATGATGATATGTCTATGCATGAAATTGTTTTAATTTGCATATTGTTTGAATAATTATTGTAGGCATCTTCTGAAATGCCAGAGTCTGAGTGAGGACTAGATCAAACAAAGGGGGACATTGTTGAAGCAAATGAAATACAACGCATGGCAAGTGTTGTTGAGAAGAACACCAAGAACGATGTTTATTTAAAGGGGAAGGGATTGTAATACCCCTTCTTCCCCCAACCTGTAATTAATCATAATTAATGCTTTTCATTCAATGGCATATAAGCATTGTAAATATATTAACGTTTAATTGGAAAATTCCAACTAGCTAAATCTGGGGTAAAGCATTGAATGTTCTGGCCATGATACCACGAGAGGGACTGGTGAGGGGGAATAGAAAGGGGATTCATGTGTAAAATACCCCAAGCCACCTTGATGAATGATGTGGAGGAAATAATCTAGATTGCAGTTGAAGTAAATCGGTTTGTGAGGAGAGGGTTGGTAGTTGAAAAACTAACCACCCTTAATGAATCTGGGTATGGGAGATCTGAATAGGATAGTAGGGTTTAACAACCCAAAAGTACCATAGGGTACCATCACACATTTTTCCTCAATGACCTGAGTTCCTTCTAACAGAAGGAAGAAGGAGAAGATTGAAAACCTTCTGGGGGTGCATGCAAGAGATGACTTGAGGTGATTACGTGCAGAAATTAGAGACAGGAAAAAGAGAGAACTCATATATGGTAGAGAGGGGGAGAGAAACAGTGTCTGAGAGGATGATATTTTTTGCAGAAATGGTCTGAGAGTCTAGGTACCCAACCTGATTTGAGATACCATGAACTTGATTTTGGGAGGGTTTCTGATAAACCTCGACGAGGCCTAGGCTAGGTGGGTGTGAGAAAAAACTTACCAAGAGTGGTGTCAAGGAGAGTAACCTTCACATACCAAACTCCCTAAGAACCTAAGAGAGACCCCCCCGTGGTATCATGGCTTGGCATGAGGGTGGACAGAGTGAAAGTCTAAATGCATCTAATCCTACTATTGGGTGGAAATTCATTCACCCAAATTTAGTTGGTTGGTCATCTACACCCTATAACCAGATAAGTATTTCTTGTACTCTATGTATTGGAATTGAATTGTGTGTTTAGAATTACCTGTATTTGTATTCATGGGTGGGTATGCTTGTTGAAGGGAATATTGGTTGTTTCACTGCAAGTATGTGTACTTGAGTAAGGATGGAACAGAATGAATGTTCACTTCCTATGGATTTTTTCCTGAATAAACTTGTATGTATGATTAAGATGAATCCTTGCATTATGTGCAAGTCTAATGTGATGTGAAATCTATAAATTTTGGAATTCTTGTACAGTTAGAAGAATTATTCTGGTTCAAGTAAGAACTGGTAAAGGGATGGAGATGAATGGTTGTAATATTAAATTAAAGGAAAGATACCTTTTTCATAATCAAGACACAAGGAAAGGAAAATACATGTCGATAGATCCTGTATTGTTCCTCTTTTTTATGTGAATTAGTTGTGAAGGATTTAATATTCATTCAAAGGTCAAATAGTAGGCTTGTGCTTGTTGTGAAACGTGTTAATAAGCCTTGTTATATGGGTCAAAGGAACCTAAGTCATACATTAAGTCTCCATGACGAATTCTCGGAATGTGGGGTGAGAATCAAGAAGGAATGGTAAGCCTTAGATAATACTTAGAGGAATTTCTTGACTAAATAAGTCTTACTTTGGACTTATCCTCAAAGGATAACTATGTGCTTAAACCAGGAGGGGTTGCAACTATTGGATCGACATAGTGAGATAATACTATCCCTAGATCGGAAGGAATAGGAGTCAGAATGTCTAAATATAGGGTTGTAATAGGACTCCAATGGGAGAGGCTCCAAACCAAACAAGGACCGTTGATCCATCCGAGAGTGGTCCTGGAGAAATATGGACCATCACATCTCTTATGATAAGCATCATCGAAGGAGGATAGTCAGAGTAACCTTGGAGGCCTGGAGTGGATGCACTTCAACAGGGAAGACCCTGAGGAGAAATCGGGGTCATGGATCGGTGAACCGTCGAAATCATTCCCCATTGTAGATCATTGTGAGCCTTTCTTAAGTGATACTAAGAGGGGTGTGACATCAATGTGACGTTTCATGCTGACAAGGAGTGTCATCATGTCTACAAGAGGATAGGTGGTAGTACCTGGTTGGGTAAGCCCCTTCATCAGGTGATGACATGTAAGGCCATGTCAGGCCTCACACCAAATCATGGGTGGATCTATGTGTCATGTGGGTGTTGAGCCACGTGTCATGCAGGTGTCAAGCCGTGTGTCATGGTTAATTGGAGATTTGAGACATCAATCAACATGAGTCCCAATGCCATGTGTCATGACAGGTGGCGATTTGTGAGTATGCCATGTGTCCAAGGATGTCAGCGTGGAAGTGATCATGCCTTAGAGGAAGGCACATTTTAGTCTGTGATTTGAGGGAGGACTGAGGATGATTCTCTATTGGTTTGTACCTTGGGATAGGTTTCTTAAATCTAATTCATTATATCTACAAGATTGAGAGATCTCAACCATCCATCGGAGGGGTGTTGGTCAGAGTAAGATTTTGTCTCGAAGGAGATGCACTCTAAAGGAGGGACTTGAGAGGTGATCTAGGTCGCAAATCATCAAACAAGAGAGATTCAATCTTATTCATCAATTCGTCATAGGTCCCACTTGTTCACTTAACATTGGAATGTGGAGAAGGGAGTTAATTGTCATGCTAGTTATATAATCCAAAGTAACTGGAGTCGTTGTCATTCAACCCCAAGGATCATCCAATATGGTAGAGTATGCTTGGTCGGGGTATGTTTTCGCAGTGGTTACCAAAGGGGAGTAACTAGACAATCCAATAAGTACTAGGCAAAAGAGCTACATATCATTGATCTAATAGCAAGAGATGGCATAGTTCGTTGATTTGGTGAGCCAGGATCAATGGGACAAGTGGCATGTGCCACATCATAGCCACATCATATGGAGTAAATGATAGGGTTCCACATGGATTCCATGTGGTAATAAGGTGGGATTGATGTAAGAAAGTACATGAACTTGAAATGGTTGTAACTTTTGATTCAAAGTTCGGTTTTGAGAATGGGGATATTAGTTGGAAAGCTCTTAATGAGCAGAAGATGACGGTGCCTTGATTTGAGGCTTTGATATGATTGAGGGAAAGTGAAATTTTAACACCATGTCTCTTAAAAAGATACTTTGTGGGGTTGGGTGTCTTACAAGATGTTTTATTTTGGGTCATCAACGATAAACATTCTTTGGGAATGCTTAATTGGTGGTCCATTAGTCAGTATTTTCTTAAGCCTTCTTGATTTCTTGGTTCCAGGTGAACCACAACTTTCTTCAGATGTACCACATCTATGTGTCATGTTCCATGGAACAATGTACATTGTTCAAAGAAAATACCTACAATATAGGCATTTGAACCCATGGCTCTTGGTCAAAACTTGTGATATGCTTCCTTCTTATGTAATGCTTCACCCAATGACTAGTCCAAGGTTCACTTACACTGAGAAAGATCATTTCCTTGCCTATATATATCTCTAATATACTCTTTGTAAAGTCTCTTTGAATGTTCTTTCTTCCTCCCATTATCTTCCAGGTACACTACCATATTAGTTCCAAATATTGATTTAACTCTTCTTCTCATTTTCCACTCCCGCTGATTGCTTACTCATGTCATATCTAAGACCTTTATTCATATCTCTTTATTTTTTCTTTCTTTATTCCTTGAAGTCTTGTTGTTTTGTTCTAGGGCATATCCATTGGGTTTCTCCCCTCTTACACATTAGATAATTCAACTCTTCTACCTCAAGGGGGGTTTAAACATAGCTAGGGCAAGAGAGGTATGACCTTTTTTAGGGAATTTTGGGTCACTATACATCACTTCATTGTTTCACCATTTTATATGATATATTTGGGGTGTTTTATTACATTGTGGTGGCGATTGAGATGAAGTTAGTGTTACATGAAGGCGTATGAACATGTGTATGTCCATTCAAGTGGAGTACCACTCTCATTGAGGCTTGCCACATCATTCATATTTAGGAAATAAATTTCAACACCTACAACAACATTTTTTTGAGTAAGTTCCTTCTTTTTCATCTTCAACAATTAAGTTATTTAGCTCATCAAAGGAGATTGATAAATTTGATGGCTTAATATTGACTTGGTCATTGATGGGTTTACTATTGGTGGCTTACTATCCCATGGTATTGGGTAACCTATGGTAATTTTCCATAGTATTATCATGCGATGAAGCTTATTTAAAGGATTGAAGAACTCCATTGTAATTTTCCTTGAGTGGCCTAGTTTTTGTCAAGCTTGGCCAAATTGGCAAGGGAAATAAAGATATATCTTTGAAAGATAGTTTTCCTGGTAAAGGGTTTCCAAGGTAAAAATCTCTTGCGCACATTTTTTTATTTCTTTGTGATTGTTGATGTTACTTATTTCGCTATTGGTTTTACATTTGGTATAATAATAAGGAAAACCTGGACTTTCTAGCGAGAGTGATTTTATGATGGGACCATGGAGAGAGTAGATGGTATGTGGGTAATGAAGTAGGTATATTCTTCTAACATCACATGCTTAGGAATTCAATTGCAAGCATTCATTTTGGAGTTGTAAATTAATCACATGTAAATGGGAATATGGTCATAAGACCTATTTTGGCATGTGTGCCCTTAATTTGATGAATCACTGGTGTAAAGTCTAGAATTAGACCTAGGTGATAGGGGGTGTGTTGTATTCTCAGATACCCAATTATTAACTTTGAGGGGAGTAGATAAGAAACATTAATAATCATAAAGAAATCACAAAATACACAAGATATTTTTACCATGGAAATCCTTTACTGGGAAAACCGGTTTTAAATTTATATCTTCATTCACCATGGCCAATATGGTCAAGCCAACCAAAGAACATGTGGTTCATGGAACTTAAAAATTGATTTATTTGATCCTTTAAATAGGATTCACCACATGTTAATACCATGATCTAGTAATCCACCAACAATAAACCCATCACTAAGTCAAGATTAACCCAACATTTCCCCCTTTAAGCTTGAAATGGGATAACCATCTACCCCCTTAAAATTTTATTAAATGGGTATCCATGAATACAACATGCCCCCTATCATTTATATCGACATATAGACTTTACATCGATGATTCATAAAACTAGAGGTGTGCATGCAAAAATAGGTCTTACAACCATATGTCCATTTACATGTGATTAACTTACAACTCCAAAGTGAATGCTTATAATTTCATGCCCAAGCATGTGATACTCGAAGAATCTACTCATTACCTATATACCATCAACTCTCTTCATGTATCCCATCATCAAACCACTCTCACTAGAGTTAACACTAAGAGAGATAACAAGGTAGGAACAAGAAACACAAACAAGCACATAGACCCGATATTAACCCTGAAAACTTTTACCTAGAAAACCAGTGTCCAAATAGATATCCATGATTTCCTTTCCCAAGTTGGCCAAACACTAGGCCAATTAAATAATTTTACAATGGAGTTAGTCAAGCCTTTAAATAAGCTTCATTACATAAAATACCATGGACGAAAACCTTGGGTTTCTCAATACCATGGACCTATAAACCAATAATGGTAGACACATCATTGACCGAATCAAGGTTATCTTAATTAGTCTATGATTGAATCAATATCAACCCAACATTCCTCTCCTTTAAACTTGAATTTGGATAAACACCTACCCCCCTCAAATTTTATTAATTGGGAATACAAAATTCCCCCTTAATTCTATCACCTAAGTGTACCTCTAGACCTTACACTGGTGATTTGACAAATCGAGACTACGCATGCCTATAAAATGTCTTACAATAGTATGCCCATTTACATGTGACTTTACAATTTTTCATTGTGCCATTTCATTCCATATCCATATGCCTCCATTCACTT
Organism: Picea engelmannii; assembly: GCA_009831015.1. Lineage (NCBI taxonomy): Eukaryota > Viridiplantae > Streptophyta > Pinopsida > Pinales > Pinaceae > Picea > Picea engelmannii. Next base: position 81,808 of record ML792014.1, read on the forward strand.
ATCCTTTGCATGCTTAGATTCCAATGATCCACTTCTCTCCCTTGATGGATCCCAATACCATACCACTCTTGTGAGAGAGTTTATCTCTATTAGGCTCTGATCCTCCATCCAAGAAATGCTCAGGCCACTCTTGTTAGATATTTTAGGCCTATAGGGCTCTGATACCAAATGTAAGACTAAGAGAGAGAAATAACATAGCGAGATAGGCACAAAAAATGAAAACAAGCACATAGAGCCAATATCTACCTTGAAAATTATTACCTAGAAAACTGACACCCAAATTGATATCCATTATTTCCTTGCCCAAGCGGGCCAAACACTAGGAATCTTAAAGAATTTTACAATGGAGTTCTTCAAACCCTTAAATAGACTTCATCACATCAAATACCATGAAAAAATACCATGGGCCTAAAAACCAATAGTGGTACACCCACCATTAATTGAATCATAGTAACCCCACAAAATTAACTCTAATTATTTTATTTCATTTGTTAATTTGTTATCATCTCCTATACTACATAGTGTTCTTAGCTCTGTAGCTAGGGTTTCTCTATGGCTGAGTTTTCTAGTGTTTTTAGGTGTCTCTTGCATGTGACTGAGGCATGGCCTCAGTATCGAGGGAGGATCCCCCTGACGTTTCCTCCATTGCTAGATATTGTTGTGTTCCAAGCCTTGATCGCATATTAATCTAATTCTGTGAAGTCTGTGCCCTCTCGATTTGTTAAAAATCTAGATGAAGTTCCAAAGGTCCTAGTGCATTCCTCTTCCTCTTTCCCTTTTGCTTTATGCCTGGAGGAAAATGGGATTAACAAGTATTTTAATGGTCTTTGGACATCTCCTCGGGCTATGACACAAAGGTTGGATCTAAACTAGAGGAAATATATTCAAGGAGAGATGTCCTCAACTTTCTGTGGTAAGGGTTTTTATGTCTTTTTATTTGAAAATAAATCAGATCGGGATCTTATATTTCAGAGTGGGCCTTATTTTATGGGTTTAATGGGTATGTATTTGAATAAATGGACGCCATATTTTAGTCCATAGAATGATATCCCTTCTAGGGTCCTAGTATGTGTTCATCTTCCTTTCCTTCCCTTACATTGTTGGAACGATGAAACCCTGCATATCATAGGAAATACATTGGGTAATTATATTGATCGAGCCAAACCACGAGATGGTATCCAAGCATGTGAGAGACTTTGTGTTGAAGTGGATCTGGAAAAAGGGTTTCCTGAATCCATTCAACTAAACCTTGACAATTGGTCCTATATTAAAAAGGTGGATTATGAGCAGTTATCATTTAAATGTAAATCTTGTCATGAGTATAGTCATTTTGCAAAGAACTTTCCCTAGAATAAATCAGATCCACTAGAAGAAAGGGCCCAAGAGTAATGGAAACAACCAAAAAGGAGGAAGGTTGATGGGAAGGTTGTGGCTTAGCAGCCTGAAAAAATCCAAGGGGAATCCTTCTCCTCCATTGCCTCCTGGCCCTAGATCATCAGTTGGAGGGTGTAATAAACAATATATATAATATATAAATATAAATAAATATTAACACTAATTAATAATCAATAACTAATATGTAATGAAGGGACATGTTTTTATTACAGAGGGGCTTATGGGGGGAATCAAGAAAAAAACAAGTATGTGGCACTAGAAAACCTGGAAGAAAATATTGTGGAATCAAGATAGCAGAGATAGGAAAATGAAGGATAAATAAAGACAAACTCAGAGGTACCAGAAAAATTGGGAAATTATCAGGTGGTATCCAACCCCACAAATGACGATCTGACTCCTAGAAAAATCCCTTCTCGACCCATTTCAGGGATTCCAAAAATTCTTGAGGAAGGAAACTAGGAAGAATCAGGTGAAGAATATGAAACAAAAGTCTCACAAATAACCAAAATAAAGAAAGTTGGAAGGAGATCCAAGCTAAATAGAAGAGAAGATGAAGCAGATCGAGATAAGGATTTGGGCATCCAAACCACTTTGGAAGGGATTTAAAAAAAAATGGGAAGCATGGGAAGCATCGATTCCCTGCTTCAAAGGGAGTGTCTCAATATCATCCATCTAAAGGGGGGAAACCAAATCCTCGGGAAAATAATGAAATTAGCCTTCTAGAACTGCATAGGATTAGGAAAAAAGGATAAGAAAGAAGCAATGGGAAAGTTAGTTCATTCGTAAAAACCTCAAATCCTTCTGGTCTAGGAGACTAAATTAAGGGAGCAAGAATATCTCCAAGAAATGAAACAAATTTGGGAAAACAAGTAATGGAATGGAAATAAGTGTGAGAGGGGCATAAGGGAGAATTTTCACCCTATGGAACTCTGAAATTTTTCAGTTGGAAGACAGTTTTAAGGTAGCACATTGGATGATGACCAAGTTGTCTCATCGAGTTTCAGGTCTATCCTTTCATATGGTTAATGTGTATATGGAAAATAATTATTGGGAAAAATTAGAATGTTAGGATTCTCTTTTGGGTATGGAAGGCTTCAGATTCATCGAAAACTATATAATCACCAGAGATTTCAATACTACAATGAATTTGAGGGGAAAACGATGGGGATCCATTATTAGAGACCCATCACAAGAAAATATGGAGGATCTGATCTCAACACTCAATTTGATTGATGTTACTCCAATCAAAGGATTCAAATATACTTGGAATAATAAGAGAGTTGGTCCAAGACACATTGTGGCTAGGTCGGATCACTTTCTCATTAGTAGCTCATTTTTGTCCTTATCTGAATCCTTCTCTTCTTACATAACATGTTGGTCTTGTTCAGATCATTTTCATGTCTCTCTCTTATTTGAAAAGAAAAACAATTTGGGGCCTATTCCCTTCAGATTTAATCGCCTTTGGATGGAGAAGTCAGACTTGTTTCCTCTTGTCTCTCATACCTAGATTCAATGGATCTTTGGTTCCCCTGTCCATATATGGGAACATAAACTCAAATTTATTAAATTTGCAATAAAACTATGGGTCAAGGATACATTTATCCCTCATCATGTGGATGTTCTTGAGAATCAAATAAATCTAGAAGAAATACAAGACATGATAGAGAGTAAGGATGTGCAACCATAACTATTATGAAAAGAACAAGATGCTTATAAATAATATATATATTCCTTGAAAGATGAAGAGACCATGTGGAGACTTAATTCTATAATGTGGCTTCAATATGGGGATAAAAATATGACCTTCTTTCATAAATAGGCAAAATCTAGGAAATGGCGTAACAAGTTTGAGGAAATTAAAACACATCTAGAGAAGTGGTATCATCTCTTGAGGATATTAAAAAGTTGGCCTCCATGCAGTATAGTAATTTATACAGAGAATACGGAGAAATGTACGAGGAATTATGTGAGCAATTTCTCATATCCCATTGAAAATCTTAGACGAAGACAATCTAGAGTTGAACAAGCCAGTCTTGGAAGAGTAAATTGCATCTACCATTAATCAATTTAACCCAGACAAAGCACCTGGGTCGGATGGTTTTACTATTCACTTCTATAAAAGATGATGGTCCATTATTAAGATTCATTTTATTAGGATGATTCAATATGTGCATAAAACTTCCCATCTAGGGGGGACACAAACTCTTCCTTCTTGGCTTTGCTTCCAAAAGAAAAAAGTGCCTCTTATTTTGATAGATTTCACCCCATGTCTCTTTGTAATGTTTCATAAAAAATTATGGCCAACATTATTGCAAACAGGATGAAACCTTTTCTAATCTATTTGATCCTTTCAAATCAAGGGGGTTTCATGACAAGTAGACATATATGGGATAAAAGGTATGGTGATAAACATAGATATGGAAAATTCATTTGATAGAGTAAAGAATAGTTTTCTCAAGGAAATCTTAAAGCAATTTATCTTCAATCAGTATTTTATTTCTTGGATTGGATCATGTATTAGTAACCCTTGGATTGCTCCCTTGGTAAATGGAAGGACGTCTCCTTTTTTTAAAGCCTCTCGGGGGCTAAGGCATGGTTTTACTCTCTCCTCCCTTATTTATGTTCTTTTGGCTAAAGATCTTAATAGACGACTGGAATGGGAGCGTTGCTCAGGAATAATCCTAGGACTGTGCAGAGAAAGAGGTGTTAAAATAATCAACCATTCTTAGTTTGCAGATGATACCTTGTTTATGGGAGCAACCTCTAAAATTATTGTCAAGATATTTAAAGTGGTGTTGGACCAGTTCACTATGATTTCAGGAGGAGTAATTAACAAGAATAAGATTCAAATATATGCTTGTAATGTAAAATCCCATACTCTTATTGGTATAGCATTGATCCAAGAGGATCTAAGGAATGCTCACAGAGGTACTAGAGGATCCATAAAAAATCAAACTTCAATTATTCCAAATTCTCTCTAAAACCCCCTTAATGATTGTATCTCATCGACAACTTTCTAGAGACGCAAAAATTACCTCAAACAGAGTTTGTATGCAAAAGTTATGTCCAGTCAAATTTTGGTTAAAATATATCAAAGTCAAAGGGGTCAAGGTGACACGTGTCACCACTGCAAGGGGGAAACATGGCACAAACCATAAAACTATATGGTCATTACGTGGCCACACCCCAAGGAGCCACATGGCACGACTGTATGCTGACTGGGTAGATGTGTTGGCAGATGACTGGGAAACCGTACATCTAGATGGATTAATCAATTGTTGACATGTGGCACAAGAGAGACAATGAGAGGTCCCCACGTGGCGACCTCTCATTGGCCAATTATGGTGAAATTCTACCAAAAATATGTATTCAATGGGGGTCGAACCCACAAGATCCATAATCCTTACCAAATCCTTTGTTACGATCACGCCACAACATTAGTTCTTAACTGTATGGGGTTTGATTTATATTTAAGTATGGTTAAAGTTTCATTGGGACAAAAATAGGGTCGAGGGCCTAGCCCTCCACCCATATTCCATAGTTGTATGTTGTGTAATGTGACCAACCCATAGTCCGCGAGAGGGGCTAATGGATATGCCAACGATTATATACATACCGTATATAACATATGGTTATATAACCATACAACGATATAACAACAAAAACAAACCAATGCATGCGCTATGTAGGATCGAAACCAGAACCTCCATATTATATTTCAGAGGCCTAGCCATTGTACCAATGAAATCCTTTATTACAGGATTCCCTAATAAATTAATTAATGATGATGTTGGAAGGAGTAGGAAGGAATTGGGCCCGCTACCTATTTATGGGTGCAAATCCCAATGCTCGACACACAACCCTATGTGCACACACTTCGAGATGGCACAGATCCCAATTCATGGAATGTATCCTGAGGTTGTACAGACTGCATAAATTATGTACAAAGAGCGAGTTAAGTTTGGAATTGCATAAAAAACATGCCATGACGTATATTGACTACACCTAGGAAACTGTATACTCATTTTTCATGATTTTTCGCAAGGAGTGTGAATTTGAGGTCTATTTTATGATCAAAGATCATTTGTAAAAGTATTAGTCCATATTTCCATTAATGAGCACCACAGTGCATCGTTTGGCTTGTAAAGAGGGTGTAATTGAGCTCCTTTGGAATTTGGTCGACTTTATACTCAAATTTCTCAAAATTGCACAAGGAATTCAATGATGAACTTATTTTCTTGTTTTGAGTAGTGGAAATAAAGAGAGTCCATTAAATTGGCTTTCTGAAAGCCCGTGTTGTAATGTAATTTGGTATTTTAAGATGATGGAGAACAATCATACTATCTAAAGGGACTTTGAAGATGAAGTAATATGTCATCCATATATGTAATTTGAGTTCTTTTATTTTTTGTTGTGTCATCTCAATAATATGCAAATTAATCATCATTATATGAGTTTTTGGATAAGAAGCACATCATCATTTTTCTTCAAAACACCTCAATATGATCAGGAAATTATTTTGAATCAAGTTAGATGTTTAATTTATATATTGTAAAGAAATAAGTGGTGTCTAAGGATTTTCCGATCAAGTTGTACCAAATTTGTTGATGTGATGAGATCCAAGAGTTTAGTTGGTGAATATTTTGAAGGCTCTTATCAAGAGGAAAATATGAGTAAAGCTCTCATGAACTTGAGGCTGCAAAAGAATATTAATCGACAAATTCAGAAGGAGAATTTTGAGCTAAGGATGCAGTTGCAAGATCTTGAGGAAGAGAAGTAGAAGCTGCAAGATCGACTGACATGTCATGACGAATTCCATAAGGGTATTTTTCATGAGTTGGAAAGAAAGTTGCATATTAGGAACCAAGTATTGGCACCATTGGTATGAATTCATGAATATTGGTAGGCTGAGAATGTAAAGTCTCTGATGAAAAAGGGACTACCACTTTCAAAAGGCATGATCGAGAAGGATGACTCCTAATATTATTATTTTTCCTGTCAAGATGGAGAATGATCGAGGATAACTGAAGAAAGGATAAATTAATATGAAGAGGTATTTCATAAGAAGTTATGATTACCTTCCAATCTAGAGAAAGGTAACATATGTAAGACATCTCTAGAGGAAGACGTGCATGATAAAGGGGAAATGAAGAGAGTTTCCACTGATAACACTAGTAAATGGTCAAAGTATCCATGTGCTTCCTGTGGAACTAGTAACCATGATGTGGAGAAGTTTCGAAGAAGACAGTCTGTGTAAGCTAAGACCTCCAAGAACAAGGATAAAGGTAAATATTATTTCTCAAAGAAAATGAAAAGGGGGAACGATAACAAGGGATCTTGGTTCCAAGATGGGAACAAGAAACTCTCCTCTTATTGTGGTAAGAGTGGACATCAGGTCGAGAAGTGATGGACACTTATGTCTGAAGAAGAACATGAAAGATGTAAAGGAAATTGAAAGAAGACAAGTAGTATCTCTAGATGAAGTTAATGGTATTACTAACATACTTGAGAAAGAATAATTCCTTGTGGTTGGTATTGGAAACGTGATATATGAAGACATCGAGGAATGGTTCATGGAAAGTGAATCATCTCTCCACATGACTGATATGAGATCAATATTTCTAAATTTCTCAGAGTCTAACATAGATTGCTATGTAGGATCTGGAACTAATGCCAAACAAGAAATAAAAGGGTATGGATATGTAAGATTCCAGCTCGAGTTGGGAAGATTTATGGGAATAGAGAACATGTTATATGTTCTATATTTTAAATTAAACCTACTCTTAGTTGCAGATTTTTAAGATGAAGGCTATGTATTCGCATTCCAGAATGGCTAGGTACTTGTGTATTCAAGGGAAACTACTCAAGACACAACAATAATTATTGGTGTTCACAAAAAGAGGTTATATAGCATACTGGAAATACCTATAGTTAGATCTAATCATTTCTTGGATTCAACATCAGATTCAATGTCAGATTCAACATTAGCGTCATAAGAATTGTCAGAGATAGGAAGTCATGAGACTCCTTCCAGTACCAAGGGAAGGATGAGTCCATGAATAAACCATCCATCATAAAATATTTCATTGTAAATATGCATATTTGTAAATGTAATATTCATGTGTATATCTCTTAAATTTTATTAGAAGGCTTGTAAGCCACTCATTGTAGATTATAAGAGTGAGAGGAATTCTGTAAAATTTGTGTATTTCCACCTTATATGTTGATAAGGGTGAGAGGAATTTTGTAAGAGAGTTTCTATATAGCCACCTTATATGTTGTTAAGAGTGAGAGGAATATTGTAAAAGTATTTCTTTATAGCCACCTTACATATTGTTATAAGTGAGAGGAATCTTGTAAAGGGTTTCTATATAGCCACTTTATTTTAGAGTGAGAGGAATCACGTTATAAATACTTCTAAGACTTTCGACAAAAAAATAGGAAACTGTGTTTTCTTATCATCAACTAAAGGGATACATATGGATCAAATTGTCTAAGTGTTGTGTGTGGAAATCCCTCCTACAGACTAGCATTAAGGGTTTTATCATGCATGCAAAAATGACCTAAAGTCTCCTACTTTTTACCAGCACCCCAATCATAAATCCCATTATTCATATGCAAATACAAGGTTAAAGAGATCTAATTATTGTACCTTAGTTTCTGTGTTTTATGTCGATCCCTTTAATGTTTGGTCGCTCCTTGACTGCAACTCTCCTCCCAATGTTGACCTGCATTCATAAAACACAAACAAAGAACTCCACATGCATATAACCTATAAACTAATGGGTTAGAGATTCTATCAAAATATAATCAAAATTTAAATATTGACAATCTCATATGGCGGGATGAGAAAAGTACTTCTTTTATTAATCTCAAAAGAGTAACCTTAAAATGGTGAGATCAACCACTGCTCCTCGAATATGGTCCTAGGATCCTCTTCAACTGTGCTCCAACTACTTTTGTATATGCTTCTCTTCACACAATAGTTGTAAAAGGTTGGGGCTAGGGGAATACTAAATCAGGTATAGTTTCTTTGCTATGATTTTCCTCCTTCCAAATGGGACCCCTACCCCTTCTTTTATAGGCTAGAAAGGGCTAGGTATTTGGTCAAGTGACCGACTATGGGCGGTCAGTCGGTTTAGTTAACTTACCTAAAATTGTGTGTTTCGTTTGCAACTTTCCATTTTTTGTGCTTTTTAGGTATACGTGGGTTGTAGTGGGTCAACCAGCGTACACACACATGCAGTAGTGGAGCATGGTGTGTATGCCTTCAAAAATAGTGTTTTTTAAGAAGTTGTTCAGTAGTGGCTTGGAAAAGAAGACAAATGAGATGTCCTGATGCCAGGTAAGCATGTCTGGCGCAATTTAGGGTTATAAAATATGCCCCCTAATGTGTGAGGTCAGAAGAGCATATGATGGCCAGAATACATTATCAATATTCACCAACATACCAAACAAGGGAGCCCAGGAACTAGAATTCAGGAGGTGCCATCTGCAAAATAACAATTGTCTCACCGAGGCGGGCATACCCATGCTTGTAGTGAAATAAAATCATGGCTACCAATCAAATACACTGTAAATCCATGTCATATAACTATATAAAGTGTATCCACGAGAAATACACAACGTATCTACATATTGAAATAAAAGAGATATACATGTATAGTATCCATCTTCAAGAAGCAAATAAGGCCTGATGGCTAGAGATGAGGCTTTCAGATCTCGATAAATAGCTTCAAAATATTCACAAATCGGGTAGGAGTGTAATATGAGTGTACGAATTCACTACCCAGAGGTCTTTGATGGCTTGTTAGGAACGGACTAGAGGATTTTGATGATCAGGTTGAGGGCTTCATGGATTTCGAACAAAGACTTGATTGGGATTTTGGGATGACCGGGCATGAGGGTAAGAGACAATTTGCGGAGGGAAATGACTCAATATTGGTAATAACTTCCCTTGGACAATAGAATGACAAAAGATGAGACTCATGCATCATGATATTTTGACATAAGTTCACGATGCAGAAGGCACTGCAAACTCTCCATATATTTGGAAGAATAACCAAACAGAGGAGGACACAGTTCTATGTAGTGAGAATAGCTTCCTAAGATCATGTTAAATCCTAGGGATTGACAAACAAACGAAAGGATGTGATTTGTCCAAGGGCGACTCATTGTGCTGCCAATAAAAAGAAAATACTTTTCCCTTCCTCTTTTTTGGGTATATTTGATTTTTTTTTTGTCTTTTTCAATAATTTTGGAAATCTTGAAAAAGAATGCTACATTACAAAAGAGGATCGAGTGTCATGGACATACTAGTTCCAATCGCACTGAACACATGGATGCTCAGGGCAAAGGGACATATGCAGGAAAAGGACAATTAGGAAAAATCCTCCATGGGCCAAAGGTGTCAAGACGCAGAGGCAAAGTGCTACAGGGCTTGCATATAAGGCATGCTTTAGATGGTTCAGTTGAGAGAAAAATGGAACCATCATTAGGCCAAAGACGCAGGTACGCAAATGCGATTAATAAGACACACAATGGTAACGCCCTTCGTTGTAATTTTAACGAGCCCAAAGAAGGTAAGCTCGGTGTTTTTTCCTATTTAGAGAGTTTAAAAAAGCGTAAAAGGAGACTCCGCTGTGTTGGACAACTGAGAGGGGGGGTGAATCAGTTGTTACCATGCTTAAACAATAATGCTTATTTTAAATTCTTTACAGAGAACTTAATGACAATCACAATAATGCAGGGAAGTAAGCAAAAGAACATTCAACATCATTGTCACATATGAAATATACAGAGACAAATATTTCCTGAGGAAACCCATAAAGGGTAAAAACATGTTCTTCTTTATATGATAAGTAATCTTTACATTCTATACATTATCATACATATGAGCTCCAACTCATTGTGAGGCTACAACCTCTGTATTGCAAGCTGCAACTTGCTGAGAGAACCAACTCTCTGGTTTCTCTAGCACCTACTAGAAGGAAGCACCAACTCTCTGGTTTCTCTAGAACCCACTAGAAGGAAGCACCAACTCCCTAAATGTTCCAGCTCCAACTGGATGGAAGCACCAACTTCCAGTCACACAGGCACCAACCTGTACAAAAGAGAACAACATTTTTCCCTTGCACCACCCTGCCACCCTGGTTTCTCTGGCTGCAACCAGATGGAAGCTACAACTCCCTGTGTTCAAGCAACCACTTGAACCTCTAAGGACAAAAGTCCTCTCTAGCACCTCCCTTCCTCCCTCAGATATAAATCTTTGCTATATGTAAATTTAACACAATGATACACTATTTATCATTGGCTTACCAGACTTATCACTATTCTGCTATGCTGCTCTGCTCTCCCATATCAGTGTCTCTCTGTCAGCATCTTCTTGCGCTTTATGAAATTCTATTTTTCTCTACAAGAGCACCTCATCCTTCCTTTAGTGTCTCACTATCTTGCTGCACACATCCCTTGTACTTACTGTGCTTCTGCCTTTCATGCTCTCTATTCCATGTCCATTCAATGCACCATTCCTCTTCTCCGTGTTTTTGCTGCTCCACACTCCTCCTTCTACACTCCTTGATCACTCTAAACAATAGAAACATGCATCTCTTCTTTGTTCTGCATACTATAGTCTCTGTGCACCTTGTGCATGCTATCTCGCCATGCTTCTACATGCTCTTTCCATGTCGAGTGCTCTGCCTGATCATCATGGAAACTCTTCAGCTTCTCTAGCAGTTAAACCCATGCGTCCATTCTCACTAGGTGTTATGTTGAGATTCCTTAGTCACTCTCACAGTTGAGACTCTTCATCTTCTCTATCAAAGTCGATTTGATCCTCTCTATTGCAGTTACAGGCTTCAACACTCTTCTATTTGTCAATCAATTCTAAGAATAGTCTTCCTTCCACCGAAAGATGCCTCGAGCCTCTTCATCTTCTCTGGCGATCACACTGAGGCCTATTTCATCCCTCTGGTAGAGGCCATCAATCGTTTCTAGCAGTTACACTCTGAAGTGAAAAAGTAGCCCTCTGATCATACTTAAATTCACATGTACCATTGGATTGGATCCGTAGGATCTTGCGTGTATTTCACATATCAGCATTTCAGAATTTTGGCATTCTTGTGGTGAAGAGTCTCAATTCTCCATGTCCCAAACTCCAAAATGGAGCTTGTCTCTTAGATCTCTTCTCTACATCTCTTCTATGATGTGACCTCCGTCGGTGACCAAGGCTTACACCAAAAAAGGTGTTTTCACATTTCGCATTTCGACATTTCGCATTTCATAATTTCGGGACTCCTTTGATGAAGAGTCTCAACTCTTTACTCTTCCAACTCTTGGTATCCAAAGCTCCGAAATGGAGTCAGATCAAATGTCCACACTCTTGATGATTCGATGGTCTAGATCTCTTCGTGATTTTGACATTCTTGATGTGCGAGTTCTTGACAACTCCAAGTCCTGGTATCCGAAACTCCGAAATGGAGTCGGATCAATGACGTTTCAGCATTTCTCATTTCGCCATTTCGGGACTCCTATGGTGAAGAGTCTCGATGCTTAACTCCTCCAACTCTTGGTATCCGAAGTTCTGAAACGAAGTCAGATCAAAGATCTAGTATTTCATTGTTTCACATTTCGACAATTCAACATTTTGACACTTCCGTGGTGAATTGTTTCGACACTTCAACTCCCGGTATCCGGGACTCCGAAATGGAGTTATTTTCCGGTCTGCGAAGCTCTTTGTCGGTGTGCCTATTTTGGGATTTTGGCGTTTTTCATTTCGGCGGTTTGGCATTTTGGCACTTCTGTGATGAAGTGTTTCAACACTTCAACTCCCGGTATCCGGGACCTCGAAATGGAGTTATTTGTTGGTTTGCGAAATTCTTTGTTGGTGTGCCTATTTCAGGTTTTGGGTTTTCAGGGTTTCACATTTTGTGATTCCAGGACTCCTGATGACGAAGAGTCTTGACTCTTCCAACTCCTAGTATCCGAAACTGTCCTCCTACCTTCAAGATTTCGTAACCCCGCTTCACCTTTCTCTTTAACGAACATGTAGGTTCTCCTAGATCCAATGCCAGTCGGACCTTGGGCTCAGATATGACGTTCATCGGGAATTCTCAATGGGATCCAAAGATCACTGTCGCTTCTCCTCCTGGGCTTTCATTGTCCCTGTTTTTCCATCATTGCATACTCTGATCTTTCCATCAATGATAATCACAACAATCTCCTCCTTTGGCATTGATGGCAACCCTGAATGACTGTGCTAATCTATTTGGACCTCCAACTGTAGGATCTGGTCCTCCAACTGTAGCATCTGGTCCGGACCACTCCTTTTCTCCCCCTTTAACATCAATGTCAAAGAAAACATGCTCCCCCTGAGCTGTTGCAGTATTTTTAGGAGGTATCAGATATTCAATCAATACAAAACTCCCCCTAACAGGATGGACTCTCTTAGGTGTGAGACGGGATGACACTCAGTGTCTGTCGGAGGTATTCAAATGGTGTCTTGGATAGGGTTTTAGTAAAGATGTCTGCAATTTGTTATGTGGTTAGAATGTAATGGACCTGAACAATTTGATTGGTGACCTGCTCTCTCAGAAAATAGTATTTTATGGTAATATGCTTGGTCTTGGAGTGGAATATAGGATTCTTGGACACACTGATGGCACTACTGTTATAAAAATGAATTGGGATCGGTGCAGCGTATTTTACCTCTAAGTCTGCAAGTGTCTTAATCATCCATAATACCTGAGTGCAACAGGTAGCAAAAACAATGTACTCTACCTCTATACTTGATAAAGAAATGGAACTTTGCTTTTTACTAAGCCATGCTACTAATGAGTCACCCAGGAAGAATGCTCCTCCACTAGTGTTTTTTCTCTCATCAACACAGTTTGCCCAATCTTCATCTGAATAAGCAGTTAACTGAAAATTCTGATTTCTGGGATACCACGGACCATAAGTCATTGTTTCTTTCAAATACCTGAATATTCTTTGATAGCTAGCAAATGAATCTGTTTAGGTGCAGACTGATATCTTCCTACAATTCCAATAGCATGCATTATGTCTGCGCGAGATGTTGTGATGTACAACAGGTTTCCTATCATTGACCTATATGAACTTTGATCAACATCAGGTGAGTCATCATCCTTGCTTAATTTGCATCCAGTAACCATAGGTGTGCCCACAAGGTTAGAATCTTCCATTTGAAACCTTTTCAACATTTCTATTAGATATTTTTCTTGAGAAATGAACATTCCTTCAAACCTATGAGTAATTTGCAGATCAAGAAAAAATGAGAAATCACCTATCATAGACATTTCAAACTCAGACTCCATGGAAGAAGCAAACCATTTTACCAATAAATCCTTATTACATCTGAAGATGATGTCATATACATAGACCAACACAATGAGAAAATCATTATCCTCTATTTTGATATATAGATTGTTTTCAATTGTTCCTCTCTTGAACCCTTTGTCTTTGAGATACGTATGGAGTCTATGATACTAGGCACGAGGGGCTTGTTTTAACCCATATAAACATTTCTTCAGCTTGCATACTAAGTCAGGGTTATCAGACAGTTCGAAACCCTCTGGTTGTTCCATATAGACTTCTTCATTTAAATCTCCATGTAGAAAAGATGACTTGACATCCATTTGATAGACTTTAAACCTTTTATGACAAGCATAGGAAAGAAATATTCTGATAGCTTCTAACCTTGTTACAGGCGCAAATGTTTCATCAAAATCCAGTCCTTCTATTTGAGCATAGCCTTTACAGAACAATCTTGCTTTGTTCCTGACAACTTTTCCTTGCTCATTCAACTTATTCTTAAATATCCATTTGGAACCAATGATCTATTTACCTTCCGGTCTATGAACCATCTCCCACGTATTTTTTTTCTCAATCTGATCAAATTCATCATTCATTTCTTTAACCCAATGGTCATATTTTCTAGCTTCATTAAAGTTCTTGGGTTCTATCATGGATATGAAAGCTATATGTGATTGCTCGGTGTTTTTGATTATCTTTCTCCTGGTTTGTACACCTTTGTCTTTCTCACCAATTATCTGACTTGCAGGATGATTCTTTTGAGTGATTCTAGAGGAGGAATTTGAAGTTGCCTGCTGATTTGAGTCTGTCTGAGTATTTGTGTATTCATCTAATTCAAAGTCTTCGTTTTCTGATTCTTGGACCTGTTCATCTTCAGCTTTAGCTGTGTCCTCTGTAGAAGACTCATTATTGTACACCTCTCTTGCTAGGATTCCTTCATCAACTTTTATGTCAATACAGTCAACCATTTTATGTAGCCTCTTATTATAGCATCTGTATCCTTTACGATTTGTAGCATATCCTAAGAAGATACCTTCATCAGCCCTGTCATCATATTTTCCAAGGTTCTCATCATTATTCTTTATGTAACATTTACTCCCAAAGACTTTGAAGTGTGTGATTAAAGCAGGTCTCCCATACCACAGTTCATAAGGTGTCTTGTCACTTTATGGTATGAGGTGGGATTTGTTAAGAACATGGACTATTTTGTGTATTGCTTCTACCCAGTAGGTTTGATCAATGTTCTTCTCATTCATCATTGACCTGACCATTTTCTACACTGTTCTGTTTTGCCTCTCCACTACTCCATTTTGTTGTGGAGTTCTTGGGATTGTGTATTCTCTCTTGATCCAATGCTTATCATAGAATTCCTTGAAATTACTTGACATAAATTCTCCTCCTCTGTCTGATCTTACTGCCTTTAACCTCTTGCCTATTTGATTCTTAGTTAAAACCTTAAATATTTTAAACTTCTCAAATGCTTCAGCTTTTTCCTTGAGAAAGGAAACCCAAGTAAGTCTAGAGTAATCATCAATAATAGCATGAAATAGTTTTTTCTCCCTGTGCCTTCCTGTCTTGATGGTCCACATAAATCCATATGAACTAGTTGGAGTGGTTTCTCTGTTGAAGTAAAGCTCTTGGACTTAAATGGTGTCCTATTTAGCTTTCCTACTTAGCAGGGTTTACACATAGAATCTTGGGGTTTTGATATTCTCAGAAGATCTTTTACTGCCTCAAGATTTTTGAGCTTGATTAAGTGGTCAAAGTTTATATGTCCAAGTCTCTTATGACATAACCATCTTTCATCATGTTTTCTTAGATGACACTCTTATATATCTTCTTTCAGCACATATACATTATTTTCTGTCCTTATGCCTTTGGCCACCACTTGTCCTGAGTTTGCAGACTTTATCTTGCATTCCTTGGACGTGAACACCACTTCGCATCCTCTGTCACACATTTGAATTATATTGAGCAGATTGGGTTTCATCCCATCTACAAGTATAACATCTTGGGATTTTCCTTTTCCATTACTTAAACTCACCATCCCTTTACCCTTTATTTTACCCAGAGCATCATTTCCAAAGGTTACTTTTCCTGATTTTCTTTCACTTAGAGATAGAAACTTACCTTTGTCTCTCGTCATATGTTTGGAGCATCCACTGTCTATATACTAAGGTTTCGTTTGTCTTTGATATGACAACACTAATCCGCACTTGTCACTTTATTTCTTCTTCCAAACCTTGACATTTTTCAGCAGGGGAATTCAAATCTAGTTCATAGTTCCTTAAGCGACAGTCAACAGATTTATTTCCATAGTTATGACAGATGTAACATTCTGGTTCGTTGAATAAAGAATCATAACGATTTTTATGCTTAACCTATGTCCCTTTCCCATCCATCAAGTGATTTGTAGTCTATGGTGATTTCTTACTTGGTTGTCTCATTCTTTGTTGTGGCAGATATCTATACCTTGAATGTCTTGATTTCTCATAATTTAATTTTAAAGAACAATTTACAGCTTTATGACCAAAGTTAGAATAGAAGAAACAATATCCATAGAAAAAATGTTGGTACGTGGAAAATGGTTGTCTTCTTTGAACATGTCGATTTCTTCCATGCTAATGATTTCCTTGAGCAAGGAGTGCATTATTTATTTGTTCTACAGATTTAGTCCTGGCACCTTTTTCTTTACTCCTCCTGGGCAGCTGATCATCTTCCTTTGTTTTTGCAGGTTTGTTGTTGTCATTGGTTGTAGATTTGACAAATTTGATGGATTCTTTGTTTCTTGGTTGACCACTACTTGATCCCTCTTCATAACCAAAACCAGTTTTCAGCTTTGGATTCCTTTACTGATTCAGAATGGTGGCTAATCCTTCTGAGGCTTTGACACTTGAGAGATTTTGATGATACAAGACTTGAAACTTCTCCAACTCTTTCCTAGTTTTCACTACTTCTTCTTCCAGAGATTTACATCTTGCCTTCCTTTATGATAGTTGTTGTTTCAGAATGTCCTCGATTTTCTTTTCCTCTTCTAATTCTACTTTTAGTAGGGCAAAGTCTTCATCAGGTTGTTTACTATCTTTCATGAACTGTATCAACAATTTTTTTTGCTTTCTGTTCTTAATTCTAAGTCTGTCAATCTCTTCCAGTGCACTGATTAGTTCTCCTTCCATATCAACCACAACTTCTTCTTCATTAGCCTCACTTCCTGTGATTTTATTATCATAATCCTCTTTGTCCATAAGTATGAAGTCATTTAGTTTATCTTCAATAGAGGAGTCATTTTCTTCATCATCTGAAGGATCATCATCATTGTTTACACAAAGACTTTTCTTCTTAAAATTATTCTCTTTAAAGAAGTTTCTGTGTTTGTGCTTCTCATCATAATCACATGTATGATCCTTTCCTTTGTGAGGAAATTTATTTGAAAAATGACCTATCTTACCACAATTGAAACATTTGAAAGACAATTTACCTTTGTATTTGCCTGATCCCTTCTTCAGTCTCTTCACAAATTTTGCTTCAATTTCATCAGGCTCGGAATCCTCATTCTTGTCTTCTTTAAATTATGCTTCTCTGGAGGTGGGTTTATCTTTAACTATTCTTATTTCATATGAATTCAATGTTCCTAGAATTTGATCAAACTCCAAGGTTTTTAGATCATTAAGTTATTTTATAGCAGAAACCTTCGGGTTGAACCTATCTAGTAGAGATCTCAAAATTTTCTGAACTAAAGAAGGTTGCTCAATTTTTTCACCAAGTGCTTTCATTGCATTTACCAGTTCTTCAACTCTCAGAAAGTATTTTCCAACAGTTTCATCTTCTTTCATATTCAGCTTTTCAAACTGTACTTTGTAGATTTGAAGCTTGACATCCTTTACCTTCTCATTACCTTTATAACTACTAATGAGTTTGTCCCACATTTCTTTGGCAGTTCCTAGGTGCATAACTTTTACGAATTCTACTTCTGCAAGCCCACTCAAGATAGCATTCATAGCCTTAGCGTTGAAGCTAAATTCTATATTGTCATCCTTATTAGCTACTGCAACTGGATTTACATAACCAATATCTACTACATCCCAGACATCTGCACCTAAATCCATTATGTAAGTTCTCATTCTAACTTTCCAGAAGGCAAAGTTTGTTCCATTGAACAGAGGGGCCTTATTGGTTGAATTTCCTTCATGGATTGACATGTTTAAGCTCTAGGATCTACCCTTAGCCAAAAGGGATCATCTCTGATACCAATTATTGGACAACTGAGAGGGGGGGTGAATCAATTGTCACCGTGCTTAAACAATAATTCTTATTTTAAATTCTTTGCAGAGCACTTAATGACAATCACAATAATGCAGAGAAGTAAGCAATAGAACATTCAACATCATTGTCACATATTAAATATACAGAGACAGATATTTCCTAAGGAAACCCATAAAGGGTAAAAACCTCTTCTTCTTTATATGATAAGTAATCTTTACATTCTGTACATTATCATACATATGATCTCCAACTCATTGTGAGGCTACAACCTCTGTATTACAAGCTGCAACTTGCTGAGAGAACCAACTCTTTGTTTTATCTAGCACCTACTAGAAGGAAGCACCAACTCATTGGTTTCTCTAGCACCCACTAGAAGGAATCACCATCTCCCTAAATGTTCCAGCTCCAACTGGATGGAAGCATCAACTTCCAGTCACACAGGCACCAACCTGTACAACAAAGAACAACAGTTTTCCCTTGCACCACCCTGCCACCCTAGTTTCTCTGGCTGCAACCAGATGGAAGCTACAACTCTCTGTGTTCAAGCACCCACTTGAACCTCTAAGGACAACAGTCCTCTCTAGTGCCTCCCTTCCTCCCTCAGATATAAATCTTTTCTATATGTAAATTTAACATAGTAATACACTATTTATCATTGGCTTACTAGATTTATCACTGTTCTGCTCTCCCGAATTAGTGTCTATCTGTCTACATCTTCTTGCACTTTCTGAACTTATGTTTTTCTCTACAAGATCACCTCAGCCTTCCTTTAGTGTCTCACTATCTTGCTACACACATACCTTGCGCTTACTGTGCTTCTGCCTTTCATGCTCTGTGTTCCATGTCCATTCAATGCACCATTCCTCTTCTTCATGTTTCCGTTGCTGCACACTCCTCCTTCTACACTCCTTGATCACTCTGAACAACAACAACATGCATCTCTTCTTTGTTCTACATACTTATAGTCTCTATGCACCTTGTGCATGCTATCTCGCCATGCTTCTACATGCTCTCTCCATGTCGAGTGCTCTGCCTGATCATCATGGAAACTCTTCAGCTTCTCTAGCAGTTAAACCCATACATCCATTCTCACTGGGTGTTATGCTGAGATTCCTTAGCCTCTCTTGTAGTTAAGACTCTTTGTCTTCTCTATCAAATTCGAGTTGATCCTCTCTGTTGCAGTTACAGGTTTCAACACTCTTCCATCTATCAATCACTTCTAAGAATAGTCTTCCTTCCATCAGAAGATGCCTCGAGCCTCTTCATCTTCTCTGGTGATCAAACTAAGGCCTATTTCATCCCTCTTGCAGAAGCCATCATTCATTTCTAGCAGTTACACTCTGAAGTGCAACAATAGCCCTCCGATCATACTTAAATTTACCTGCACCGTTGGATTGGATCCGTAGGATCTTGTGTTTATTTCGCATATCGACATTTCGAAATTTTGGCATTCTTGTGGTGAAGAGTCTCGATTCTCCATGTCCCAAACTCCGAAATGGAGCTTGTCTCTTCGAGCTCTTCTCTACATGTTTTCGACGATGTGACCTCCGGCGGTGACCAAAGCTTACACCAAAAAAGGTGTTTTCACATTTTTCATTTCGTCATTTCGCATTTCAGAATTTCGAGACTCCTTTGATGAAGAGTCTCAACTCTTGACTCTTCCAAATCCTGGTATCCAAACCTCCGTAATGGAGTCAAATCAAAGGTCCACACTCTTGATGATTCGACGGTCCAGATCTCTTTGTGATTTCACATATCGCGATTTTGGCATTCTTGATGTGATAATTCTTGACAACTCCAAGTCCCGGTATCTGAAACTCTGAAATTGAGTCGGATCAACGACATTTCAGTGTTTCTCATTTTTCCATTTCACGACTCCTGTGGTGAAGAGTCTTGGCGCTTAACGCCTCCAACTCCCGGTATACAAATTTTTGAAATGGAGCCGGATCAAAGATCCAATATTACGTTGTTTCAGATTTTGGCAATTCGGCATTTCAACACTTCAACTCCCGGTATCTGGGCTTCCGAAATGGAGTTATTTTCCGGTCTACAAAGCTCTCTGTTGGTGTGCCTATTTCGGGATTTTGGCATTTCACATTTCGACAGTTTGACATTTCGGCACTCCTATGATGAAGTGTTTCGATACTTCAACTCCCTATATCCGGGACCTCGAAATGGAGTTATTTGCCAGTGTGAGAAATTCTTTGTTGGTGTGCGTATTTCAGGTTTCAGGTTTTTGGGGTTTCACATTTCGTGATTTTGGGACTCATGATGATGAAGAGTCTTGACTCTTCCAACTCTTGGTATCCGAAACTTTCCTCCTTCCTTCAAGATTTCGTAACCCCACTTCACCTTGCTCTTTAATGAACGTGCAGGTTCTCCTTGATCCAACGTCAGTCGGACCTCGGGCTCAGATCTGATGTTCATCGGGAATTCTCAATGGGATCCAAAGATCATTTTCGCTTCTCCTCTCGGGCTTTCATTGTCCATGTTTTTCCATCGTTGCATACTCTTGTTACCCATGATTTTGGTCATCATGATGATGTATTGATGTTGGTGTACTCAGGCTTCTCATAAAAAAATTCTCCTGAGAAAAGTTATATTAATCTCTTCCCAGAAAACTCATTTTTGAAGAGAATTCACAGGTTGCTAGTATCCCAGAGTGCAAGAATGACCCATTCTCGTAGGTTGCCTTAAGCTGGGGTGCAAACTTCTCACACTGTGTTACATAGCTAGGGTGTGAACCTTCTCTAAAGCTTGGAAAAAGATGGATTCTTGATGGTTCTAGAAGGGAATCTTCTAGAACCATGGGTTGCCATTCGAATGGTTATCCTTGTACTGGATTCCCTGATATTGTGGGATCATTCTTATCCAAGTAACCATCTCATTCTCTCCTATATATTGAGGGAATTCTCATGGAAAAGGTTAAGAAAGATTCATTGGAGAATTGGTGAAAGAATTGTGTGAAGGACTTAGCTTGAACAGGAGCTTGGAGACTCTAGCAAGTCTATCAAGGGGATTTGATCTTCTTCATAAAAGGATTGAGCAAGTGTGTGTGTTGGAGCCAAGAGCCATCGAAAGGAAGCTTGCGACATCAAGGTGATCAGGTTGTAATCTTTACTTTCAATTAATATGATACGGTGTCATGTCCCTTTCCCATAAAGCTATTCTCACTTTATTGTGTAATTCCTTGATCATACACATAAGTTGGCAGTTGAATATATTTTTCTATCTTCACTTTGGCTGGTTTGTGTTGTCTTGGTCTTGACCTCACGAGAGCACCAGAGCGAAATGGGAGCAACAGTGACCTAGGAAGCGATACAAAGGTATGTTACTTGTTCCTTCCTACTAGCTAATTCAATGGTCAAAACTTAGAGAAAGAGTCATGTCCCGTCCTGTTTTGTTCTAGATCCAGGTGGATCTAGGGAGATCTGTTAGTGTCCACACCTACCGATTAGTCCGATAACAAAATTGGCGACTCCACTTGGGAGATAACCCGTTTTCTTGTGGTTTTTGGTATTTTTCCTTGGCCATTTTCTCTTGCCTTACCTTTCTCCATTCATATCAATCTCTGAGTCTTCAGGATACCCTGATAGACCCTCTGGGTCCAGAGGCCTCTTTAAATTTTGTGTCTTTTTCCAAAAATTTGACTAGTTTCAGACATTCTCGCACTGCACTCCATAGTAGCCTGCGAGAACATACTGAGTTCGCACCCTGCCTTTAGGTTCAGTGCGAGGTTCTCGCACTCTTCTCAAATCCCACCTGTGAGAATCACTCATTCTCGCACTGTGTAATACTCTCAGCCTACGAACCCATTTTTTCAAAGTTTTAGATTTGAGTTTTTGCATCTTTAACTGCCAAGATCAGTATTTGTGCTTAAGTAGAGTTTCTTGGACCATTGATTGATGTTTTTCTTGTCTTCGTTTTGTGCACGAACAGTCTTAGGATTTCAAAGGCTCTTCCTGTCACTTTCATTTCTTGAATTTCGTTTCTTGACTTTTCTTTACGAAGATGTACTCTTGGTTTTTGGAATCTGACTGTGCTTGATTGGTTAAGGACCGACGATCGGTTAAAATTTGAGTTTCTTTGTCTTTATCATTTGCTTATTCTTTGAAAGATCACTTTTCTTATGCAATTGAGAAGACTAGTTTGGTTTGCTTGTTATGTTTGTTTCCATTGAAAGAGTGGTTTGGGTTTTTGTCATTGCTTGTTCATTGTTTTTTGATTTTCTGCACTCTAACCATCAAGGTGTAGGTCCTTTTTGAAAAGAGAACAAACGTTTTTATTTCAAAATCATTTTCATTTTTGAAAACATTGAAAATCAATCGTTGAAGTTATTGAAAAAGAAACAATAGAGAATTGTTATTTTTTGCGTGATTTGTTGTATTTGCATTTTAAAGGAAATTGTGTCTTGTAGTTACAAGTTTGATCCGGAAAACTTCTCTTTCCCTCCCATACATAGGATTCATTGAATGAAAATTGCTATATTTTTCATTCTCATCCATGCATCGTTGGGTCAGAGTCTTATACAACATTACTTTCATCTCCATTTCCTTTGAGTAACAACAACCCTTAATAACATTGCGCAATTGTAAAATTTACCTAGTAACGCTTTTCTAGGGCTCTATTACACCAACATTTAGCTAGGATAATGCTTTGGAATAGAAAGAGAGATACACTCTCCAAAGCACAAAACACACAATAGCATCTTGTGTTAAGGAGTGTTAAATTCCATTTAGCAATATCTTGTCCTGGGAAGCCTTTCTCACACAAGGGTCAAGCACGAGATCACATTGATATTGACAGAGTTACTCACCCTGCTTTGTTGATATCGGTGTAGAGATTGCACGTATTACGGGGGTCACTCGGAGGTATACCCACAATGATGAGTGGAAGCCTTTTGAGTTGATTTCGGGCTAGATACCCTGCCCTTGCATGTGGATCGAACTGTCGACTGTCCCCCGAGGATTTATTGTTGTCAGTGGTAACCTTAGTGGCCTATATTTCTAGGTTCTTACACGAGGTGACTGTGAAGGAGAAAGTCTTCACAGTATCTGGAATCGACGTTGACCAAACTCACTCAGGCTCCTTGGAGGGTATACCTGTTGGTCACTATAATTGCTTATTTAACTAAACAATCAAGTGCTACATAAATTGTCAACCCAGGGTAGTCTGTTTATTTCAAAGGTATTCATACACTATATATGCTCAATCTCAAAAGAAACTTAGAGTTGTAGTAAAAATATATTAGTCACACTTTTTCCTTGAACAAACTCAAGTTCTAACTTGAATTACAGGAAAGCAATCTACCTATTGCAGAGCTCAATGTTTAAAGAAATAATTGTCCAAAGAATCCTAGATTACATTAAGAAAATAACAACCTGGAAAAGAAATATTTTAGGACACTGCAAAAAGGAAAGACCAACTATCTTATAACAGAGAACAGGAACCTATTCCCAAAGCAGGAATCTTCAACACCTGTTTCCGATCACCACACTTTTATGAACTCATTGCTAATTGAAATGATTGACACATACTGAAGACTAACTACCTCTTAATAGAGAACATGACCCTATTCCTCAAGCAGGAATCTTCAACACCTGTTTCTGATTAGCACACTTTCATGAACTCATTACTAATTGAAATGCACTGAAGGCTAACTATCTCTAACAGAGAACAAGACCCTATTCCCCAAGCAGGAATCTTCAACACCTATCCCTGATTATCAAGCTTTCATAAATTCACCAAATAGGATTGCTAACTAGAATGATTAACCATTACCCAAGAATGAATCATATGAAAACAATGTAATAATCAGTGAAGCAGAGTTTCAGCAAGACAGAGTTCAGTAAAGTAGTGTTTCAGCAAAACAGAGTTCAATAAAGTAGTGTTTCAGCAAAACAGAGTTCAATAAAGTAGTGTTTCAGCAAAACATAATTTAATCAAGGCATGAACAGAAATAACACTAACACACTACAAATCTAATGGGTGAATCTTGTGAAGAAGGTGGGCACTCCCTTCTCACAAGATTCCCCTGAAACGAAAGGAACTAGAGAGAAATGCTCAAAATAGTCTTTTAATCATCTGTCAACTGTATCATATTACAATCTAAAGTAAAACATGTCCCTCTCTGTAAAATCCTTTCTTAGCTAAAAAGACGGTCCTCTCTAATGATCATTTCCTCTTATTTAAAGAGGAGAATCCCTTCGATACAATTTGATCATCCAATTACATTTACACATCTGAATCCTATTCTTAGTCAGATCTGATTTCTATACTGGAATAGGATATCCTAGCCTCCTGTAATAGAATGCTATTACAAGTGTTGAGTGAGGTGTTGTTGTTGTGGCTGGAGTAACAGCTTCCTTATCTGTCTTATTGTTACTGTTGTTGTATGCTATTTTAGCATCGCAAATAGGGGGTTGTTTCAGCCACGGGATTTGCGTTTTGACTGTTTCAGCAACTTGGTCTCAGGCAGCAGTGATGGTTAATGCTAGCTCAAGGTGCGGATGTTGTGGTCAATGTAACAATTTTGTGTTGTTGTTTCGGCATCGTAGAACACAGACTGTGTAACAGCTTCTTCTGTGTGAGTTATTGTTTCAGCATCGTAGACCACAGAATATGTAACAACTTCTTCTGTGTGAGTTGTTGTTTCAGCATCGTTGACCACAGAGAGTGTAGCAGCTTCTTCTGTGTGAGTTGTTGTTTCTGCATTGTAGACCACGGAGAGTGTAACAGCTTCTTCTGTGTGAGTTGTTGTTTCAGCATCGTAGTCCACGGACTGTTTCAGCCACAAGGTTTGTGTGCTTTAACTGTTTCAGCAACAGGCCTCAATGCTAATCTGCAGTTCGAACCGTTTCAACACTTATAGATTTTTTTATCAATGGTTAAGTATGAGAGTAATGTAAAATTATATGAAAAACAGATTAAACATATAGTAAAGAGAAGAGACGTTATATACCTTTGGAAAGATAGGGTAAGGTGATAATGTGAGTTCAAATGTGAGTGAAACAAGGGTGTAAAGGTAGCAAAAAGTGTGAGCAAAAAGGTACATTGTATGGTCCTAACATCCCCCCGAACTTAAAATGTTGCATGTCCTCAGGCAACTTCACTCTGAATAAGAATCTGAATACCGACTCTGAGCGTGAAAGTTACTCAAGTAGTAGTTGTGGAAGGTGATGTCTGTTGGAGCTCTGAACCCTTGAACGTGTTGTAACCTTTGCCAAGCTGTTGTTTCGGCCTTCTTGGGCAACTTATAATGGACTTGATATTTCTCTGCTAGCATCTAGAGGATAAGAAAATGAAACTGGTACCCTATCCATCTTTCAACACATTGCTGAACACACTTGATGTAGCTAGGTACCTTGGAGATTGCTATCTCAAGATTAGTGGGGCTAAAAGGATTGTGTTCCTGTCTTTTCTCAGTAGATTGTTTCCAAAACATGTTATTTGCCTATAGGGTAGCAATCTCTGTTGATTTAATGAAACGTTGACACTCCTGAAACACTGATGTCTGTAATTGTTGAATGTGTTGAGTCATCCCTGGTTTTTTTAAAAACTGATAATACTCTGTAACAAAGGTGGCAGCATTTTGTGGTTCTGGCCTTATCCAAAGAAGGTGGTTATCCTCATTGTGCTTGGTAGCTAGGAAGTCATCCTTCCATATAATCTGATTGTTAAGGAAGGAGGTGAGTGCCCGGATCTGGATGTCACCGACAAGAGGGTTAAGGTTAAGCTGTCAGTTATCAGGGATGTCCTCATTATGAAAATATGCCTCACAGAGGAGGTGTTGATCCATAGCAGAGGCTTATGTAAAGGTTTTAACAAAATCTTTTGGATGTAACACTACATGGGGTATGCCTTGTATGATTGATTTGATCTGAAACCATGTAAGTTGTTCCATGAGGAACAGAGAGTAATTGCAGGATGGTTTCCTTGTAGCCAATAACTTTTGTGCCAAGTCAAATATCAGGAGCAATCTGCCTTTTAGTTCTTTATTATGTTTCTTAAGGGCACGAGATTCCTAGCGTGTTTGCTCCAAAGCTTCCCAATTTGAGTAGATATGATTTATCCAGATTTGTCTGTGTTCCTGCAGGCTTTTGGTCTGTGTAACAACAGACTCTTTTTTCCATTTCTCTATTATTGCCTGCTCATCCCATGGCTGAATTTGTGTTTCAGCATTGCAAGTAGTAGGCTGAGGTAGGGTCTGAGTGGCTTGTTCCACAAAGGTGTGGGTATTGATCTGGCTGGGAGGGGCAGATTCATCAATATGCAATGTTTGTACAACTTTATTAACAAAAGCAGGGGTTTCAGATTTGACATTTGTTGTAGACCAGGGCTCAGTCTTAATTTTGGAAGGTCCTGCTGGTTCTTGTGTAACAACAGGGTGTTATTCTTTGACTACAAAAGTCGAAGGTGGAGGGGGAGCTCCTGGCATTGGAATTTGAATTACTTTGTATGCTTCTTGATATTAGATTTCCCCACATTGACTGCACATATATTCTCTACACGGATTCTCTGTTGTAGTTCCCTCTGACATGGTCGCTATGCGAGCTAGGGTGTATAATTTAAGTTCCTTCTCATAGGCTTCCTTTTCCATGGCTAGCTCTTGCTTGTAGGATTCCAGTTCAGACCTTAGGAACTCATTTTATTCTAAGACAGAGGCCATTGTTGGTTCTGGTTGAGGAGTGACTGGTTCTTGTGTAGCAGTCACAGCCTCACTAGCTAGTTATTGTGGAGCAGCTACAGGATCGACAACTGATTCTTGTGTTTTAGCCTCTTGATGTAAAGAAAGTAATGTTACAGCACCATGGGCATCTAATTCCTATGTGTCGGTATCAATATCAGCAGTTGGTTCTTGTGTTTCAGCTGTAGCTGGTTCTTGTGTGACAGGTATAGCTGGTTCTTTTGTTTCAGCTACTGAATGAGTAGCTGGTTCTTGTGTTTCAACTACTAAATGGGTAGCTGGTTCTTGTGTTTCATCTACTGAATGGGTAGTTGGTTCTTGTGTTTCAGCTACTGAATGGGTAGCTGGTTCTTGTGGTTCAGCTAACAAATGGGTAGTTGGTTCTTGTGTTTCAGCTACTTGATTTGAAACGGATGATGTCGCAACACACTAGGCATATGGTTCTTGTGTTTCAATGCTCGTGGGTGGAATAGGTAAAGGTTCTGGCATTTGGGAGGTTGGAGGTGTACGGGGTATTAGTCGGATGGGTTGGGGGTTTAGAGTAGTGGCAGTAGTGGCTGCCCTTATTGAGGCCCTTGTTCATTTTCTTTGTAAAAAGGGCAGAAAGAAAGGAATTTTCTTTCGTTTATGTGGGGGCTTTTCCTCAATGATGGGACAGGGAGAATTGTCTGGTTCCGAATCATCACTAAGAATATGAAGGGTAGGAGTGGATGATTATGGTAAAATGTGGGGCGGGCTTAGTATGGTAGGGGGGTTAATTGGATTGATTGGATCTGTAGCCAGACTGTTAGGCATTTCTGGAGAATCTGGAGGGGTTTGTGGTTGTTGTTCCTGAAGATTTTCAGGAATTTCAGTAGCTTCTTGGGGATCTATGGGTGGGTTGTTTAGTGGAGGGTTTTGTTGGGCAAAACCCTTTTGGATAATAAGTTAAACGAGACGGTGATGGGTGAGTGAAAGGGCGAGATCTTTAGCCTTTTTACAGTAGTGCGACATATTTTTGAGACAACCGAGCAGATAATAAGGAATGTTCACCATTCTAGCATGTCGTAAATGAGACAACAGGACAAAATCGTGCTGGTATACTACCTAGTATCGGCCTTCGCAGGTAAGGTAGTGTTTGACGAATTTTTCAACTTTCGGCCATGGAGGCGGCAATGAGCTGAGTCAGACACCCCGACCTTTAGGTTCAATTTGTTCCCTTGGAAAGAGGAAATCCTGTTGGGCATTCAGGATGATATGTTTGCGGCTGAACAAGCGAATTCCATTGGTAGGGAGACCCGAACCCTACGCTATATCCTCTTCTGTAACTGAAATCTGAACTCCTTGAACAATGGAATGATCTTCTTGGATATTTCGAGCAAATTGCAGAACCTGTTATTGATCAAATCCCTGGAGCCTCTAAAAATAACCGAGCCATCCTGCCTGTAGAAAAATTTGATAGGATTATGGATACAGTTCTAACAGGGTTGTCATGTTGGGTTCGTACCGTATAACAGAGCCTCCCATAGCTAACAGCTCAGTAAAATACACCATCAAAGAGTCGAGTAATAACTTCTGTGCAGAGTGAGTTTTTCGGGTGAAGGCATGCAAATGGTGGTGAAACAAGCGAAAGGATGGTAAAAAGGAATGACGGTGGTTGATTCGTGTGAAATGATGGTATAAAAGTTTGATATTTCCTCCCCCCCTTCAAGTGTAGCTAATAATGATTTTACATGAGTGGTAATAAATGAGTTGGAATCTTCTCATTAACTATAGCTTAATTGTATTTACATAAAATTTACATACCTCACCTTTACCTTTTGATTCGTACTTTAAACAAAATATAGTGCTTGTCCATAATAGTTCTGCAGTAGCCATGGTGGAGACTTTTGATTTGTTAGAGGAATTGTATCAAGGATTTGTTGACTGGAAGGACAAAATTTAGTATGAGAGCGCAAAAGCTTATTGACAGAGAATGCTGAAAAGTTGGTGTTTCAGCGACAGGGAAAGAATAGAGAAATATTTGTTGGAAGGTGTTGTTGCAGAATACTGCTGCGGAAGTGGAGTTTCAGCCATAGAAAGAAGGGAGAAACAATTGTTGAACGGTGTTGTTTCGTCAATGGGAAAATATGAAGAATTGATGAACAGTAGTGTTTCGGCAATGGGGAAAATGGTGAAAGGTTGCTGACAGTGGTGTTTCAGCAATGGAAAATGTGAAAAATTGTTGAACAATGGTGTTTCAGTAATGGGAAAAGAATGTGAAAGATTGTTGAACAATGGTGTTTCAACAATGGGGGGAAAGAAGGGCGAGAATTTGTGGAACGGTGGTGTTTCGGCAGTGGGAAAATGGCGAAAGGTTGTGGACAGTGGTGTTTCAACAATGGGGAAAATGGTGAAAGGTTGTTGAACAATGGTGTTTCAACAGTGGGGAAAAGGCACAAAGTTGTTGAACAATGGTGTTTCGGCAATGGAGAAATTCAAAAAGTTGTTGAACAGTGGTGTTTCAACAATGAAGAAAGAGGAAAAAGTTGTTGAACAGTGGTGTTTCAACAATGGGGAAGCTCGCCTCTTCTTGAAGTCGGATCATCCTTTCTTAGTAGGCTTGTGCTTTGATCGGGAATCTGCAAAAATCAATTGTAACATGGTATTTCTTGACAGGGATTATTAGTAAACGAAATCTAATCTAATACTAAAGAAATTAAATTAAAAACAATTAATTGCAATGAGGGATAGGAGCTCCCTCTAAAAAGAGGTAACGAGTGTTGGTAAATATGTAACAGACAATGAAAGGCATGAGGAATGTACAGAGGGTTGTTAGCATATTTACAGGCAGTGTATACTTTTCATTGATGGTGAGTATAGTTGCGGTTGTGGTGATGGCTTGATTACAACAACAATGAGTAGAAGCACAGCAATAATCAGGAGGAGAAGAGTCAGTGATAGTTGGATCCCATTCACATTTCCTGAAAGAACGAGGGTCATCAGATCTGAATGAAGACAATGAAGAGGAGGACAGAGCTCAATCGTTAGATCCAAGCACAAGACCCGACCATCATCGGATCAAGGATAACTTACACGCTCTTTAAAGTACAAGGAGAAGTGGGAGTAATTGCGATGTGCAAAATCGTGATCTAATCTGAGCCGTCGAGATCTAGGTTGATCTGAACCATTGATCAAACTCCACATCAGAGTTTCGTGAATCACAACTTTGAAATGCCAAAATCTCTTGACATCAAGAACTCCGAAATCACGATATGTGATTTCACAATTTAATCGCAGTCGTTAAAGCAAGAATGAGATCTGGATCGTTGATTTTCTTCATTGGAGAATCAGGGATCGAGATTTTGAAATGTCCAATTCACTTGACATCAAAAACCCCGATTTCGCGATATGAGATATTGCGATTCAATCGAAGCCATTGAATCAAGAATGAGATCTGGACCGTTGATTTAACTTCTCACAGACTTTCGCGAATCGAGAATTTGAAAGGCAAAGAACATAATGCCGATTTTGCGATATGCGAAAGAGCAATTGAATCTGGACCGTCAAATTTAGAAATGATCAGGAACGTTGATCACAGTCCGTATCAGAGTTTCGGGGACCACGAATTCAAAAGGGAAAGAACACAATGCAGCAAGAATCTCGATTTCGCGATATGCAAAATCGCAAGTGAATCTGGACCGTCAGATCAAGAAATGATCTGGACTGTTAATCTGATCTCTCACGGAGTTTCGGGGTTCGGGATTTGTAAGTGACAAAAACTATGGACATAAGGTATTACGAATTCGCGATATGCAAAATCCCGAAAGCGCCTTTCACATAAAGCCTTGGTCACAGCCCTTGGTCACGAGAAGAGAAGGAGTCAGTCCAGATAAGCTCCATTTCGGAGTTTCAGAGATCGCGATGTGAAAGTGTCGAGACACTTGGGCAAAGGAATGCTGAAATGCCGAAACCCGATTTAAAAGGCAAGAATAATAAAGATTATCCAATGGTGTGGATAAAGCTTGAATTGATCGGAGGGTTGCTATTCTTTCTCACACATTAATTCTTTAGTTATGAATCTGTTAAGATGATGACGAATCGGTTAGCGTTTCAGTTACTAGGAAAGGTGTTCTTGTTTCGGCTGAGGGAAGGCGAAGTGGAACCATCGGGTATGTATAAAAGAACATGAGACAGATTATGCAGGGTTGGTTGTTCAGTATGTGAAAAAGAATAAAACTGTAAGAAAAATAGATGAGAGAATGCGCAGAAGGAGATTGAACATAAGAGCAGAATGACAGAAAGAGCAGAAGTATAGCAGAATGACAAAAAGAGAAAATGCAAAGAAGAATAACTGAACAAGTTGAAGCAGAGAAGAAGGAGAGCACAAGTTGATGCAAAGAATACCTGCTGAATAGATAGAGGAAGAGAAGAGAAGCATAATAGTTTGAAGGAGATCAGACTTATGGAACAGAAAAAGACCGGTAAGAACTGATTTATTTGGGTAGTTTTCTGTGTATTCATTATCTTAATATTCTAGGGAGGTAGGGAGGTGCTCGGGAGGAATGGTGTCCTCAGAGGTTCAAGTGGGAGCTTGAACATAGGAAGTTGTTGCTTCCATTTGGTTGCATCCAGAGAAACAAGGGTGGCAGGGTGGTGCTAGGGAGAACAAGTGTTCTCTGTTATACAGGTTGGAGCCTGTGTAACTGGAAGTTGGTGCTTCCATCCATTTGGTGCTGGAACATTCAAGAAGTTGGTGCTTCCATCCAGTTGGTGCTGGAATACTCAGGGAGTTGGTGCTTCCTTCTAGTGGGTGCTAGAGAAACCAGAGAGTTGGAGCTCTCAAACAAGTTGCAGCT